>ML799545.1:44958-90969 GCA_009831015.1 Picea engelmannii
AACACTAGTAACACTAATGCTCTGTAAATAAGGAAAATCCAACATGGTATCAAAGTTGGTTACCTTCAAAACAGTTTGACCACTGGAAGGAAGATTGCTACAATGGTACCTTGCAACACCTTGTAGTTGTAATACTTTATCAAGCTCATTGAGCACTATCCCAAGGACGTTGGGAATAATTCCTTCATAGAGCAGTGCACCCTAACCTAGCGCATCCCCTGAAACCCTCAACGTGCAGTTTGTTGAAGTTTGAAAAATCAAGGTTTTTCAGTGTTAGGGTTTCTACCGACGAAAATGTCAACCGGTATGAAAGTTGAGGATAGATTGGATCGATAAGATAACTTCAGATCTTGGAAGCATAGAATACAACTCATTCTATAAGAGAATGAATTACTGGATCACGTCAAAAAGATCCTCCCAGAACCCGAAGATGAAGAAGCAAAGGAAAAAATCAAGAAGAATGAGGTCAAGGCCAAGAGGATCTTGACAGACTTAGTCAAGGATCACTTGATACCCAATGTATCAGAACTAAGGAAAATAAAGGAGATGTTTGATGCCATAACTAGAATCTATAAAATCAAGAACACTAGTCAGAAGCTTACCCTAAGGCATCAACTCATAAATGTGACTATGAACAAGTTAGAGACGATAGCTAACTTCTTTACAAGGATCTCACAAATCAAAGACCATTTAGAAGCCATTGGAGATCTAGTAGAATATGTTGAAATAGTAACCACTATGATAAATGGTTTCCCTTCCTCTTGGGACTCATTTGTCCAAGGAATTTGTGCAAGAAGGAAGTTACCCAAGTTTGACAAGTTATGGGAAAATTGATTTCAAGAGGAATCTAGATTGATATCCAAGAAACAAAAGGTAGATGATGAGGAAAACCAAGCACTTGCAGCAAAAGTGAAGAAGAGAAAGGAAAGAGAACAAGGTCATCCAAGGAATTCTAAGAAGCCACATCATAACAAGGATATGTCAAAGGTTCAATGCTTCAATTGCAAGAAGGTGGGACATTATGCCACACAATGTCCTCACAAACACGAGAAGGAAAAGAAGAAGAATCATCATGCACATGCAGTTGATGTTGAAGAACACAAACCCAAAGATGAAGAATTTGTATTCATTTAAGCACTCGCCGGAACCATCCATAGATGATTTTAGGGGATAAATTTCACAAATGGGCTAATTTTCCATGTTTTCCCAAAAAATGATTTGCCAATTTCCATTTTTTCTAAAATCCATTCACCCAAATTCCATAGAATAATATTATTTTACCTCAAAATTTTCCAAATTTTATAGAAAGTATATAAAATCCTTTAAAATTTGAATATTTTTACAAAACTATCGCCAAACATTTTACATTTTGCATATTAAGGACTAGTAATATTAGCCCATGTTTCTACATTTTAATATAAATTTCCATCCTTAAAATCATCCCTGACAATCACTCAAAGAAGTGATACCTGGCTCATAGATATCGGTGCTTCCAAGCATATGACCGGATTCAGAAACTCTCTATCAAAATTAATAGAAAATTACTCCTCACTTCAAGTGGTGCTTGGAGACGATTCCAAGCATGCAATCAAAGGCATTGGAGAATCCTCCTTACAACTTGACTCAGGTAACCCTTTTTCAATTAAAGATATACTATTTGTAAAAGGTTTAAAGAAGAATATTCTATCTATTTCAGCTTTAGAATATAAAGGTTTTAGGGTGGATTTTGTGGATGGCCAAGCCCTTATATGGCCCAAAAATTCAAGCATAAATAAAGCCATTGTGATTGGTGTCCGAGAGGGAGGATTGTATAAGTTGAAGAGATACCAAGAAAAATATCTTGTACACAAAAGTGTTAGTTCCAGTGAACTATGGCACCGAAGGCTTGCTCACTTTAACTATAGATCATTACCAGTTTTGAGAAAAATGGTTACAGGTCTACCAAAAATCTAGATAGACCATGATGGAGTATGCAAAGGTTGTGCACTTAATGAGAATGTCAAGGGAAGCTTTACAAGCAGTGATAGCAGATCCAAATGTATTTTGGACATCATACACTCTGATGTATGCAGACAGATGATGGTGCCATCACTTTTCAACTTTGTATACTATGTGTTGTTCATAGAAGACTATTATAGGAAGACATGGATCTAATTCCTGAAAGCAAAAGATGAAGTTTTTAACAAGTTTCAAGAATTGAAGTCTTTAGTTGAGAATCTCTCTAAAGGAAGATTAAAGTTTTGAGATCCGGTAATGGAGGTGAGTACACCTCAAAGGAGTTTAAATAATTTTTCTAAGAAGCGGGGATTAAGAGGGAGATTACAACTCCCTACAACCTGTTAGTCCCTAAAGTTGCACTCGACTGGTAAGGGCAAGCTAGGGCATCATTAATTTTATTGCAAAGTATTTTTGAGGGTTTTATGATTTGGTTTTGGTATAATGGTTGAAAACTGGGTCAAGCTTATAACATGGCATGAAAATCAAGATTAAAACATTGCATATCCCATTGGCTGAATAATAGGTAGATACATAGATGGAGTAAACCAATTCAAGAAAAAGAAAGTGAAATCTTCAATTTGTCAATTTCACAAAGTTTAGTTTCAATATATTATAAAGAAATAAGGGTATCATCTTGAAATCATTACTTCAAAATGATCTCTACAACAAAATCTACACTGTATAAATTAACATTCAAGAACCAAAAGCATTGCAATTTGAATAATAAATTCAAGCATGAAAAATGAAATAACAGAGTAGAAAAGAGAAGGTCTAACCATCCATATGCCTTTGCTATTAAGTGTCAATTGAACATACATGCCTTTACAATAATCTCCACAAAAAGTCTCTATAGATCTCCAAATTTTCGACCCYCATAAKGTMTGTCTTCTGTCTATTTAAAACARCTATGAAACTACCAGATCCTATTATCTAGGACAACTTTAAATGACTAGAATCAAAGAGTATCCAGATCCTAAATTATGTCACTAAAAAATGAGCTACTATTTCCAAAATAGTCCACAGCTCAACAGCTTGATATAACAAACATTTTCAGCAATACATTTGACTCTACAAAATAGGGATTTCGTTTGACTCTATAAAGCAGGTCGAAGTCTTAGCATTTCCTTGATCAAAACAAGTAATTATTTGCCATATCTCCTGGAGCACCTTTAAACAAAATTGTAACCACTCTTCGTGTTACCTTTTAAGATAAAATTGCAGCAGAGGCTTTGGCATTTTTCTGCTTGAGCTTTGTGGTTAACACAACATTGTGCCAGTAAAGTTTGAAATTGATTTCCCTGAGTTCCTTAAGCAATGCCTGTTTCTCCTTCTTCTTCTTTTTAAAACTTTGAATTATTTCCTGCTGGCGAGCATTCCACTGTTCTATCTGCATCTTTTCCTTCTTTAACTATTTTATGGTTTTCTAAAATTCTTTAATCTTTTCCTTATCAGTTCTTATCTCGACCCTGAATCCTGAACAATCTTCAGAGGGTGCAGTTTCATTCAGATTTAAAGTAACACTGGGTTCTTTGGCTTTAACCTGATATTTTGAAATCAATTTTGGGCTATGTTCTTCTTCAGAACTTGATGAATCCATAGCTCCAGGTACATCTGGTAAGTAATCTGAATCTTCCAGGTAATCCTATTTTTCTTCAGGGAATTCACTGATGCCTTTAGCCATCTCTTTAGCCTTAGCTAATATAGTTGAAGCTCTCGTTACAGGGCCTGTAGGTGGTGTAAGTTTTCCCTTTCCTTTGCTGACAGATTTCTTGGGAAAAGGAGTCGTCTTTGCTCTTTTCCTGGTGCTTGTTTCAACATCCTCAGAATCATCATCTATGATTATGGTGTTTTCTTCTTTAATGGTAGGATTGAACATTGCTTTTGAGTTCAGCCTATTAGTATCCCTAACTGAATTTCTCCGAGGTTTTTGTGATACACACACACCTTTTTTCCTTTTTCCTTTGACTGCAACGTTCTTTTTGCTAGTGGATGGCATTTCAGACTTGACTGCAGTTTGAGCAATGAGATCATTATCTGAATTTGTCTCTTCTTTGAAATCTTCCTCAGGAAGCACTTCATGTTCAGGCTCCCATCTAAGTCTCTTACTCCTGCTCTTTTTAGTTACCTTGATATTAGAAGATTCGTCTTTTACAGGGTTTTCATTAGCAATATCTCGACCCTGTTTAACAGTTTTCCTCCCTCTGCCCTTTTTCGACTTATTGGATTGAGTAATAGGTTTTAAGGATTCTGTGAACCAATTCCAGGGCTTTTGTAGTTCATTCAAGACAGACATGGCTAGGGTTTTAATCAGGACTTGATGGAACAAATTTCCTTTGGCATTAGTGGAAATCAACTACACCTTCTTGGACATTTTTGTCAAACTTTTAAGCAGGAAATAAGGAAGGTTTAAAGGGTAGTCACCATTTAGATGCATCGGTATTTTGATATGGTAGATGTAGATCAAAGAAAACCTCCCTTCGTAGGTGATGTATCTGTGAATCACCACCAGGGCAGTGTGCCATTCGGGTCGAACCCAGCTGCAAGGAATTCCCCTTCTCCAATCTGGATTCTGCTTATCTGGAAGGAGGAATTGATTCACAAACTCAGTGACCATGTGTTCATTCTTCCACCATCTTTCCCCTCCAACCATGAGCCTGCAAGCCTTGGCTATAGTCTGCTCTGTCACCAGCATCAACATCTTGTCGATTTCGACCTCATGACCATCAAAGTTCAAAGAAAATTCCATGGAAACCTATTCGTCATATCCTTGAAATGTAGTGAGGAACTCAAACCACCCGACGTATCTGAATCTTTGAGCCATTTGAGGGTAGGATTCAAGGAGTTTGACACCTTCTGGTTCGATTCTGGTGACTTGTCTACTCCGCTTTGGCACCATTTAAACTCAAATCTGCAACTAACGCACTCGAGTTCCAAATTCCCTTCTTGCAATTGATGATATATGCATGTTGCTTTGAATGGATACCTGTATTTCTCCCTGCAAGGTTGAACTTAAAACAACTCCAACCGATCACATAATAATCATTAAATAACAGGGGATTTTGAAATGAACCCTGCGCGCGTGTATAGCAATTATGTTCTGAACTTGTTGGATTTAGAAATGATTACCAAATTCTCGTGGGAACACACAAACTCTTAGATCATGATCTTGTTATCATAACTAAATCGGGATAGCAGGCACACGTTATGGCATGATTATTTGGCACTACGGGAATAGGCTTATTCCTATAGCACGTTTGACAACTTGAAATTTGAAAATTCCAACGGCATAAAGGAGACACTTCTAGTTTAAACAATGTTTTTCATAATCAAAACTCAAATAAATCATCAAAAATTTTAATGCAAACCATGAAATATCCAAAATCTAAAAAATGAAAATAGATGAAAACGGAAAAATGAGGGATGGGTAAGGAGGATTTAGGACAAGGGTTTCTTACTTAAACCAAGACAAAATTAGAGACTAAAACAACCCATAGCAGAATGGGGTTGCAAAAAGGAAGAATAGATCCATCATAGAAGAAGAAAAAGCGACTATACAGGACCAGGGCCTACCCATGCACTTATCGACAGAAGCATCCAATACAGTTGTATACGTACATAACATAATCCCTCACAAGATATTGGGGAACAAGACATCTAAAGAGGTGTTCACTGGAAAGAAGCCAATAATCAGTCACTTGAGGATTTTTGGTTGTCCAGTGCTTATACATGTTCCCAAGGAAAAGAGAACAAAATTGGAACCTTCAGGAAAGAAGGGCATATTTGTTGGATACAGTGAGAATTCAAAGGCCTATAGAATTTAAATTTTAGGGCAGGGACGGATCAAGATCAGCTAGGATGTAACATTTGATGAAGATGAAGCCTTCATAATATCTAGATAATATCACATAGATGAGGACCAAATAGAGAAAGAGGCTCCCAAATATACAGTCATGGTAGACTCTACACCTGAAGAAACCATCCCAGAAGTTTAGAATGATATGGTAGAGTCAGAAAGACATGTAGATCTACCTGAAGAAGCTATGTTTTCCAAGAAGAGACCATCTTGGCTTCGGAACACCTTGCAGAAAGTTGAAGGACATCCATCTCCCAAAGGATCCTTTAGAGAGAGCAAGAGAACACATAAGTTTTCCATCTATGTGGCACTAATGAGAAACATCATTGATTCAGAACCTTCCACTTTTGAAGAAGTTGTTGAGAAGCCAGAATGTAAGGATTCCATGATGGAGGAGTATCAGTCCATCATGAAGAATGATGTATGGGAGGTCATTCCGAGACCATAAGGGAATTCATTTGTGACTTCCAAATGGATCTACAAGATCAAGCATGTTGCAGACGACACCATAGAGAAGTACAAGGCAAGGTTTGTGGCTAGAGGTTTCTCCAAGAAAGAGGGAGAAGACTATGACAAAACCATTGCTCCTATAGAAAAATACACTTTCATTAAATCAATCATTGTGATTGCTTCCACAATGGGATGGAAATTACACCAGATGGACATCAAGTCTTCTTTCTTGAATGGTGTAATAGAGGAATAAGTGTACATAGAATAACCACAAGGCTTTGTGATCCATGGGAAGGAGTCCCATGTGTGCAGACTGAAGAAGGCCTTGTACAGTATGAAGCAATCACCTAGGGCATGGTATTCCAGGATAGATGGATATTTTATGAGCTTTGGATTTACCAAGAGTGAGGCAGATCCTAACCTTTACTATAAGGTTGAGGATGGATTCCCATTGATATTGGTTCTATATGTAGATGACTTATTTCTAACAGGGGATGAGAAGCTCATTGATGGGTGTAAGAGGGAGCTCACTTCAGATTTTGAGATGAAGGATCTAGGTCTGATGCATTACTTCTTAGGATTGGAAGTGTGGCAGAGATCAGATGAGATTTTCCTTAGCCAAGGAAAATATATTGTTTAGATCCTGAAGAAATTTGGGATGATGGATTGCAAGTCCATGACCACACCCATGACGATAAATCTGAATCTCTTGAGTGATAAATCTTCAAATTTTGTGGATCCCATGATTTACAGATAGTTGATCGGATCCTTGATGTACCTGGTTAACACTAGGCCACACATATGCTTTCTAGTGAATACCTTGAGTCAATACATGGATGAACCCAGACAGGTACATTGGATGGAAGAAAAGCATATGTTGAGGTACCTTCATGTTATAGTTGGATATCAATTAAGATATGTCTCGAGTGGAGATGTAAAGCTGTAGGGATATACAGATTTTGACTGGGCAGGAATTTCAGTGGATTAGAAGACTACTTATGGATATTGTTTTATTCTAAGATCATGCATGATCTCATGGTTGATAAGGAAGCAGACATTAGTGGCACTCAGTACATCATAATCAGAGTATATCGTAGCAAGCGTGGAAATCCTTGAAGCAGTGTGGCTCCAGAAGTTTCTAGCCAGGATATTTGATCTAGAATTGGAGCCAAGTTTGATACATTGGGATAATCAAAGTTGCGTGAACCTTACCAAGAACCATGTATTCCATGAAATGTCTAAGCATATAGAGATCAAATATCATTACATTCGAGACATGGTGCAGAGAGGAGTTGTGGAGCTCCAGGTGATATCCACAGATGAGAAGATAGCGAACATTCTCACCAAGCCCTTGTCAAGAGTGAAGTATGAGTACTTCAGGGACAATCTTGGAGTGTTGCCAAATGTTCACCCTCATTGAGAGGGAGGTGCATTGTTTATTCTCATGCAAACTAACCCCTCTAGACAAGGGATCCCTGGATCAGTCATGTGAGGTGATTGAGGGCGTAATGCACTGTCGGACCTATTGAGAGAAGAAACATCACACATGTATTTGTAAGACTATGGTGGAGGTTGTGTGACTCTGGACAGTAGTTGTGTGCTACTTCAGTGGTTGTGTACCATTGGTGGAGACTATGTGTCTCTAGACAATAGTTGTGTGCTACTACAATGGATGTGTTCCATTGGCATAGGCTGTCACTTTGGACAGTAGTTGTGTGCTAATTCAGTGGATGTGTTCCACTGGTGGAGGCTGTGTGACTCTGGACAGTAGTTGTGTGCTACTTTGGTGGATGTGTTCCACTGGTGGAGGATGTGTGACTCTAGACAATAGTTGTGTGCTACTTCGGTGGATGTTTTCCACTGGTGGAGGTTGTGTGAGTCCAGACAATAGTTGTGTGCTATTACAATGGATGTGTTCCACTGGAAGTGACTGTGCGTCATTGGATAGTAGTTTTGTACTACTTGGAAGGAGTTGTGATATATTGCATGACATTGTAGTATTTATGTGCTACTACAGTGGATCTGTTCCACTGGCAATGGTCCTGCATCACTAGAAAATAGTTGTGTACTACTTGGCAACAGTTGTGATCTATTGGATGACATTGTAGTAGTTGTGTGCTACTAGCTGATTGTCATGGATATTACCAAGTCAATGGATGTATTTGTGTGTGTTATCGTTTGATCACATAGACTATGCCTAATGATTTGAGCTACCAAAGGCATTGTAGCAACTGTGCGCCCACTAGCAGATTGTAGAGTAGTCAGTGGACTACCAGATGATGACAACGTGAAAGATGCCTCCCTAGCTAAGAGGGAGTGTTGATGTTTTGATAGTTGCGGGAGGATATTTCCCTCCTAGATGACCTTTCTTAGATGCAAAGAATATTCGGGAAGCAAGAGATCCATTGGACAGTTGTTGAAATACCCTAGAAGAGAAGTCATCCCAGAAGAATAAAGTATAATGAAAAGACACCTTCCCAGAAGAAGTCAGCTCAACTAGAAGGAAAAGAAGACTATAAATAGAGAATCCCTTGGCTCATTTTTTCACTCACTCACACTCTCCCAGCTACACAAAATCAAGGCGCAAGTTTGGAGAAGGAGACACAGTTGTTGCAGTGACTCAATTTCTTCTTGTTTAGAATTTTTGCATCTCTCTCTTATGCGCTACTCCTCAAGGAGGCGTGTTACCTTTGTATGGTGTTGTTTCTACAGTTGGGGTGGTATTTTGGTTGATTTAGCACTTGTGTTAGGGTTTATCTTATTGGACTTTCTTTGTGAACGAAATCTAACTAAGAAAGGTTGTTGGGTTTTTCCACCATTTGGGGTTTTCCTAGGAGAAATATCTTGTTTTATTTTTTCTATTGTTTATTTTTCTACTTCTCAGTACATGATATATATATATGCTAATGATAACGAAGTAAAATAACAATAGTAACACTAATGCTCTATAAATAAGGAAAATCCAAAAAAATGACCCTCCATGCTCTTTAAATAGAGATCATGGACCACTCAAGTGTTAAGCCATGCATCAATGTAGTTTTTAAGATCAAGGAGAATATGACTAGTTGGATCACTCTATGTTGGATCCATATCATAACTGTTGGATTTCCTAACTACAAATGCATACTAATGCATACTAAAGAAACACACTTTAACCCAACTACACATTAGACCAAGTTGAACTTAACTAAATCCCAAGTGTTTAAATATCCTAACATCCCCCATTAAAAATAACTTGAGATAGGATTGAAGGATTTACAAAGGTGACACAATAAGATAAGGAAGGAGGCATTAGAGCCTATCCCCCCTTAATGACAATTTCTTGAACTCCTAACATAGATCAAAGTTTGGAAAAAATTTCTTCTGGGAGAGACTTTGTGAAAATGTGTGAAAATTGATCTTCTGTAGGGAAAAATAACACTTCAATAACTCAATCATGAATGTGTTTTCTGAACAATTGCATGTGTAGCTCGATGTGTTTGTTTCATTGATGTTGAACCAGATCTTTGGTGAGCTTGATGGCACTCTGATTTTTGCACCAAATGGTGGTCGGATATTGTTTCTGGAAGCCAAACTATAAAAGGACATGTCAAAGCCATAAGCCTTCTTGACGTGCATTAACCTATGCTTGATACTCTACTTCTACTAAAGAAAGGGAAATAACCTGTTTTTTTCTTACAGACCCAAGTGACAAGTCTTGAACCAAGGCTGATAACATAATCTATAGTATCCTTTCGATCATTAGGGTCATTGACCCAATATTAATCAGTGAAATGAACGAATAAAGGAGTCCCCCATGACCTATAATATCGACATATCGAAGTATCATTTTAGCTACTTTCTAATGGCTTTCATGGGGTGATTGCATATACCCGACAATAAGACCAAGAACAAAGGAAATATCAGGACATGTATGATTCAAAGATAAGAGGCTACCAACTAACGGATGGTACATGGTCGCATAAAATTCGAGAGAAGTACAAGTGGTAGAAAGTTTGACTCCAGACTGGAAGGGAGAAGGCGCTAGTTTAGAATCATCCATGTGACAACGACGAAGAAGATCACAAGAATACTTATACTTGGAAATAAATATTCCTTCCTTGGTTTGCAATACTTGGAGGCCAAGAAAATAATACAAATATCCTAAGTTTTTCATTTCAAATTTCTTTTTAATGTTGGATTTCACATGGATTAAAAGTTTGGGTCTCTACCAATGAGGATAAGGTCATCAACATAAAGAACAAGGATTATGAGATGTCTACCTACTTTCTTAGTATAGACATTAGGGTTAGAATGACATCTAGAAAAATTGGTATCAATAAGAAAACTATCCATTTTTGCATACCAAGCTCGATGATCTTGCTTAAGAATTTAAATCTATCCATTTAAACTCACCCTTACGTTGAATGGTCAAATGGCGGAAGCATTTTCTTTTTATCTATAATCTATTGAAAAAATTATTTACTCTTTAAGGTGCAATTGTGTCTCTGCAACACCTCATACTTTACACTCTCAGAACTACATTTTTGCATTCTTATTAGTGAGGTTTGGGTTACCATCATCCTTCAATTCAACACTTCACACTTTGTGGCTCCAAATATACATTTTGGTGTTCTTCTTAATAATGTTTGGGTTTTATCTACCATGATCCTACATCTCAAATTTTTTCATTAGATGTTTACATCTTCAAGTTGTTTTGATTCCTTTATTGCATGAACATAACTTAATTTTCAATCAATTTGCACCCTTACATTACAAAGTTGGTTCTATGTCGCTCAAGTGAAGAGCATTAAAATGTAATGAAATCAGGTGATTCATATGATATGATCATAGTAACTAATTTTAATATATATGATAATACTTATCTTTGCATTAGGGGAATTTTGAGGTAAGAAATGGGCCTAAAAACAAAAAATATATCATCAAAATCAATTTTAAAAGAACCAATGGGATTCAAGATGATCATGCAAAGCATAAGGGTAAATACTTTTGGAGGGAAAGGAAGAAAACTACTTTTTTTAAATCACATTTCTAGCTTATATCCATATATGTTTACTCAAATGTCAAGTGTAGGCACTCATTGGATGTAGAATTTAATTATGCATCCAACAAGTGCCTACACTTGAAATTTGAGTAAATGTATAAGGATTTAAGATGGAAATACATTTTTTTAAAGTATTTGTCGTCTTTTCCCTTTGAAAATGCATATCTCTTATTTTATTATTTAACAATTATTTTATTATTTTCCTTAGGAGGCTCATTTTAGACCTCAAATTTCACCTAATGACATGCATTTGTGAGAAAAGAAAAACAATCTATTACCTAGGATCCTTTATTTTAATTCAATTGTTATATGGTGTTTTATATTGGTGTGTGCATCACTTTTGGAATTTGCACATAATAGTTTTCAAATTGCAGGTTCCCTTGTTTAGATCATATTGGTGTCATGGAAGATTGAAAAATGTACTCTCAATAAATGAGTTTTATTTTGATACAATCTCCTTCAATGGATTTGGAAATAATTTTAGATCTCCACCTTAGTTATGATTACAAATATCAACAAATTATGTTACATCTTTGTGTGGATTGAGGATGACATGCAATAAAGGAACATATTTGACAGCTAGCGATGCCTAGAATTCTCCAATATGAGGTGTAATCATCATAATATGGGTAACACATCAACAATTGTGTGCACGTAGATCTCTTATAGCCTTATCCAACTAGAATATAACACATTTGAGGTGTAACCTTAATACTATAATAGTTGATATACATTTAGTAGATATTTCCCTCCATTCCACCTATAACCTAACATATGTTTATAATCATAGATAAAATACAAAAAGATAAGTAGAATAAGGTTCTACTACCTCATACATGTGTATTTTCCCATTCCAAAGCCCAACACACCCTTTGTTGATGTCTAGGGAAATGATTTGCAATGTTGAAACCCAACTCAAAATTTTGCATTGCATCCCACCAAATGAAACCATATATATAGAAGTTTTCTAAGAAAACACATGCCAAGGTATGTGACTAGTGAAGGAATAGTGCCCCTAGTATAAATATGATATCTATAATCTGACTGGACCGGTGATTTTTTGATATTGGGGATTGGGTGTAACACTAAAAGGAACAATAACATAATCTACAAAATAAACGAAGAGAAATAAATTCCAAAGAAGATCGATGGTGTCTAAATGCATAGTTACATCACTTAATCACAATCCATTGTGATCAAAACATCACAAAACATCATTGAACACACATTAGCATATGATATCTATGTTGATTGACCCATAGGGTCCTTTATTTATTGTTTATGTATCTAACCAATTTCCTTGAAATTGGGAAGATCTTGTCCACATAAAGTTGCCAATGGTTGGAGCAGATCCAGAAAAATATGCATTGTTATGTCAACTAGTAGACTTACCAAGTTTACTTGACCATCTAATCATCCAACGCATATTCGACTACTTAGTTAGTCAATCTACCGACTAGTTGTCTATGAATACTAGTTGATTATCCAACCGACTATCTAGTCGACCACCCGATCAACTCTCTCTAGCTACTAGTCAACTAACTGACTGACTATATCCATAAAAGGTGGGATGAACCATCAGAACCTGAGTTTCTAACACCCCCCCCCCCATCAACACACGTTTCTATAGATTCAAGTGGTGGAATTATGTCAACAAGAAACCCCCATAATTGCATTATCTTGAAGTCCAGGAATATTGTGTAGCTTAACAAACTTATCTTCATACAAGGGTTTTGTAAAGATATCACTAATATGATCATTTGTTTTACAATAAACAAGAGTGACAACCCTCTCTTGAACCAACTGTCTCAATTAGTGAACATGAAGTTTGACATGCTTCATTTTACTATGTGCAATAGGATAATCAACAACCTAAATTTCACTCTGATTGTCACAATGAATAGCATTCGAAGCATGAACAAGGAACCCAATTTCACCCAAGAGTTGGTGAATCCAAACTACCATTGCATCCACATTGATGACGCCACGATACTCTAATTTTTTAGTCGACGAAGAGACTACCTTTTGTTTCTTGCACGACTAGACCAATAGTCCAGTGCTAAAGTGAAACACATAGCCAAAGGTGCACTTCTGATCATCATTGTTGTCTACCCAGTTGGAGTCAGTGAAGCCAACTAATGAGTATGAACTTCAACAATATTTGATACCAAGATGAGAGGTACCCTTGACATATTTCCAGTGACTTTCTCAAGGATATTTCATCAACTGAGAAACCACACTAACAACAAAAGAGATGTCAAGTCAATTGTGAGTGAGATAAATAAGGATATTGACTAGTTGTTGATAAACAATGGCATCGACTTTGGGAGTCGAACAATATTTAGTCATATTAACTCTAGACTGAAAGGGAGTAGCACATGGCTTATAGTCATCCATTTGAAAACTATGCAATAGATCCATTGCATATTTAGACTAAGAGAGAAACAAACCATCAGATAGAGGTAAAAATTGAAGACAGATAAAATAATGCAAA
The DNA here is from genome assembly GCA_009831015.1 of Picea engelmannii. NCBI lineage: Eukaryota > Viridiplantae > Streptophyta > Pinopsida > Pinales > Pinaceae > Picea > Picea engelmannii. Next base: position 58,798 of record ML799545.1, read on the forward strand.
AGGCCAAGATTGGCCATATCAAAGGTGTCAACAAGTTGTTTCTTTTGTCTAATAATGAGATCAATTGTATTGTCAGTCAAGAACAAGTCATCAATATATATAGAAACAATTAAGGTATCATAATGAGTATGCAATACATAAATATTGTGATCGTATTCACAACGCTTGAATCCAATATTGAGAAAGAAGTGGTCAATCTTAGCATACTAGGCCGGAGGACCTTATTTCAAACCATAAAGGGACTTATGTAGTTGACAAACAAGATTGGAATCTGTCACAAAAATAGGGGGTTGTTCCATGAGGATTTCTTCAAATAATTCTCCATGAAGGAAGGCACTTTTCACATCCATCTCGTGAATGTACTAGCCAAAGAAAAAAGCAAGGGAAAGAATCAGGAGAAAATAATTCATCTTTACAACAAGAGCAAAGGTATCAATGTATTTGATGCCCTCTCATTGAGAAAATCCTTTCATGACCAAGCAATATTTATGATGCTCAACATCACCTTCAAAGGTAAATTTGGTCTTATAGACCCATTGACATTTCAGAATATTTTTCCCTTGAGGTCAAGGAACTAAATACAAGTATGATTCTTTAAAACATAATTCATCTCTTCTTGCATATCTTGTTCCCATTCAGGCTATCCTTGTGCATATAAGTGAGAGACAAGCTCACAAGTCTCAAGAACATGAGCCATCAAAGCAACACGGACATATTGCTTGTGATTGTGAGTCTGTTGGCCTAAAGAGACATTACCAACATCAGGTTCAACAACTTCAATTATTTTATCTCTAGGGAGGTAGGAAAAAGGGAAATGATAGCCACTGCAGAAGGTCGATCATATGAAGGAAAAATTCAAGTTAAGGATATGAAGCCCCAGTCGAAACAAAGATCGATTGTCTGATCGACTTAGGAAAAAATGTTAACGACCCAGTCAAAATAGGAATAGAGTTCGACTTCCTAGAAAAAATGAAGAAAAAAGGAACAGGTGAACCATTGTCGAAGAAAACATCAAAGGAATAATCATGTAATAAACCAGAGGAAATATTCAACAACTTAATTCTTGAATACTTCTCATAAAAAAACACATTTATCCTAATAATTATTTGTTGTTTTACAAGGTCAAACAGTCGGTAGGTTTTGTATTCTTTGGAGTATCCCATCACAATGCAAGTGTGACTCTTTGCACCCAATTTCCCCCTGCAATCATCCAGAATATGAGCTCAAGAAAAATAGTCGAAGACTCTGAGGTGACTAACTGAGGGTTTCTTTTTGCACCAGCTTTCAACTTGAGTCATAGAACTAATAGCTCCAGTCAGAATATGATTCAGGATCTAGTTGGCACACTAAACAAATTCAGCCCAAAAATGAGTCGACAGATCTTAGGTCTACAAAAGAAAGTGATCCATTTCGACCAATGCATGGTTCTTTCTTTATGCTACATCATTCTATTGAGGAGTATGCGGGGTATATATCTACTAGGAAATACTAGATCGAGCAAGGTATTCTTCATATTATCAATTCAATGTAATCTCGACCATTATCAGATCTCAAACAATTGATAGGTTGACTGCATTTCTTCTCAGTCAATGCCCTAAATTCCTTGTATTTTTCAAAGACATGACTCTTATTTTTCAAGAAATAGACCCAAGTAAAACTTGAGAGATAATCAATAAAGGTCAAAATATATTTTTCACCTACTAAGGAGGGTTGATTAATACAACATAGATCATTGGGAATAAGTTCCAAGTGATTCTATGCTTGCCATGATTTTCTAGAGTTGAAAGGGGTCTAATGATGCTTTCCCAACACACATCCTCTACAAACGTCATCAGGTGGAAGAAATTTTGGGAGACCAACAACCATATTTTGTGTGGACATAGAATTTAGAGTTCAAAAATTTAGTTGTTCAAGTCGTTCATGCCAAATTATGTTTTGTTCATCAGTGTGAGAAACAAGAGTAGTCGGTCCATAATCAAGTTGAGGGAGGTCACATAACTTATACGGTCCATCCTTCGAGTCGAGAAAATATTCAGTGACAATATATTTATCATTCTTCAAATCCTTAATGAAGAGCCAATCTAGCCAGAACTTAACAATCTTACATGTTTGTGTTAGTTGAGAAGTCGATAGAAAATTTTCACTTATGTTTGTCACATGATAGATGTCGAAAATGTTTTCCATGTCGACACGGAACATCACCATGACCAAAAATGTCAAGAGAAAAATCATCAACTACATAGATCTTTATCTTAACACATTTATCTAGGTAGGAGAAAAGAGAAGCATGTTTTTCCTAATGATGAGTGCACCCATAATAGACTACCCAGTCATGCTACGAGGTATGATTAAACAATGCTTGAGAAGTTCCAAATTGGAAGGTAAAATTGTTAGTCGATCAACAAACATATGACATTTCTCCTTCAAGCTTCTTAACCTTCACTTCTAAGTCGTCCTTCTTCTTCTATGAGGCTCTCTCCACATGTCCGAGCTTTCCATAGTACAGACACATTTTCTTCTTTCAATTCTTCCAGGTAGATGGTGACTCATCAATCTTCGCTTTATTTTTCTAATCATGATATTTTTGTCTGCATACAGGAGTATCAAGATGTCCTCTTTCCTTATAATTCATATTGCATTTTCCCTTGAGCAAGCGAGCTTTATTTTTACCACCAAGTTTACCTTCATCAAGAAACACGTGTTGATCATTAATTAGTAAGCCATAGAAAGTATCAAAGATATAATCCTTACCATCTTCTTTGTGTGTTTGAATGTTGATTCGTAACTTGGAATAGAACACGTGAAAGGGTGTTCTCAGATTCATCAAGACCAACTCAATCAGTTGCGCACATTTCTACTGAAAACTCTTCCCACATTTTCCCATTTTCAACTATAGCTCCTTAAAATGCACCAACTATTCCTCAATCCTTTCAAAGGAATGCAGATAAAGAGAGATCAACTCTTTCTCCAATTGCATAAGGTAAAAAAAATACTTTATATTCTTATATACTTCATGAGGACAGTCGATCCTTCTTGTATGCAAGTGAATCTCCTAACAAATGTATGTCATGATGACTCCAACAACCTGGTCTTTCTTTTTGTCGATGACAAACTTGAATCAGCCAGCCTTCAGATATGGAATTGCAGCCATCTTATACTACCAAATCCCTTTTCTCTTCAGAAAGGTATTCATATTTGGTGCCCAAACAACATAATTGAATCCATTCAAAATGACAAGATCAGTCTTGTAATCCATCTTTTATATCTAGAAGATCTGGCAATTTGAACAAGTTATAATCAATAAATCCCCAGCCCATAGTCAAACACTATAAGATCTAACTTAATAATATTTGTAGGCAATAAGCGAGGTCAAAAACCATGTCTCTATGATACCATGTTGGGGATTGGTGTAACAACGAAAGGAACAAAAAAAAAATCTGTAGAACAGATGAAGAGATATAAACTTCAAAGAAGATCGATGTTGTCTAAAGACATCGTTACAACACTTAAGAATAGTGCATTGTGATCAAAACATCAAAATGCATCATTGAACACACATTAGTGTATGATATCTCTATTGATTGACCCATAGGGTAATTTATTTATAGTTTATGTATCTAACCAATTTCCTTGAAATTGGGAAGATCTTGTCCACATAAAACCATCAATGGTTGGAGCGGATCCCGACAAATATACAATTTTTCATTGGCTTACAAATTCGACTTGACCATCCAGTTGTCCAATATGTAGTCGACTACTTGGTTGGTCGATCTACCAACCAATTGTCTTCAAACACTAGTCAATTATATGACCAACTATATAGTTGACCACCCGACCAACTGTCTCTAGTTTCTAGTCAATTGACTGACCAACTATCTCCAATAAAGGTGGGATGAACCTGAGGTTACAACAATCGATCTATCACTCGATTTCAAATTTATCATGATTTTTAACTCACATGTAAATGACATTTAGGGACACTTGCAAAAATGGTCTCAAGGTGAATAAAATCCAATGGATCAACTGAATAGGATTCCATCACCTCACACACATAAAATTTAGTGTCTTAAAAACAAAACTCTTATGATTCAATTGATATCTGCATTCTTTATTTTTATTAAAAAATGTAATATTTTTTTCTTTTAAAGGAAGGCTCATTCCCTCAAGAATTGATTTCCACAAATTTACCAGTCAAACTCAAATCCATTCACTCTTACCTTTGATGGGACAAACACTATTATATTGTTAGGGACTTGGGTATGATATTTCTATAGTCTCTATTTGCAATAAGTTAATTGCTCTTTTAACCATAAGGGATGATAAACATAAGATAATTTTAGATAGCATGGTTCAAAAATTTATCTTTAGGAATGAATATATCTAAAGCTAAATTATCTATATTACTAGATGCATTGATTGTAATTTCATATAAATTTGTAGTTGGGTATAGTGGATATGTATAAATTGGAGGAGAAATTATCATAATTCCTTCTAACGTGACATTTAAAGGCATAGCAATATGATTTAATTGCTCTCATTCTAAGGTTGGTCAATGTCATAGTGACATCACCAGCAAAGAATGATGGTTCATAAAATTTATACAAACCTATATCAAAGAATATTTATTGTATTGGATAGTTTAAGCTCATCAAGAAATATCCCTTGGAAGGGTCGATCAACCCTTTCTTGATATTAGTGTTCATCTCAAGGGGGATATAGTTGAAGGGTTAACCGAACCTTCCTTGAGGATAGTATTCACTTCAAGGTGGATACCAAAGAAGGGTCAGACAACCTTTCCTCAAATATAGTATTCATGTAGAGGAGGAGCCCAAGGAAGGATTAGTTGACCCTTCCTTGAGCATAGAATTCATGTAGAGGGGGATACTAGGGAAGGTTTGGTCAACCCTTCCTTGAACATATTATCTGTGACATCCCCAGCCACCAATCGACCAGGAAACACCACTTTTTGGGCGTTTCTCTTAGCTTTGATACCATTTTGTGACATCCCCATCCACCAAACACTCCGGCAATGCCATTTCTTGGATGTTTCTCTTAGCTCTAATACCATTTTGTAATGTCCTTAGCCACCAATAGGTCGGGCAACGTCACTGTTCTAACATACTTGTATATCTAATACCATTTTTGTTTAGATACATAACTATCTAAGTACACATTAAACAACTATAGAATTATGTTCATATCATTATTCATGTGGAAATAACATTAAAACATATATACATTATACACAGACAATTATAACAACATTATAACTCAATTTCAAAATACACATCATACAAAGAACATATATTTGGTACTTATCTTTTAATAGATGAACACCAACTGCATGCAAACCTCCCATGAACCTCCCAACCTTATACCATGCTTCTCATCATGCTCAGCAGTGGGTCACCCCTGAGTTGGGACTAAACTCCACCAGGTAAGGGATTCTTAGGCTTGGAAAGGGAAATATGAAAGTCACACAGATCAACAGGAAATATTATCTCCCAGGAGCCAGCTCACACTAACAACCTACAGCCTCTCATTCCCTACATGTCTGTCCCACCCCAGGAAGTGTGCCCCTTCTCTACTCAATAGTCCTTCAGTTGCCCCACTTCCCTTCCAAGGCTTCAACAACATGCTGGACATGAATTCTCCTAGAACTATAGCTGCAGTTGGGATCCCTCTAGAAAATCACTTCCCCAACAACCTCTCTCACCTAGAGAGAGTTGTTCACAGGCCTGAAAACCTGCTTCTTCAGTCCACAGGCCTGAAAACCCGCCTCTTCAAACCACAGGCCTGACAACCCACCTCTTCAACCACAGGCTTGGCAACCTACTTCTTCAATCCAGCTGCTAAGCCAATTCCATAAAAGGTGATGGAAAAAACAAAGCTCAGTATAGAACATATGATGGCATCAAGCCATGCTCAGTCAAGGAACTGCATGGGTTGTAACAACAAACTTTTAAGGAACGTTATGGCTCAGGCAAGGTATAGGTACGCTATGATTCACATGAAAGGTACAAGATAGTTCACAGTGTCTGTAGGGTCCAGAGGTGCATGCTATATGTAGAGTTCGACGATGAAGAGGATGGATTCCTACATGAGTCAGTGGGTGAATCTGGTAAGATGGTCAATTTGCGAGTAGGCGAGGGTCACGATAAAATGGCGAGGAGGAACCCCCAACGATTTGAATTTCCCAGTTATAATTGCATGTGCCCAGATTGACACATGTCTTCCTAAAGCTGCATGAGCTCCACTTAACACTCGTTCCCTCTCCCAGGAACCTAGGACAACACAGATTATGCCCAACCTTAGCCTTCTGGGAATAATAATACAATATTATTCCTTTAGAGGTAAGCCCTCTATCTTAGCCCCTAATCCTATACACTTAGCCCCTTCCCTTATCCTACCTAGTGGAGCTTAGTCCTCCATAACTCTTTCTTCGTGGTCGGTCTACACACAACAATGTAATTTTATTAATGATATGTGTATTTACATATACAAAAATCAAGCTCATTGGCCTTAAGCATCTAGGATATCCAGCCTAATAAACACATAAGTATTCCATCTTATAAACACTTGGCTCACCAGCCTATAGACATAATTACAATTTAGCAGGGGCTTAGCCTTGGGGTGTTACAATCTCCTCCCCTTATTTTTTCACTGTCCTCGGTGAAACTTATTTACACAACAACAACAAGATTTCAAAAATATTCAAAAATATGTGGGTACTCTACCTGCATAGCATCTTCATGCTCCCATGATGCGTCCTCAGGATCGTACCAGGTCCACTGGACTTTTACAAGCCTTATGGCTCGATTCTGGAGTTGCTTTCTTTTTCGGTCAAGTATACACATCGAATGCACCTGAAAAGCGCTTTCCTGCTCCACCTGAATCACATTCCAATCAATAACATGATTAGCATTAGGTACATTATTCTTAAGCAATGACACATGAAATACATTATGTATAGACATGCATGTAGGAAATGCAAGCATCTATGATACTGGACCAATCCTCTCTAGGATTTCAAACATCCCACAATATCAAGCTGCCAACTTTGAACAATGTCCCAACTTCAGGGAGCTTATGTTGGCCTTCACTCTCAGGAATACATGATCCCCTACTTTAAATTCCGTGTGAGTTATATTCTTATCAGCATAGCTTTTCTTCCTGTCTTGGGAAACCTTCAAATTCTATTTAATCTTCAACATTTTCTCTTCCATTTCCTTGAGCAACTCTGGCCCAACCATTTCTCTATCAGTTGGGTTGTCCCAGCTTACTAGGGTGTTGCACTTTCTACAATAAAGTGCTTCAAACGGGCTCATCTTCAGTGATGCTTGATACCCATTGTTGTAGGCAAATTCTACCAAGTGTAGATAATCTTCCCATTTAGATGGTTTATCCATCACATACATCCTTAGCATGTCCTCTATCACTTGGTTTACTGTTTATGTTTGTCCATCAAACTTAGGATGATAGGTTGTGTTGAAGTTCATTTTTGATCTGAACCCCTTGAATAAACCCTTCCAAAACTTTGAGGTAAAATTTGGGTCTCTTTCACACACAATTGTCTTGGGTATGCCATGCAAGCATGCTACCTCCCTTATATAAATATCAGCAACGTTAGTTGCTTTGTGAGTAGTCTTCATAGGAATAAAATGGGCATATTTAGTAAGCTTGTCCACTACCACCATGATTGCATCATGTTGCTTGCTTGTTCTGGGCAGTCCCGTGATGATATCCATTGTCTCCACTTCCCACTTCCACTTAGGAATGGGTAATGTTTGTATCAAACCAGATGGGTGTCCATGCTCAGCCTTTACCTTTTTACATTCCAAGAATTCGACAATAAAATCATCAACTTCCTTCTTCATGCCTGGCCAATCATATTGGATTTTGACCGTTGAAATTGTTTTCTGATATCTTGGGTGTCCTACATAAGGTACATTGTTCATTTATTTTAAAATTGCACTCTTCAATTCAGGAGAATTTGGTACACAAAATTTTTCTTTGAACAAGAGAATTCCATCAATTCCCAATTCATAATCCTCGACTTTCTGTTGCATTTTACCTTGCTGCAATTTTGTTACCGATTCCATGTATTGAAAATCTGATTTTGCAGCCTCCACAATTTTTACTTTCAGATCTGATTGGTACTTGCTAATGGATGTATCATGCAACTCATGCACTCTTCCGTTGAGTGCATCAACCAATTTGTTCTCCTTTCCTTTGATGTTCTTGATATCAAAGTCATACTCACAGAGGAATTCCAACCATCTTCTCTGCCTAGCATTAAGAGTGGGTTGATCAAATAAATATTTCAAACCATTGTGGTCTATCCTCGACTCAAACCTCTTTCCCATGAGGTAGTGCCTCCACTTCTTCAAGGCATGAACTATGGTTGAAAAATCCAAATCATGAGTGGCATAGATACTTTCATGCTCCTTCAACTTCCTTGATTCATAACATACAACAAACCCATTTTGACTGAGGACTCCACAGAGTCCTTCTTTGCATGCATCTCTGCAAACCACAAAATATTCATTTGGATCAACAATCCGCAGAATTGGAGCACTAGTTAACAGTTGCTTCAATTGTTGGAAGCTCATTTCACATTCCGATGTCCATTGAAACTTCTTTTCCTTCCTTTGCAAGGAAGTGATGGGGTGAGCTATTCTTGAAAATGCTGCAATGAACCTTCTGTAGTAGCCAACTATACCCATGAAGGATCTAACTTTTGTCACATTCTTAGGTGTTGTCCACCCTTTAATGGATTCTATCTTTTCAGTGTCCACTACTATACCTTCTTCAGATATGATATGGCCCAAATAGTGAATTATGTTTTGATAAAATAAGCACTTGCTCAATTTGGCATACAGATGATGCTCTCTTAACACTTGCAACACCATCCTCAAATGATGCTCATGCTCTTCTTCCAACTTGGAATATAAAAGGATGTCATGTAAAAATACAATGAAAAACTTGTCTAAATATTCTTGGAAAACACCATTCATTAGGAACATGAAAACAACTAGTGGATTTGAAAACCTAAATGCACCATTGTGAACTCATAATGACCATACCTTGTCCTGAAGGCAGTCTTGTTGATATCTTCCTCTTTAATCCTTACCTGATGGTATCCTGACCTGAGATCTATTTTTGAAAATATCTTTACATCCTTCAACTGATCGAAGAGATCATCGATCCTTGGTAAGGGGTACTTGTTATTTATAGTCACTTTATTCAACTGTCTAAAGTCGATGCACAATCTTAATGTCCCATATTTATTCTTCATGAACAAGACTGGGGCACCCCAAGGTGACACACTTGGGCATATATAACCCTTCTTTAAAATTTATTCAAGCTGCATTTTCAACTCCTTCAACTCCAGTGTACTCATTATGTAAGGAGTCTTTGATACTGGAGTTGCCCCAGATATCAAATTTATGGAGAAGTCAATATCTCTCTTTGGGGGTAGTCCTGGTACCTCCTTGAACACATTTTCAAAATCTTCCAGGACTGCATGATCTTCCAATTTGGCACCTTATCCTTAGGTTCTTCTTCCATATGAGCTGCAAATATTTGACAGCCTCTCCTGTAGCATTTCTTCAGTTGCATTGCTGAAATTTCTCAGACAACAACTACCCAGGGAATTCCCTGCACTTTCCTTAGGTTCCCTTCCTCATCCAAGCAAGTAAATTCTTTTTTATGACTGTCCAAAATAGCATGATGTTGGTCCAACCAATCCATCCCAATTAGACAGTCATAGGAACCTAAAGGAAAGATGTTCAAATCTGCCCTTGTGCTCATACCATTCATATCTATAAGACACGACTTAACCATCTCATTAACTTTTCTTTTGGCTTTGGTAGCCAGCTGCACCAACCAATATTTTCCATTCTTGTTTCTTGGAAAATAAAAACTTTCCACCATCTTAGGATCTATATAACTATGACTAGCTCCTAAATCAATTAAATTAGTAATATTTCGGTTGTGGATCATACCTTCCACTTCAATCAGATGTGATCGATACTCTGCTTTCTTGTTGTCCAGGGATTCATAGATCTTGGGTACATTTATGCCCATGTCCCCCAATGTTTCCTCTCATTGTACATTGTGAATAGCTCTCACTTTGTCACTTCTATGAGGACAATCTCTAAACATGTGATCTCCCTTACAACCCCAACATTGGATAGGTGGCTTCCTTGGCCTTTGACCACCTGTCTCAATCACTCTGGGCTCTCTAGATGTTGGTTTTCCTTGGGGATTATTTATGAAGAAGTGTGGCTTAGTTACTTTCTTCCTCTAATCTATCTTGAATTTCTTCCTATCTTCCCAATATTTTTGGAAAGTTAACCTTGCTTTTTGCTGATCATATAGACACTTAGCTCGCCTTATGGTCTCCTCCAATGTTTTGGGATCATCATATTTGATGCAACACCCCACCTCAACGGGTACTGCTTGACCTCTCGGTCGACGGATCTTTCACAAGACTGAACCAGAATGGTTCTTCGGGCCCCCAATAGACCCCAATTTCAAATATAACGTACATAGGTCCAACTCTTGTACTCGCACGAATTGATTTCAGGGACAAGATTCCCCTCACTTGACCACTGACTGTGACCAAGAGCCTACCCAAAGGTGCTTCGTGACTACGGGATTCGGGTGTTTTTATGTGAGCCGCTCCCAATTCTCCCAATTCTCGATTTGGCGAATTGATACTCCAACAGGCGCTAGCTCTTCCCCTCTGGACCCTTCCAATGTGACATCGAGCTATTACCTGGGGCCCAACTACTGATCACTTTGGGACTTCAGTCTTCACGTCTTCAAAAGATAGCTTGCCTCTCTTCTTCTGAAGTACGAGCCACGAATTCTTCTTACGTCGGATCGACGGTCCAAGTTGCCTTGCAACCAACAAACAAGATTGCCTTTCGTGCTTCGCGAAGTTGATGCTCTCCTCCTCACAATTTTCCCGAACCACGAATTCTCCTATCTTGATCGGACGGTTGTTGATGAATCAAGATTTTCCTCGAAGGGATCTCCACCGTTCCTTCGACAATTCTTTGATAACTCTCTCCTCTAGAAAATTTCTACGTCGCTAACTCTTCCGAGCTTCAACTCTTGCACGCTAAAACTTATACACCCTGTTAGTACTCAGTTTACAGTGTTAAATTTTTTTTACTTTTGGTTACAACAGGCACACTACTGGAATATTGACATTCTTGCAGCGCCATTCTAAAACATCATCTCACTTCCCAAAAAATCCTCGAATTCTTCGCCATGTTCGTCTACGGGGCATATCTAGATTGCTTATGTTACTTGAGTAAAATTGTGGCTTAACCTGTCAGTTTGTTTCTTTACTTTCAAAGTTTTTACAGACTTCATTTTCATTTAGGCAAAAGGTTTGGCAAAAATATTGGCCAATCTCCCATTAAACCTATCAGGCATTAAGGTCGAACAACACCTGCCAATATGAGAGGGCTCTCTTAGTGCACTACACATTGATATATGTTAAAACCTGTAATGATCCCAAGCCAATTTCTGGCTTTGAATCACTAAATACCACTGGTTTGTGGATGTGTCGGTGTTTATTGAGCTATTAAGTGCATACAGGATTCATTCAACACATGAAGATCATCATACATTCAAGATATAGAAGAAAAAGAAAAGATATGACCCTTTCATTATAAGCAATGTAGGATCAATACAATAGATGGTCGATCTGGCATAAACCTTAGATGGTCGTACAAACAATAGACATGAGCTGCTAGAAAATGCCCCCATCAATACAAAAGAAGCCTCTAAAGGCTGAATAAGTACTAAATACCAGTATCAAGCAGATCTGAATGGAAAACCCTTCAACCAGAGAGTGTCATGCTCCAAGTGGAGACAGAAGACCTCAATAATTCGACCCCGATGGAAGAATGCTCCAAATGAGCCCAAACTCGGTCAAGTAATAGATCAGGGCAGTGAGATCCTCCTCCTGAAGTTTCAAACCCAGCATACAAGGCAAACCTCTCCAACTGCGAAATATTCTAAGAGAGTTGCGCCCTCCTGAATAGCTAAATCAAACCCTCCTCAATGGTATGGTGCACCCTTGCTGGAAATTCCCCAATAATACGACCTTGTTGTCTACTGAAGCTCTAGAACGAGATATGATGAGAATAGAATGGTGTGGAGGAATATTTCATCCCCGAGACCAAGCTGTGGAACAAGGTGAGTGGATATTTCACCACTGAGTTGCTCACAAGGGTTTGTACAGCAAACCCCCAAACTGAATGCTCAAGAGCACTAACAAGAAATATACCAAAAATCAGAATGAATAATAGGTGCCCCCCAGCCTCTTACTTATAATTTTTCCTTATGATTCTCTATTGAGTTAGGTTACTCCCATGGTTAACTTCTATTCTTCTGTTGAGTTATCTTTTACTCCCTCAAGTCAACTTAAAAATATAACTTTAGTCTAGTTGACCTTCCCCCTCAGTGTGAGACTATGACCTAGTGGGGGTGCCTAGGCCACTGAGTCTCCTCATCACCTCTCTAAGAGGTGGGGGACATTACAATCTCCCCTACTTGAAATTGCTTGTCCTCAAGCAATTCCAAACATGCTTCTATGACCATGTGCTCCTTTTCCCAAGTAGCATCCTCAATGGGTAAATCCTTCCACCTGATCAGGTACTCCTTGATGCTTCAGTTTCTGAGCCTCTTCTCTCGGACTTCCAATATCTCTTCCAGAATTAGAATAAGTTGTCCCTCTTCATCCATGGGGGGTAATACCTCAATAGGTTTGATGTGTTGGCCGAGGGATTTCTTAAGACAGGAGACATGGAATATGTTGTGTATTTTGTTTCCTTGTGGAAGCTCCAACTCATAAGCTACGGCCCCTATCTTTCTGCTGACCCTATAGGGTCCAAATAAACATGGTTGCAGTTTCTCTGCTCCACTTCTTTTAATGGAAGCCTGCCTGTATGGTTGCAGTCTTAGATAGACTAAGTCGCCAACCTCAAAGGTACGATCAACTCGGTGCTTGTCTGCTTGGACCTTCTATTGGTTTTTTTCCCTCTGTAGATGACCCTTCAGTTCCCTAAGAATGTCTTGGCTCTGCTCGATCCAATCCTATACCATAGGTGCCCTGCTATCACCAAACGCAATCTCCACAAACGATAAAGGATCATAGCTATACAAGGCTCAGAATGGTGACATGCCAATGGACATATGTTGGGTGGTGTTGTAGCAATACTCTCCCAGATGCAACCATCTAGTCCATGCTTTATGTTGCCCTGCCACATAGTTTCTAAGGTAGCCCTCCACCCATTTGTTGACTATCTCTGTCTGTCCATCCGTCTGAGGGTGATAGCTGGTGCTAGGGGTCAAGGCCGTACTAACCAGCCTGAATAACTCCTGCCATAAAGTAATCATAAACCTTCTATCTCTATCGCTGACAATGGTCTTGGGTAGGTCGTGCAACCTGAAAATCTCCCTGAAGAATAGTTCAGCCACCTGTGTTGCACTGAAGTCGGTAGCTATGGCGAAGAAATGTGCAAACTTTGTTAACCTGTCCACCACTACAAATATGAAGTCCTTCCCTTGTGTCTTTGGCATTCCAGTGATGAAATCCATGGATATGCTTTCCCACTTGTGCTCTGGAATGGGCAAGGGTTGCAATAGTCCTGTTGGGTGCGTGTGCTCATCCTTGTTTGCCTGACATGTAGTACACTCTTTGACGTGCTTAATCACATCCTCCTTGAGACCCTTCCAAGAGAACCTTTCTCTCACCTTCCTGTACGTCTTACTGATCCCATGATGTCCTGCCATTGGTGAGTCATGGCACTACTGCAATACTTTAGCCTTGAAGGTCGATCCTGGAACTAAGAAGATTTGGTATTTGTAGTAGATGAGGTCATTTATAACCTTGAAATATTCATCTTGTACCTGTCCGCCCAGTAGTTGGCACGCAAACTGATCCTCTACATACTCCATCACCATATGGTCTTTCCAGTCAATTGTTACCCCTGTTATGGCAAGAATGGATGGCCTCCTGGATAAGGCATCAGCCACCACATTGTTCTTCCCCTTGACAAACTCAATGTCAAAGTCGTAGGCCTGTATTTTGCTTACCCATTTTTGTTGCCTCTCGTTCAATTCCTTCTATTCCAATAGATATTTGAGACTGTTATGATCTGAATTGACCACAAACCTGGCACCAACCAAGTATTTCCAGAAATTGGTTAGTGCATGCATGATAGCCAGCATTTCTTTGTCATAAATGTTGTAGAGTAGTTCGGGACCCCTGAGCTTCTGACTCTCATAGGCAAGAGGGTGCCTCTTTTGCATCAGTACGGCCCCTATTCCTTCCTCGGAGGCATCACACTCCAAGGTAAAAGGAAGATTGAAATCTGGAAGGGCTAAGACTGGGCACGTACTCATCACTTCCTTCATCTTGTCCATCGTTATTTGAGCCTCCTCGTGCCACTTGAAGGCTCCTTTCTTAGTCAAATTATCCAAAGGTGCACACAGTTGAGAAAATCCTTTGACGAATTTCTTGTAATACGTGCACATACCCAGAGATCCTCTCAATTCAGTGAGTGTCTTAGGAGTAGGCGATTCCATGATGGCTTGTATTTTCTCCTGATGTACCTGTACCCCCTTTGCCCCGATGATGTGTCCTAAATAGAGGACCTCTGTCATTCCAAACTCACATTTGGACTCCTTAGCATACAGTGATTGTTCCTCCATGATTGACAAAATTTGATCCACATGCCTGAGATGCTCCTCCCATGTCTTGTTGTAAATAAGAAAGTCATCAAAAAATACTAACAGGTACTTCCTCAACTGCTTGTTGAACACATGGTTCATACATGATTGGAATGTAGCAGGGGCATTGGTTAAACCAAAGGGCATCACGAAAAACTCATAATGGTCGTAGTGACATCTAAAAGTTGTTTTTGTGATGTCTTCCTCCCTCATCTTGATCTGATGATAACCAGAGCGAAGATCAATCTTCGTGAAGTAGATGGCCCCATGTAGTTCGTCCAACAGTTCATCAATCTTGGGTATCGGATACCTGTTTTTTATGGTCTTTTTGTTCAAAGCCCTGAAGTCAATGCACATTCTCATAGTGCCATCTTTCTTCTTCATCGGCACTACTGAAGAAGCAAAAGGGTTGTTGTTGGGCCTCATGTGCCCCATGTCCAGAAGTTCCTTGATGGCCTTCTCTATCTCATCTTTGTACTTCTTGGGGTGTCTGTATGGTGTGGTTATAACTGGTTTGGCCCCTTCCTCTAGCTCAATAATGTGCTCAAACCCCCTATCTGGTGGTACCCCTGGAGGAATAGGCCCAAACACCTTGTGGTCTCTGTCAAGGATTTCTTTGATCTCTGGAGTGTAGTGAACCTTGCCCTGTTCATCCACACGTGTCATAATCCTACATTCTGCTGTGTATACTATCTCATCCCTCCGGAATATGGCCTCCATCCTCTTGGTCGTGACTACCTTTGCATCATTCCCTGTCATGCCCCTCAGCACTACCTTTTGTCCACCCTCCTCGGTGAATGGCATTTCCATCGTTTTGTAGTTGGTGGTGATAGGCCCCAATGTGGTGAGCCACTGAACCCCTAGGATGATGTTGGTGTCCGGAAGGTCCATGACATAGACGTCTTGTATCAGTTCATGCCTACCCAAGGTAAGTTTCATGCCCGGAATATATCTGTCACGGGGCATAGTGCTTCCTTCTGCAACCTCCACTTTGAATCCTTCAAATTCTATTGTGGGTATGTGCCTCCTCTTCAATAATGTTGCATCAATGAAGTTGTGGGAAGCTCCTCCATCAATCAAGACCGGAACTCTTTGACCCTGCAAAACCCCCCTTATTCGGAAGGTGTTATACTTGGGTACCCCACTGATAGATGCCAAGGTGGCCATACTATCCTGTCCCATGATCTGCTCCTCCTCTACTACCTCAGTGGTTTCTGCCTCCATGTTCTGTATCTGGCCAATCTCATCTTCCTCTTCGTTGTCTGAAGTGACCTCAATGTAGTGCACCTGACCACGTCCCATGCACTTGTGTGATAGGTTCCATGGTTCCTTGCATGTGAAGCAGAGTTGCTTACTCCTCATTTCTCTCTTAGTGTTGTCATCTATTCTGCCACGGCCTTTGTCAAAACCCTTAGGGTCATGTCCCCCCTGGTTTATTGGAGGCCTTTGATCTCTTCCACCATTGTTGAGAGGTGGTCTAGGTATGAATTTAGGTTTAGCGGCTGGACCCAAATCCCTCGTCTTCCAAATGGCCTCTTGTAGGCTAGTAGGCTTGAAGGCCTTTACCCAACCCTTCAAAGGTTCCATAAACCCTTCTATGAAAAGCATCATGAGACTGGTTGGGGACATATCTTGCACCATCACTTCCAACCTCTGAAATTCATCAATGTATGATTCAGCCATACTTGTTTTCTTGAGTTGGGTGAGCTCCCAGAAATGTAACTTAGGATCTCCTTATTCAAATCTATCAATGAGCCTCTAAGTGAATTATGTATAGGACACACTCTGATTTTGGCCGAGTGTGGTGAGTCTGTGATACCACCAGTCAGGAGCCTTGCCATCCAAGTACATAGTGGAAAACTTGATGGCCTCCATCTCCCTCATGGGGTTGAGTTGTAAGTAGGTATCCAGCTTTTGTACCCAAGACCGTGTTTTCATCTTGGACGTACCATCAAAGTATGGAATTTCTATCTTCCTTGCTCTACGCTCAAACTCAAAACTACCCCTGTGGTTTGTCATAGGTTGATTTCTGAGCCTAAGTTGGCAATACTGATCTAGGGACATCTGTCTTTGGACCTTCATATCCAAACTGTAGTATTCTTTGGTACTCCTTGCCATTTGTTCCACAAATTCTTCTACATGTTCCTGTTGCCCTTGATCATCTATGAATGTGGGCATGTAGGGTCTAGGGTTAGCTCTGATACCTGAATGTCGACCAAGCTGATCATCTGTGAACATAGGTATGTGTCGTCTCTGATTGACCCTGCTACCCATCTGACCCTAGCCCATGTCTCCATCCAGACAACCTTCGGATCTAACTACTTTCTCTGGATTGTATCTGATCTCCTCATGGATTTCCCCGGATCCACCAACCTCCTTATTCCCATACATATCAGGGTTCTTCCCTTGATGGGTCAATTGCATCAGAAGTTCATTTACCTTGGATTGAATCTTGTTCATTATCTGCAGGTTCTCGTCAACCCTCTTCAAAGTTTCAGAGAGTTCAGTCTGTCCCCTTCTACTGGTTTCATGGTACTCACCCAAGTGTTGGACCAATGTGCTTTCTGTGCGGTTGACGGATTGCTGGAACTTATCAAAATCTGCTGCTATGAGAGCCAAGCCTAAAGGCTCATGGTCATCCCTTGACCCTTCCATTTCGGCCTATGTTTCACTACTCGATTTCTGCTTTCGACCCATAAAAATACTACTGTACCTCTGCATGCGCCGATCCCTCCACAAGTTTGGAGGACCGAAGCTCTGATACCACTGTAATGATCCCAAGCCAATTTATGGCTTGGAATCACTAACTACCACTAGTTTGTGGATGTGTCGGTGTTTATTGAGCTATTAAGTGCATACAGGATTCATTCAACACATGAAGATCATCATACATTCAAGATATAGAAGCACAAGCAAAGATCTGACCCTTTCATTATAAGCAATGTAGGATCAATACAATAGATGGCCGATCTGGCATAAACCTCAAATGGTTGTACAAACAATAGACATGAGTTGCTACAAAATTCCCCCATCAATACAAAAGAAGCCTCTAAAGGATGATTAAGTACTGAATACCAGTATCAAGCAGATCTGAATGTCAAACCCTTCAACCAGAGAGTGCCATGCTCCAAGTGGAGACAAAAGCCCTCAATAATTCGACCCTGCTGGAAGAATGCTCCAAATGAGCCCAAACTCAGTCAAGTAATAGATCAGGGCAGTGAGATCCTCCTCCTGAAGTTTCAAACCCAACGTACAAGGAAAACCTCTCCAACTGCGAAATCTTCTAAGAGAGTTGTGCCCTCCTGAATAGCTAAAGCGAACCCTCCTCAATGGTATGGTGCACCCTTGCTGGAAATTCCCCAATAATACGGCCCTGCTGTCTGCCGAAGCTCTAGAATGAGATATGATGAGAATAGAATGTTGTGGAGGAATATTTCATCCTCGAGACCAAGTTGTGGAACAAGGTGAGTGGATATTTCACCACTAAGTTTCTCACAAGGGTTTGTACAACAAACCCCCAAACTGAATGCTCAAGAGCACTAACAAGAAATATACCAAAAATCAGAATGAATAATAGGTGCGCCCCAACCTCTTACTTATACTTTTTCCTTCTGATTCTCTTCTGACTTAGGTTACTCCCATTGTTAACTTCTACTCTTCTGTTGAGTTATCTTTTACTCCCTCAAGTCAACTTAAAAATATAACTTTAGTCTAGTTGACCTTCCCCCTCAGTGTGAGACTATGACCTAGTGGGGGTGCCTAGGTCACTGAGTCTCCTCATCACCTCTCTAAGAGGTGGGGGACATTACAAAACCATTGACATACATATTCTTTTGTTTCATGTGGAATATAGTTTGTTATATTAAAAGAAAATTCCAGTAAGCTTGTCTAAGAGAAGCATGAATGCCAAGTGTTGTTCATAGTTTGGATATCATCCCCAGGCATATGGTATGTCAAGGATTTGTCTACAAGAGCGTTGAGACACATAGAAGTCAAGGAAGTCTATAGATGTTCTGGTCAGATGTAACAGTCAACGCATCAAACTAATTGCCAAATGGAGAATAGTCGCAGCATTAGAGGGGTACCCTCATGGTTTTGGGTTGTGACTCACCCAGATCTTTTAGTAGTCATAGCCATTCCATGTATTAAAACAACAAATCCAAGCCATGAATTAAAGGCACAATCCATTCTTATGCTAGCTACACTAAAGCTGAAGCCATCAGTCATGCCATGTGTCAACACACAAAAGAAAGCCAAAGTCATTAATCAAGCCATATATCAAGTTCATTGACCAAATCAGTTTAAATGCCTATGCCAAGTCGACAAGTCAAGTCCATATGTCACGCAACATATAAGTCATCAAACGCCAGCTAAGAGCCAAGTGTCAAAACATTGAGCAGAGGTCGATTTGGTTATCCAGTGTTGCATAGATTGAGGTAAATCATGCCCAAAATTATAGATGCCAAAGATCCGATTTGCAAGCAGAATATACACGCACAGTTGTCTAAAGGTGCAACATAGTTTGGTCTACGGTTTGTTTTGCAGGTAGAAGGCATCAGGTCACTATGCGAAGCCATGAGTCAAGACCACATGGGAAATCTAGCATTAAACGCATATGCCCATACAAGGCCACAAGAAGGGATCCTTCAGGTAATCTCAGGCATCGAGACAGCTAACATCAAGAGAATTTAAGCCCGTAACAGGCTGAAATATGCTCTCACATACCATGAGGTCATAGCTATTGTAACACAGAGACTTATTTATGTTGATAGAAAAGTGTGGACAGACAAATGCTACCCCGCAAGGTTTATGGATGTCCGGTCTATTGCAGAAACAAAATGAGAATTTTAGGCTTCTTTATGATGCAAAGGGTTGCTTTTGTTTGCATTCATTCAAGGATGAAGAAGCAAAGTATAAACTTTGCAAGGTTCGTTCTGTGCAATTTGGAGATAAGGGTATCCCTTACCTCAACACATATGATGGGCGCACAATCAAGTTTGATTTTGGAATAGGTTACCAAAGGTTGCAACAGAGGTCGTGTTTGAATCATTAAGAACATAGAAAAGCATAAGGGTAGCTATGTGATTATTCATGTGCAAGATGTTGTTGGTCAGGAGCTTGTGACCCGACAGGGTAATGTGTTCGCAATTAGAAAAGGCACAAAGCCTTAGGTTCCCTTACCCAAGGGCAAGGATGCCAAAGTTGTCCATCGTTGAAGAAACACCAGGAAACCCTGCAAATACCATGATGCCGCAAGCAGTTGAAGCAAAGATACAAGAAAATGATTGAGATCCTCCTCGTCTAGTACACAGCAAATGAGGTTGTTCACACAACTGTGATGTCCCTCATGTTACTCGTACTGATTATTAGCTAATTGATATTTTCGAGGATGGTTTTGTTAGCCTACTGACTGAATCTAGACAGACCAAGGATGATCTCAATATACCTACTGATGACCAGTTGTTGGACCAGATCAAAGTTGGATTTGATGAGGGGAAATACCTTGTTGTGAAGAAGAAGTCGATTAAAATGGTCTATCTGTAAGGAGGAATAAGTCAAAAAAAAGAATGCCCAGCCAAGCACCAGGGATGATAGCTATAGCTATCATGGCATCTCTCAAAATTATGATTCTAAAGGTAGTGGAAATAAAAATTCAAGCAAGATAAAGTATTTTGATTAAAGGTAGAGCATCTCATATGTTAGGCATAGTATCAACAAAAGGAATCAGATCCAGATTTTAAGGCAGCAATTAAGGAGATTTGGTTCTAATTTCAACAATTTTGACTTTAGCAGCATCCAACATCAGAGACACCTATTGCAACTTCTTTCATTTTTCTTTTATGAATAGGATCTGTTTTCCAGGATTTGAGGCAACAGTTGAGGAATAGGTGCTCTAAATATTTTCTTCGAGATTTCTTGTTACATAAATATTTAGATAAAGGTTCATCCTTGGGGCGCATTTGGCAGATGGAAAGAAATCAGGCAATCAAGAACATGTGGAATTTAGTCAATAGATGAAGATCATTACCAGATTCAAAGAAAATTCCCAAAATTTCTTTCAGCCAAATTCTAACAACTTTCCAGTAATTCAAAGATCAATGCATTAATTTTATTTTCAGTTTATTTTTATTTGTTTAGAATATTTAGAGGATGGTTTTTATTATATAAACGATCATTAAGTAATAGAATAAGGGGGGGGGGAGGAGCCTGAGAGGGTAAGGCCTGAGAAGATATCGATGAAATAGAATCCAGTCTGAGTTATTGTATGCTTGAGGGAAATGTATTTCTGTGATCGCTTTTGACATTGGAGATCTATGACATTTGTTTTATCAGATCGTGATTCCTCTTGTTTAAACATTGTTTTTCCATCTTCCTTGTTTTTCATCTTACTTGAAAGAATTGTAGACATTGAGAATCAATGGTTGCTCATGGATGATAGATTCTCGAGCGATAAAGATTTTGTCGTGACTACCTATTATCCATGTGTTTTGTTTCAAGTACTGTTGCATCCGTTTGACAAAGAGAATCTTGGTTTGATGAGGTGTTCTGCTTTTCGTTTATTCCCTATTCTTCTACCATTTACATATAAATGTATTATCTGATATACAATTTGATTGCCTTCAATCAACAAGGTGTTTACTTGACTCCATGCCCAATGGTGATTCATTGGTCTGCATTTTAGCTTATTCCTTTATTCTTTCTCTTTCACTTTACCTAATCCACCTTATTTCAAAACCCAAACAAATCCTTATTTATAAAATCATAGCAATAACTGAAGATGTTCTAGGCTTGACCCTATAGCAGTCTAGGGGTAATCTCTAGAACTAACATCTTTTGGTGTCGTTGTCGGGGAATAAGCAGCGAATAAATCTTCCCTGGGAGAACAACAACAATCAGATCCACTTCTTGATGGTGAACAAGAAGAGGACATGTGCTTGACTGTAGATCTTTCACCATGGAAACTCCACTATCTAAAGATTAATAGGTGACTCCACTGGATATAAGCATGGAAGCCATTTTGGCTCAAAGGTTTTCTTTTTGTGATTTTTCAGATATCATTGGTTTTACAAACCCAATTCTTAGCAGATTTGAATGGGAAGGTACCCTTCCTACATTTAAAAGCGGAGATTGGGAGGTTCCGGCTGAGCATCTATTGTATTTTCATGAGTTTATTCATGAATGTCAGATTGTGCATGAGGATGTCAAGATCAAGATTTTCATATACTCATTGAAGGGAATAGCCCTTGACTGGTGCAAATCTCTTCCAGCTTCAAGTATTAACTCATTGGAAAGTTTTCATAATGCTTTCAATATATTTTGTAAAGAAAATTTTTCAGCTGAAAGCCTTTTTGAAAATTGTTGTGCTGAATTTGATAAGCATATTCAACAGAAAGCAAATGTTTCTTCTGATTGCAAGAATGAAAATCATGTTGTTGAGGAAGATTTTCCATATCTAATTGATAGTAGGAAATATGACTGCATAGTTGTGGATGCATTAGATTTTGTTTCTGATGCACCTGTTGTCATAGATCTGAATGAAAAAATAGTTGAAGAAGAGGTCTTTCCTCAAATCCTTCAAGTGGATTCCTATGATATGTTGTTACATGTGATTAAGGAGGAAAATCAAGAGGCTTATCATCAAGAACAGATATATGAGGCAGCATGTGGCAGTGTTAGATTTGATCAACAGGTTTATGACAACATTCTACCCATTTGTCATGTACAGTCAGAACCAGTTTATGGCAGCCATCTACTAGAAGGGAAGCAAAGTTTGAGCTGCAAGCAGAGGTAAATCTGTTTGGTTGTTCATCTATCTCTTTCTTCGATGATACGGTACCCATTTATATGGAATCATATTTATCAGAAGATTTCAGTCTTGCTATTTTCAGAATCAAAGAAGATGGTGGTTGTAAGTATGTGTTACAAATTAAAATTTTGTTACACACAATGAAGTTTTCTTTGATCTTATTATGCATGCAAGGAGTTTTTATAGTCAGGGGGATGTTATCATGGTTTCATTGGAAACATGATTTCACTTGATCAAGTGACAGTATAATTGGTTAGAAGTAGGGCATGCAATAAGCTCTCTTCTTGCGCATTGTTTTTGTAGTTTTCTTAGTGTAATCAAATTTGCAGCAAGTTTGTTTTCAACATTTTGTTAGAGTTTGAATAAGTTGTAGAGGTTTGGGGCCAGAATTAAAACAATATTGACGGACTCCACAACACAATGGACTAGGCATAGCATAGATGTGGATGTTTGCCGAGGAAAAAGTTTGTAGGCTGCGTTGCACGGATGCACAAAGGAAAAGGCACAATGGTATACCTATTCTTGATGTCCCATAGAGAGAACATCATCCCCAGAAGGAGCCAGTGTTAGTACTCAGTTTACAGTGTTATTTTTTTTTTACTTTTGGTTACGACAGGCACGGTACTGGAATAGTGACATTCTTGTAGCACCATCATAAAACATCATCTCACTTCCCAAAAAATCCTCGAATTCTTCGCCATGTTCGTCTACGGGGAATATCTAGATTGCTTATGTTACTTGAGTAAAATTGTGGATTAAGCTGTCATTTTGTTGCTTTACTTTCAAAGTTTTTACAGACTCCATGTTCATTTAGGCAAAAGGTTTGGCAAAAATATTGGCCAATCTCCCATTAAACCTATCGGGCATTGAGGTTGAACAACACCTGCCAATATGAGAGGGTGCTCTTAGTGCACTACACATTGATATATGTTAAAACCATTGACATACATATTCTTCTGGTTCGTGTGGAATATAGTTTGTTATATTAAAAGAAAATTCCAGTAAGCTTGTATAAGAGAAGCATGAACGCTAAGTGTTGTTCATAGTTTGGATATCATCACCAGGCATGTGGTATGTCAAGGATTTGTCTACAAGAGCGTTGAGACACATAGAAGTCGAGGCAGTCTACAGATGTTCTGGTCATATGTAACAGTCAACGCATCAAACTAATTTCCAAATGGAGAATAGTCACAACATTAGAGGGGTACCCTCATGGTTTTGGGTTGTGACTCACCCAGATCTTTCAGTAGTCATAACCATTCCATGTATTGAAACAACAAAGCCAAGCCATGAAAAAAAAACAAGCCATTCTTATGCTAGCTACACTAAATTTGAAGCCATGAGTCATGCTATGTGTCGACACACAAAAGAAAGCCAAAGTCATTAATCAAGCCATATATCAAGTTCATTGACCAAATCAATTTAAATGCCTATGCAAAGTATACATGCCAAGTCGACAAGTCAAGTCCATATTCCATGCAACATATAAGTCATCAAACGCCAGCTAAGAGACAAGTGTCAAAACATTGTGCAGAGGTCGATTTGGTTATCCAGTGTTTCATAGATTGAGGTAAATCATGCCCGAAATTACAGATGCCAAAGATCCGATTTGCAGGTAGAAGATAACGCACAGTTGTCTAAAGGTGCAACATAGTTTGGTCTATGGTTTGTTTTGCAGGTCAAAGGCATCAGGTCGTTATGCAAAGCCACAAGTCAAGACCACATGGGAAATCCAACGTTAAACGCATATGCCCATATAAGGCCATGAGGAGGGAGCCTTCAGGTAATCTCAGGCATCGAGACAGCTAGCATCAGGATCATTTAAGCTCGTAATAGGCTAAAATATGCTCTCACATACCGTGAAGTCATAGCCATTGTAACACAAGGACTTATTTATGTTGATAGAAAAGTGCGGACATAAAAATGCTACCCCGCAGGGTTTATGGATGTCCAGTCTATTGCAGAAACAAAATGAAAATTTTAGGCTTCTTTATGATGCAAAGGGTCGCTTTTTTTTGCATTCATTCAAGGATGAAGAAGCAAAGTATAAACTTTTCAAGGTTTGTTTTGTGCAATTTAGAGATAAGGGTATCCCTTACCTCAACACATATGATGGGCGCACAATCAAGTTTGATGTTGGAATAGTGATCCGAAGGGTTATTCATCTTCAAAAATATACATTGATCCAATGGTACAATGGTTATTATTATATGATTAAAAACCATATGGAAAACATCTATTATGCTATGGTTCAACTAGCTTCTACAAATGTTCCATACCTCACCACATGTTCCAAAGACTAGGCTTTTTAACATGGTTTGTGCACCGACGAGGGTAACATAAAATGTTTCGTCACATGGTCGCGCGGTTACAAATTTTCATTTGGCGGTTTGTGCACCATCAAATGCTAACATGAAATGTTTCACATGAGGGTACACGGTCTCATTTGGCGGGACATATAACAGATTTCCATCATATTTGGCGGAGTTCCATCACATTTGGCTGACTTTTAGCGAAGGTTTCACATATAAGCGGAACTCTTATGGAACAGTAATTTAGCGGAGCTCTTATGGAATAGTTAGATGATACGATATATGCGGAGTTTAGTGGTAACGTTCAGAGTATGGATAACATATGTTCTATTAATAGTAGATGGTTAGTCTGGGGGGAATGTAATAGTTGATCTGTTGCCTCATTTAGCGGGATTCAACTCAATTGTAACGTCTTGTTGAGTGTTAAAACAAGTAACATTTAGTGGGATGTTGCATTTGTTTAAATGGATAAACAGGCGAGTCTAACCCATAAACTAACCTCCCACTGAATGCTTCATTTGCATGCTTCTAGCTGCATATCCTGGAGGCTTGCCTTTGTTTAGAAAATGCAGAGCATCGTTTATGTTATGGAAACTTGGTGGGGAAAGAACAGAAGCATCGTTTCTGTTATGGAAATAACTCTGAGTATCATTTCTGGTATGGAGTTCTATAAGCTATATAGCCATTGTTCAGCCAGTACGCAGAGGGGGGGTTTTCTAGCTGTGAAGTCCATATGTTGTTGTTTTTCCAAGTTGACTACTCTGTCATTAAGTGGTTGTTTGTATTGTGAAGACCATTTTGTAATTTCCAGAAACGTAGTCTTGAAGGCTTTACACAGCTTTCTGTTCATAGTTGTTGAAGTTGATTCCAACCATTTATGTACCATTTTGAAGCTAATATTGGATCGATACCCATTGGAGAGGGACCCGGAGATGTAACCCGCAGAAGGGGTGAACTCCGTTAAAAATTTCATTGTTTTGAGACTCTCTTTTGCTGTGTTTTCATTTTCTATTTTTCCATTTCTGTTCCAGCTATTTCCATTTCAGATTATAAGCTTTTATTCATGTTGTTCAAGTTCTTTTTCCTGTGGTAATGAAATTCAAATAAGAGCATTCTTTTCAAACTTTAAAAGCACTTAAGTTGAGGTCTTACAAATCATATTATGGTATCAGAGCAGGTTAACTGCTGGTGCTAGTTTGTGAATGCTTACCAGGTCCAAATATAAGCTTGGTGAAGGAGAACTGGTAGAAGGTGAACCTGAGATTGGCTCGAGGAGGACATTTTCGAGAACAACCATGTCTTCTCCACGAGGGGAAGAAGAAGGACATACATAATGGGAAAATCTTGTTGTTTCTGAAACTGAATTTTTGGAGGCTTTTATCAACAGGAAAGCCATGATGGAAATTCTACTCGATGAGCAAGCAGAAAGGAAGAAGAAAGAAGAAGAATCTTCATTCAAAGATGCAGAAGTGAAGAAGGAAGAAAAGGGAAAAGGAGTAGTAGGTGATGGTGATCCTCCTGAAATCAATCAGACTTTCTCTTCTTCTCATACTTCTCATTCAAATAATGCAAATGCTAATATGCCATATTTCAAATTGGATGTGAAATTTGAATTACCAATTTATAATGGAGATTTAGATGCTGAAAAGTTAGACAATTTGATCAAGCAGCTTGAAGTCTATTGCAGGGTGAAGGGCATTAATGATGACCCTTCCAAGATTCCATTGGCCACTTTGAGAATGAGTGGGATGGCTCTTACTTGGTGGGAGAGCAAGATTCAGCAAGATCTTCGCAAAAATGGTAAAACTATTTCAGTTTGGAATGATTTCATTGAGGTATTGAGAAAGCAATTTTATCCTTTAGGCCATACGCAGCAATTAACTATGAATTGGAAAACGTTTAGACAAGCTAAAGGACAAAATATTCAAGATTATACTCATAAATTCAGAAAAAGGGCTATTGCATTGAATGTTTCATTAGATACGCATGAGACTCTTCTTAAGTACATTGGTGGCATGCATTCTTATTTGAGACATACTTTATTGATGTTTAACCCCAACAACTTAGATGATGTATGTGTTCAATCCACACATTTAGAAGCTAGGGGAAAGCATGCTAATGATACTTTTTTGAAGAAATCAGCTAATTTTGACAACAAATCGAAAGGTAAAGATAAGGGGAAAAAGAAGATGGCTACTGTTAAGAAAGAGGGTGAAAAGCCTACATGTTCACATTGTCAGAAGGGACATGATGTCTCTAAGTGCTGGAAACTTCATCTGGAGTTAAGGCCAAAGAGGTACGGAGGAAAAAAAGATAAAGGAAAAGCCAAAGATACTGCATCAGTTATTCAAGACTTGGGATCCGACTCGGGTGATGAAATGAAGGTTACAGCTGTCGGAATTCAGGGTAAGAATAAATGTATCTCACTTCCCATTGATGCAAAAGCAAGCTCTTGTGCAAGCACAAATCTGCCATCTACTTCTAAGAATAATGATAAAGCTAGAAGTGCGTTGTTTCATGTTCGAGTCATAGCAAATCACACAAAGATTGATACATTGTTTGATAGTGGATCACAAGTAAATCTGATATCAGAAGAAGTGGTTAAGAAATCACATTTAGTCACTATGCCTCATGAAAAAACCTACCCTCTTGGTTGGTTTACTAATGATACACAATTGCAAGTCACAAAGAAATGTGTATTGAAGTTTGCAATTACTGGAAAGTTCATGGATGAGGTAGAACTAGATGTAGTACCACTTAACATTTGTGGGATTGTACTTGGGAGCCCATATTTGTATGATTGTAAAGCAGTCGTTTATAGAGAGAAGAATAAGTATCATCGTTTTAAATATGGTATGGAATATATTATACGAGCACATAAGACAAGAACGAATCTAGCAATAGTTTCTGCAGGGAAAATGAAGAGGCTGGTAAATGCTAGTAAGAATTTTGTGTTAATGATGGTTAAGGTAAAGAATGATGAGATCTCTAAATCTTTTGAAGGTTGTGATCCTAAACATAAATCTGAACTGATCGAAATCATTTCTGAGTATAATGATTTGTTTCATGATCCAAAGGGGTTACCACCAAAGAGAGAGATTCAGCATGAGATACAGTTGTAGTAGGATGTGCCACTTCCGAACATAGCCATGTACCAGATGTATGTCATGCAAAATGAGGAAATCAAGAAGCAAATTCAGGAGTTGATTGAGAAGGGGGTCATTCGGCCCAACACTTCTCCCTGTGGCTCTCCTATAGTCTTGGTTCCAAAGAAGGACGGGTCTTGGTGAATGTGCATTGACTAAAGGGCCCTTAACAAAATCACCATTAAGAACAGGTATCCTCTTCCTCATATTGATGATTTGTTGGATCAATTAAAACATGCAATTTACTTTACTAAATTGGATCTGTGTAGTGGGTATCATCAAATCTGTGTAGCTAAGAATGATGCTTGGAAAATAGCTTTTAAAACGAAACAAGGTTTGTATGAATGGCTTGTAATGCCTTTCGGGCTATGCAACGCACCTACTACTTTTATGCGGGTCATGAATGATGTTTTTCACCCCTTTATTGATGATTTTGTAATCGTATACTTGGATGATATTCTTGTGTTTAGCAAAACCTGGGTGGAGCACATTTTACATGTAAAGAAAGTTCTAGATGTACTAAGGAAAGAAAAGCTTTATGTTAAGATGTCTAAATGCAAGTTTTCTAAGACCTCTTTAGTATATCTAGGCCATATAATTGGTGGAGGCCACCTGTGCATGGACCCAGCCAAAGTAGTTGTCATTGTAAACTGGCCACAGCCTAACACTGTTACAGAAATCAGAAGTTTCCTGGGCGCGGTCCAGTATTGGAGAAAATTCATTTATGGGTTTTCGTCTATAGTTGCACCGTTACATGCGTTGACAAGCGTTAAAGCAATTTTCCAGTGGGGAGGCAAGCATCAGAGAGCCTTCAACACTTTGAAGGAAAATATTAGCACATCCCCAGTTCTGTCGTTGCCAGATTTATAGCAGCCTTTTGAAATCGAAACAGATGCAAGCGGTTTTTCCATGGGAGCCATTTTGATGCAAGGGAGGAAGCCAGTCTATTACCATTCAAAAACGTTCTCTATTGCGGTAAGTAACTGTCCGACTTATGATAAAGAATTGTATGCTTTAGTACGGAGTGTGAAGAAGTGGAAACATTACTTAATGGGTAAAGAAACGATTATACATATTGATCATCAGCCACTTCAATACTTACAATCTCAAACTAAGGTACAACAAAGTCGCCATTTACGTTGGATGGGATTTTTACAGCAGTTTCATCTTGTAATTAAATATAACAAGGGGATTCACAATAAAGTAGCAGACATGTTATCGAGGCCGCCTACAAATGCTTCAATCATTCTTCAAAACAGCTCATTAACACATGAAAGTTATATCGAACAGTATGTTGAAGATAAAGATTTTCAGAAAGTATATGCATCACTGAAACATGGTAAACAGGAAGAGAACTATTATGTGCATGATCAGCTCCTGTATCATCTCGGTAAATTGTGTATTCTAGAAAAAGAGAGAGCGCATGTGATTCGAGAAGCACATAGTTCGTGTTGGACAACTGAGAGGGGGGGGTGAATCAGTTGTTACCGTGCTTAAACAATTATGCTTCTTTTAAACTCTTTGCAGAAACACTGAATGGTGATCACAATAATGCAGGGAAATAAACAATGGCACATTCAGCATCAATCACATATATGAGAAACACAAAGACAGATATTTCCCGAGGCAACCAATATAGAATAAAAACCTCTTTTTCTTTATATGATAAGTAATAGTTACATTCTTTACATTATCATACATATGAGAACCAACTCATAATGAGGCTACAACCTCTGTTTTGCAAGCTGCAACTTGCTGAGAGCACCAACTCTCTATTTTCTCTAGCACCAACTAGAAGGAAGCACCAACTCCCTGGATTCTCTAGCACCAACTAGAAGGAAGCACCAACTCCCTGTTTTCAAGCACCCACTTGAACCTTTGAGGACACAAGTCCTCCCTAGCTCCACCCAACCACCCTGGTTTCTCTGGCTGCAACCAGATGGAAGCTACAACTCCCTATGTTCAAGCACCCACTTGAACCTCTGAGGACAACAGTCCTCCCGAGCACCTCCCGAGCACCCTGAAATATAAATCTTTGCTTCTGAAACTTATTACAGTGATATAATGTTCAAAAATGGCTTACCCGACTTATCACTGTTTTGCTGCATCTCGTTGCTCTGTCTGCCTCATTGCCTTCCTGCACACATGACTTGCGCTATCTGTTCTTCTGATTTTTATGCTCTGTGCTCCATGTCCATTCACTGCACAGATCCTCTTCTATGCAATTCAGCTGCTGCACTCTCCTCATTCTTCATACAAGAATCACCTTCAACGAAAACAACCACAGCAAACTCTAACAACAACAAGAAATCTATCTCTTCTTTGTACCATGCATTTATAGCTTCTGTGCACCTTGTGCATGCAATGTTCGCCATGCCTTTGCATGCAGACTCTGCATCATTATCCTCCACCTCTCGAGTGCTCTATCTGATCATCATCATGACTCTTCATCTTCTCTGGTGGTTCTCCCCGCGTGTCTAGCATCAGTGTATGTTATACTAATATTCCTCAGTCTCTCTGGCAATCTAAGACTCTTCGTCTTCTCTGAGACAGTCGAACTCTTGATCTTCATCGACCCTGATCAACGGTTCATGATCTTGGTGAATCAACGGTCCTGATCTCATCGTGATCTCGCATCTCGCTGTTCCTTTGTTGGAGATTTTCGTTACTCCAAGTCGCGATAGGTGAGACTCCGAGATGGAGCTCAGATCAACGGTCCACATCTTTTGGTGTATTGACGGTCAGTATCTTATCGTGATCTCGCATCTCATTGTTTCTTCGCTGGAGTTTCTCATCACTCCAAGTCGCGATAGGCGAGACTCGGAGATGGAGCTCAGATCAACGGTCCACATATTTTGATGTATTGACGGTCAGAATCATTTCGTGATCTCGCATCTCGCTGATCCTAAGATGGATATTTTCGTCACTCCAAGTCGCGATAGGCGAAACTCCGAGATGGAGCTTTATGGTGCTCTGATCTTTTTCCACGCGTCCTCTTGTTCCAACGGTCCTTGATTAAATCGTGATCTCGCATCTCGTTGTTCCTTTGACTTTCCAGTCAGCGAGATGACGATCTCTCGCCACGTGTGATCCCCTGCGCAGATCCAATGGTCCTCCTATGATCCGGATCCGATGGCTGCCCTTCTCTCGCTACCTCGCGACCTCGCGACTTGGAGCACCCAATGTTTGGACTCTCAACCTGCGAACTCTCGAGTTTGTGAGATATCTTGATCTCTCGCCACCTGTCCCCCCAGATGGACGGCTATAAATCTCTCGCCACTTCGCCACCTCGCGTCCTCGCGCCTCGTGACTTTGAACACCCAATACATGGGCCTTTGTCCTGACAACCCCCGAGTTCGCGAGATATCTCCGATCTCTACCACGCGTCCTTCCCAGATGGAGGGTCCTGATCTTCTCGCCACTTCGCTGCTTCGCAACCTCGCTCCTCGCGACCTTTAACACCAAATCCTCGGCTCTTCCACTCACAATCTTCTGAGTTCGCTCAGATCTAACGCCTGGTATCTATCCTTCTCTTCAGCGCACGCTCTTCTTGTTTTTATTCAGATCTGATGGCCCTCATGTTGTCGGGAATTTTGGATGGGATCCAATGATCAGCGACGCTTCTCCTCCAAGTTTACACATCCTTCTTACTTGGAAGAATTTCGACTCTGCACTAATTCCTCCTGAACCTACATTGTTCCTGTTTGTCCATCGATGCACATTCTGATCTTGCCATCTTCACTGTTGTACTTGCCATCAACGACAAGCATACGCTATCTGTTAAACATTTGCCAACAATCTCCCCCTTTGGCATTGATGGCAACTAAGGCACCCGAATTCTTTTCTCTCCCTTTGACATCAATGTCAAAGAAGAGACATGCTCCCCCTGAGCTATTGCAGAAAATTTAGGAGGCATTAGATAATCAAACAATACAAATCTCCCCCTAACAAGATGGACTCTTTTAGGTATGAAACGAAATGACACCCAGCTTATGTCTGAGATATTTAAACGGTGTCTTGGCGAGGGGATTAGTAAAGATGTCTGCAATTTGTTCTATAGTGGGAATGTAATGGACCTGAACAATCTGATTGGTGACCTGCTCTCTCAGAAAATGATATTTTATGGGAATATGTTTTGTCTTGGAGTGGA
>ML799545.1:95786-159182 GCA_009831015.1 Picea engelmannii
AAGTTTGTTCCATTGAACAGAGGGGCCTTATTGGTTGAATTTCCTTCATGGCTTGACATGTTTAAGCTCTAGGATCTACCCTTAGATAAAAGGGGTCGGCTCTGATACCAATTGTTGGACAAATAAGAGGGGGGGGTGAATCAGTTGTTACCGTGCTTAAACAATTATGCTTCTTTTAAACTCTTTGCAGCAACACTGGATGGTGATCACAATAATGCAAGGAAATAAACAATGGCACATTCAACATCAGTCACATATATGAGAAACACAAAGATAAATATTTCCCAAGGAAACCCATACAGGTTAAAAACCTCTTTTTCTTTATATGATAAGTAATAGTTACATTCTTTACATTATCATACATATGAGCACCAACTCATAATGAGGCTACAACCTCTGTTTTGCAAGCTGCAACTTGCTGAGAGAACCAACTCTCTGTTTTCTCTAGCACCAACTAGAAGGAAGCACCAACTCCTTGGTTTCTCTAGCACCAACTAGAAGGAAGCACCAACTCCCTGTGTTCAAGCACCCACTTGAACCTTTGAGGACACAAGTCCTCCCTAGCTCCACCCAACCACCCTGGTTTCTCTGGCTGCAACCAGATGGAAGCTACAACTCCCTGTGTTCAAGCACCCACTTGAACCTCTGAGGACAACAGTCCTCCCGAGCACCTCCCAACCACCCTGAAATATAAATCTTTGCTTCTGAAACTTATTACAGTGATATAATGTTCAACAATGGCTTACCCGACTTATCACTGTTTTGTTGCATCTCGTTGCTCTGTTTGCCTCATTGCCTTCCTGCACACATGACTTGCGCTATCTGTTCTTCTTCTTTTTATGCTCTGTGCTCCATGTCCATTCACTGCACAGATCCTCTTCTGTGCAATTCAGCTGCTGCACTCTCCTCCTTCTTCATACAAGAATCACCTTCAACGACAACAACCACAACAAACTCTAACAGCAACAAAAACTCTATCTCTTCTTTGTACCATGTATTTATAGCTTCTGTGCACCTTGTGCATGCAATGTTCGCCATGCCTCTACATGAAGACTTTGTGTCATTATCCTCCACCTCTCGAGTGCTCTGTCTGATCATCATCGTGACTCTTCAGCTTCTCTGGTGGTTCGCCCCGCATGTCCAGCATCACTGTATGTTATACTGAGATTCCTCAGTCTCTCTGACAGTCTAAGACTCTTCGTTTTCTCTGAGACAGTCAAACTCTTGATCTTCATCAACCCTGATCAACGGTTCATGATCTTGGTGAATCAACGATCCTGATCTCATCGTGATCTCGCATCTTTCTATTCCTTCGTTGGAGATTTTTGTTACTCCAAGTCGCGATAGGCGAGACTCCAAGATGGAGCTCAGATCAACGGTCCACATCTTTTGGTGTATTGACGGTCAGGATCTTATCGTGATCTCACATCTCACTGTTTCTTCGCTGGAGTTTCTCGTCACTCCAAGTCGCGATAGGCGAGACTCAGAGATGGAGCTCAGATCAATGGTCCACATCTTTTGATGTATTGACGGTCAGGATCATTTCGTGATCTCGCATCTCGCTGATCCTAAGATGGATATTTTCGTCACTCCAAGTCGCGATAGGCGAAACTCCGAGATGGAGCTTTATGGTGCTCGGATCTTTCGCCACGCGTCCTCTTGATCCAATGGTCCTTGATTAAATCGTGATCTCGCATCTCACTGTTCCTTTGACTTTCCAGTCAGCGAGATGACGATCTCTCGCCACGTGTGATCCCCCGCGCAGATCGAACAGTCCTCTTGTGATCCGGATCCTACGGCTGCCCTTCTCTCGCTACCTCACGACCTCGCGACTTGGAGCACCCAATGTTTGGACTCTCAACCTGCGAACTCCTGAGTTTGCGAGATCTCTCGATTTCTCGCCACCTGTCCCCCCAGATGGATGGCTATAAATCTCTCGCCACTTCGCCGCCTCACGTCCTCGTGCCTCGCGACTTTGAACACCCAATACTTGGGCCTTTATCCTGCGAACCCCCAAGTTCGCGAGATTTCTCCGATCTCTACCACACGTCCTTCCCAGATGGACGGTCCTGATCTTCTTTCCACTTCGCTGCTTCGCAACCTCGCGCCTCGCGACCTTTAACACCAAATCCTCGGCTCTTCCACTCACGAGCTTCTGAGTTCGCTCAAATCTAACGCCTAATATCTATCCTTCTCTTCAGCGCGTGCTCTTCTTGTTTTTATTCAGATCTGACGGCCCTCATGTTGTCGGGAATTTTGGATGGGATCCAACGATCAGCGACGCTTCTCCTCCAAGTTTACACATCCTTCTTACTTGGAAGAATTTCGACTCTGCACTAATTCCTCCTGAGCCTACATTGTTCCTGTTTGTCCATCGATGCACATTCTGATCCTGCCATCTTCACTATTGTACTTGCCATCAATGACAAGCATATGCTATCTATTAAACATTTGCCAACAGTTCGTTGATTGCAAGACATTTTGGAGTAAGTAAAACATTGTCTGTGTTACAGAATCACTGTTATTGGTCTCAGATGCAAGAAACTGTAGCTAAGTACATACGAGGATGTGTTATGTGTGCCACAAGCAAGCCCAGCAATCGGAAATTGGGTATGTACACACCTCTTCCAGTTTCTTCTTGTCCCTGGGAAAGCATTTCTATGGTCTTTGTCGGAGGACTACCTATGTCCAAAAAAGGGCATGATTACCTATATGTTGTTGTGGACAGATTCAGCAAAATGTGTATCTTGATGCCATGTAATAAGCAAATCACTACTGAACAAACAACTCATCTTTTCTTTCAAAATGTTTGGGTACATTTCAGGTTACCTATGTCTATTGTATCTGATCGGGATTCTCGCTTCTTGGGGGAATTTTGGTCAACATTATGGGAGCTAATGGATACTAAACTGAAGAAAAGTACAACATTTCATCCACATACGGATGGGCAGACCGAGGTAGTGAATAGAACAGTGGTTCAGCTACTCAGAGACTATTGTAGTAAACATCCTAAACTCTGGGATGAGCACTTGTCATATATACAGCATGCTTACAATCATGCAATTCATTCTTCCACGAATAAATCTTCGTTTGAAACTTGTTTTGGTTATCTACCTAAAACACCGATGGACTTATCTTTTGGCAAAGATGAAGTGGATGGACATCATGATGCAGATAAATCTCTCAGATTAATTCAGAGAATCCAAGCAGTGCAGCAGGCAGTTTAGGAACAGTTGGAGAAGAGCCAGGCAAAGTATAAAGCCAGGCATGATAAGCATCGAGTTGATCATAAATTTCAGGTTGGAGACCGAGTTTGGTTACATATTACCAAAGAAAGATTGAAAGGTGAAGGTAAAAAGATGAAGCCTATCAGGTATGGTCCTTTTGAGATTCTGGAAAAGATTGGTACTAATGCTTTTCACTTGAATTTACCTCCATACATGCAAATTTATTCAGTTGTCAATGTTGAGAATCTTAAACTGTATGAGCCTCCTATGATCATGGATGAGGAAACTAACATACAGATTCCTTCAGTTGATGATATGGCACCTGAATACATGAAAGAGTTGCAGGATGATGTTATTCTTGACAGAAACATAAGGACTTCACGAAGAGGGAATGTTGAGTACCTTTGAGTGGGGCTTAAAGGCATGCATCCTAGCAAAGCAAGATGGATGGAGATTGGAAAAGTGAGGGAGTTGTACCCTCACTTACTTGTTGAATAATTCAGGCTTTTGGTGGTCCAAAATCTCTCCAATGGGGAGGAATGATCCGAAGGGTTATTCATCTTCAAAAATATACACTGATCCAATGGTACAATGGTTATTATTATATGATTAAAAACCATATGGAAAACATCTACTATGCTATGGTTCAACTAGCTTCTACAAATGTTCCATACCTCACCACATGTACCAAAGACTAGGCTTTTTAACATGGTTTGTGCACTGACGAGGGTAACATAAAATGTTTCGTCACATGGTCGCGCGGTTACAACTTGGCATTTGGCAGTTTGTGCACCGTCAAACGCTAACATGAAATGTTTCGCATGAGGGTGCACAGTCTCATTTGGTAGGACATATAGTAGAGTTCCATCATATTTGGCAGAGTTCCATCACATTTGGCAGACTTTTAGCAAAGGTTTCACATATAAGCAGAACTCTTATGGAACAGTAATTTAGTGGAGCTCTTATGGAACAGTTAGATGATACGATATATGTGGAGTTTAGTGGTAACGTTCAGAGTATGGATAACATTTGTTCTATTAATAGTAGACGGTTAGTCTGGGGGGAATGCAACAGTTGATCCGTTGCCTCATTTAGCAGGATTCGACTCAATTGTAACGTCTTGCTGAGTGTTAAAACAAGTAACATTTAGTGGGATGTTGCATTTGTTTAAATGGATAAACAGGTGAGTCTAACACATAAACTAACCTCCCACTGAATGCTTCATTTGCATGCTTCTAGCTGCATATCCTGGAGGCTCGCCTTTGTTTAGAAAACACAGAGCATCATTTCTGTTATGGAAACTTGGCGGGGAAAGAACAGAATCATTGTTTCTGTTATGGAAATAACTCTAAGTATCATGTCTGGTATGGAGTTCTGTAAGCTATATAGCCATTTTTCAGCCAGTACGTAGAGGGGGCTTTTTCTAGCTGTGAAATCCAGATGTTGTTGTTTTTCCAAGTCGATTACTCTGTCATTAAGTGGTTGTTTGTATTGTGAAGACCATTTTGTAATTTCCAGAAACATAGTCTTGAAGGCTTTGCATGGCTTTATGTTCATAGTTGCTGAAGTTGATTCCAACCATTTATGTACCATTTTGAAGCTAATATTGGATCAGTAGCCATTGGAGAGGGACCCAGAGACGTAGCCCACAGAAGGGGTGAACTCCGTTAATAATTTAAGTGTTTTGAGACTCTCTTTTGCTGTGTTTTCATTTTCTATTTTTCCATTTCTGTTCCAGCTATTTCCATTTCGGATTATAAGCTTTTATTCATGCTATTCAAATTCTTTTTCATGTGGTAATGAAATTCAAATAAGAGCATTTTTTTCAAACTTTAAAAGCACTTAAGTTGAGGTCTTACGGATCAAATAGGTTACTGAAGGTCGCAACAGAGGTCATGTTTGAATCATTAAGAACAGAGAAAAGCATAAGGGTAGCTCTAAGATTATTCATGTGCAATATGTTGTTGGTTAGGAGTTTGTGACCTGACAGGGTAATGTGTTTGCAATTAGAAAAGGAAAAAAGCCTTAGGTTCTCTTACCCAAGGGCAAGGATGTCAAAGTTGTCCATCATGGAAGAAACGCCAGGAAACCCTGCAAATACCATGACACCGCAAGCAGTTGAAGTAAAGATACAAGGGAATGATCGAGATCCTCCTCATCTAGTACACAACAAATGAGGTCGTTCACACAACTGTGATGTCCCTCATGTTACTCGTACTGATTATTAGCTAATTGATATTTCCGAGGATGGTTTTGTTAGAGTGCTAACTGAATCTAGACAAACCAAGGATGATCTCAAGCTGCCTACTTATGACCAGTTGTTGGCCCAGATCAAAGTTGGATTTGATGAGGGGAAAGACCTTGTTGTGAAGAAGAAGTCAATTAAAATGGTCTATCTGTAAGGAGGAATAAGTCAAAGAAAAGAATGCCCAGGAAAGCACCGAGGATGATAGCTATAGCTATCATGGCATCTCTCAAAATTATGATTATAAAGGTAGTGGAAATAAACATTCAAGCAAGATAAAGTATTTTGATTAAAGGCAGAGCATCTCATATGTTAGGCATAGTATCAACAAAATGAATCAGATCCATATTTTAAGGAAGCAATGAAGGAGATTTGATTATAATTTCAACAGTTTTGACTTTAGCAGCATCCAGCATCAGAGAAACCTATTGCAACTTTTTTCATTTTTCTTTTATGAATAGGATCTGTTTTCCAGGATTTGAGGCAACAGTTGAGGAATAGGTGCTCTAAAGATTTTCTTCAAGATTTCTCGTTACATAAATATTTAGATAGAGGTTCATCCTTGGGGCACATTTGGAAGATGGCAAGAAAGTAGGCAGTCAAGAACATGTGGAATTTAGTCAACAGAGGAATATCATTACCAGATTCAAAGAAAATTCCCAGAATTTCTTTCAGCCAAATTCTAACAACTTTCTAGTAATTCGAAGATCAATACATTAATTTTATTTTCAATTTATTTTTATTTCTTTAGAATATTTAGAGGATGGTTTTTATTATATAAACGATCATTAAGTAATAGAATAAGGGGGGGGGGGGAGGATCCCGAGAGGGTAAGGCCTGAGAAGATATTGATGAAATAACATCTAGTCTGAGTTATTGTAAGCTTGAGGGCATTGCATTTCTATGATCGCTTCTGACATTGGAGATCTATGACATTTGTTTTTATCAGATCATGATTTCTCTCGTTTAAACATTTTTTTTCCATATTCCTTGTTTTACATTCTATTTTTCGTCTTACTTGAAAGAAGTGCAGACATTGAGAATCAATGGTTGTTCATGGATGATAGATTCTCGAGCGGTAAAGATTTTGCAGTGACTGCCTATTATCCATATGTTTTGTTTCAAGTACCGTTGCATCTGTTTGACAAAGAGAATCTTGGTTTGATGAGGTGTTATACTTTTCACTTATTCCCTATTCTTCTACCATTTACATATAAACATCTTATTTACATAGGTGTTTACTTGACTCCATGCCCAATGGTGATTCACTGGTCTGTATTTTAGCTTATTCCTTTATTCTTTCTCTTTCACTTTACCTGATCCACCTTCTTTCAAAACCTAAACACATCCTTATTTATAAAATCATAGCAATAACTGAAGATGTGCTAGGCTTGACCCTATAGCAGTCTAGGGGTAACTTCTAGCACTAACACACCCCACCTTTGAGTCCTTCGAAGGTTCAACCCTTAGGAACTTTCCTAAGTGGTTTTCAACCACCAGTCTAAAAGATCGCTCTCCCTCCTGAGCTTTATGAAACCCGAGGATGACTCAAACTCTTGAGTTCCCCTCTGAACAATTGTGAAACCTCTATCCTTCCTGAGCTTATCTTCACTGCAAACTCATAATTTCTATGGGTCCCGTTCCTCACACACTTTTCTTGAACTTTCTCCACACGTCTTTTCTCTCTCAGATAAATCTATCCACTTATGTGCACTCTTTGCAACAATTAATTTTCCAATATCTCCTTAGATGAACAAGTCCAACAAATAACTCGACCTACGCACCTCCTGCGTAGTTTATGTGCACGCATTGCACCCTTACTGATAGTAAAACCTCAATATCCCTCCTGATCTTTTCTGAGATTAACTCAGAAACCTGTCAACGCACTCCTTATGGACTAACACTGCACTCCTTGCATATTTTCTCAGGAAGAGAAACAATTGAAACTTATTGTTTCCTCACAAAGTCATTCACTCAACATTCGCAAGCATAAAACAAACAAATAACAGAGACTTAAAGAAAATAGAGAACATACCATTCATAAAATGAACATAGTGAACATAACACACCATGAATTTGGATCAAAGCCCTCTTTGTTATATTAAATTGAGTGCTCTGTACATAGAAGTTTCAACAAACTTCTCCAATACTCTCTACAACACATCTATCATTCTCTTCTCCCAATAATAATTGGACATATAGTTTACATATCCTTTACAAAGAGGATCTCATCGATATTTTTCCCTCTAACCATCTAAGTGCTATCTTATCAAATTAAGACTATTAACTACTAAAGCCTCATATAATAAATTATAGGCATAGACAGATAAGAGAAAAAGGCTACAGATCTGTACTGTCCATATATACATTGGCATAATTATAATCCTTATCGTTCTTGCATCGTGGGTTCGTCTTCTTGTTCTTTCAATGATACTTTAATTACATTCACATCAAAAATTTTAAATTTTCCATGTCCTTCACGCTTTTGATTTCTTCAAAATTTGCGTTGGCCGTTGATTTTTCCTCCTCAAGCACCTTTGGTATGGATGTTCCTGCATCATACTCCTCTGGACATAAATTCATGGACTCTTGTCCATGAGCTCTTGCATTGTCCTTACATGTTTTTAGATATCTGCTTCACTAATCCAACTGACATCCTCCATGGGGTGTCCTTTCCATTTGACTAGATACTCATAGTAGGTCTTTCTTCTAGTCTTCTTACTAGCCCTTTAATCAATAATCTTCTCCATTTGTGGCTTTTCTTCTATAGGCATATGTTTTTCCCACCGAATCTCTTGTTGATCTTTGGGTCCTCCTGCCTCATATTCCCTACAAGGATATAGATAGACTATGTTGAATATGGGTGATATGCCCACACCATCCAGCAACTCTAATTCATAAGCATTTGCCTCAAACTTTCTCAAGATTTTGCATGGCCCAATCTTTTTCATCTTCAATTTGTTGTATTTTCTGCTTGGGAACCTCTCTTTTCTGAGATGTGATAAAACTAAATCTCCCACTTCAAATTGAATATCTCTTATGTGTTGATCAACTCTACACTTTTACTCTTGGTTAGAGTTCTGCAACTTTTCTCTGATTTGGCTATGGAGCTTTTGCATTTCTATAGGGAAATCCTCTGCTCCAGCACTCCTGAACTCACTTTGTTCTATGTCTCTCAACTCAGATACTCCTCTTGGCTGCATTCCATACAAAATTTGGAATGGGCTCCTTCCAGTGCTTCTATTCGCCAAGTCATTGTAAGCAAACTCTGGTTGTGGAAGAATCTGATCCCACTGAGTATGGTGTTCAGTGACTAGACTTCTCATCAAATTCCCCAAGCTCCTATTCACTACCTCAGTCTATCCATATGTCTAAGGATGATAAGTTGAGATAAAGGACAAATTTGTCCCCAACTTCTTCCACAGTGTTCTCAAAAAATTCCCAACAAACTTGGTGTCCCTGTCTGATACAATGCTCTTTGGAAGTCCATGAAGTCTAAAAACTTCTTTAAAAAACAAATTCGCAATGTGTGTTGCATCGTTTGTCTTTTGGAATGGGATAAAGTGTGTCATTTTTGAAAATCTTTGTTGAAATAATGTAACTGCGAAGAGCATTCTTATTATTATTTTATTATTGGATTAAATCCCCATTGAGGATTAATCATGTCATTATTATTATTATTGTTATTGGATTAATCCCCATTGAGGATTAATCATGTTGGTAATTGTATAAGGACCAAATCCCCTTTTGCGGATTGGTCATCAGACAATTACAAAGTGCAGAATAAGAAGTCGTCCACAGCAGTTATTATGGAAGACCCAGAATTAATTAAAAGTGGGTTTACCCACCCAGAGTGAGAGGTCGACCCTGCTAGTTGTGACCTTTCACATGTGCTAGTCTTGTATAAATAAGAGGCTAGTGCCTCACTTCAAACACATAACTCACTTGCTCATTTCTCTTATGAGGCAAGATGCAATTACCAGAGAGAGGAGAAGAAGAGTGGTGCATCTCTTGGGGAGGACTTTCTGTATTGGTTTGAGTTATCTCTTGAACATTGTATAATCTATTTATGATAAGGAAGTTTTTGCTGGGTTTTCTTCCCCTAGAGGGTTTCCCAGGATAAATGTCATGTCTCTTGTGAATGTGTATTTCTCAGTGATCTTGTTCTTATTATGCTATTATCTAATGAAATGCAAAGAACTATAATAATGGCATAAACATTAACATGGTATCAGAGCCAACCTGAAGAAAGCATTATTTGCAAGAGGAAAAATGTCACTGTTGCAGCACCTACAAATTAGGGTTTTGAAAAAGTATCTCTTTTCAGCCCCCTAACCTCCTAGAAATTTGCGCCCTCCCCCTAGGATCAATTTGGCACCTAGAGCACACCTTTTCAGTGGATGGATCTCTCGGAAAGTGAAACCATAGTTTCACAAAAGTACCAGAAGTACCAGAAGTACCAGAGTAACAGAAGTATCGGAAGCACCAGTCCAGAAATCCGCAGATCAGATTTGACGGGGTAAAATTTGGATTTTCTCAGATCTGAGGACACCAGGATACTCACCTCAGCCAAGTGCACCTCCTGGTAGGGTCAAAACTTGATTTCGAGCATTTTCAATTTTTGGTTATTTTTGTTGTCGAAAGTACAAGATGTCTACAAGCACAAATCTCGTTGAGAAACTAGAAGGCATAGACAACTTTCATGCCTGGAAGTATACGATTGGTCTGATCCTTGCAGAGAATGAACTATCAATATTTATCAAAGAAGAAGTGGAGGAACCTGAATATGCTGTAGAGAAAGCGAAGCATCAGAAGGTCTCAATCAGGGCTCAGAGAATCATTGTAGATTCAATCAAAGACCATCTGATCCTGTATGTATCGTCAAAGAAAACCCTGAAGGAGATGTTTGATGCTCTAAGAAAACTATATGAAGGAAAGAACATCAATCGAAAGATGAATCTCATAACTCAGTTGAAGATTACCAAGATGCAGAAAGGAGAAATGATTCAAGAATATTTCTCCCGAATCTCCGAAATAAAAGAACAGTTGAAAGTGATTGGAGACACCATCGACGAAGATGCATTTGTAATAACTGCCCTAAATGGTCTTGCAAGACCTTGGGATGCCTTCATCCAGTCAGTATGTGGTAGAAAGGAGAAACTACAGTTTGAAAGACTATGGGAAGAATGCACCCAAGAAGAGACAAGGGTAGCCAACCGTGAAGCACTACTAGAAAGGGACGATGATCAAGCCCTAGCTACTCATACAAAAGGAGGAAGGAAGAAACCATATTTCAAAAGGGAATCTCAGAGAGAACCACAACCATCAAACAAGTTCAACAATCAAGAATCTCATTCAAGAAATTTTCAGAAGAAAGGACAACGCAAGAGACGAGATCTCTCATCTATACAATGTTATCATTGTGATAAGATGGGACACAAGGTGAATAATTGTCCAGTCAGAAGAGAAGAGTAAAAGAGGAAGCAAAAAAGGCAACATGCTCACATTGCCGAAGATGAAGAACCACCTATGAAGATGATTAAGGACCATGTCTTAATCTCAGATCTCTCAGGATCTATATCACCTGGAGAGGACACATGGCTTATTGATAGTGGTGCATCAAAGCATATGACGGGTAAGAAAAATACTCTCTCTTGTATTTCAGAAAAGAAGTTTTCTCAAAAATTAACTCTTCGAGATGATTATCAATATCCCATCAAGGGAATAGGAGAATCAAACTACAAGCTAGATTTAGAAAACTCAATAACAATGAAGGACGCACTCTATGTATTGGGCCTAAAGAAGAATTTACTCTCCATATCAGCTTTAGACAAGAAAGGCTATAGAGTTGCCTTCATAGATGGAGAAGTTATTATGTGGGCTAAGGGAGAAACCTTAAATGAATCAATTGCCATCGGAAGTGAAGAAAATGGTTTATATAAGCTGAAGGGTCACTCAAAAACTGTTATGACCCATGCCATCGAAAACTCATGTGAACTTTGGCATAGAAGATTGGCCCACATCAACTACAAGGCGCTACCTTACATATGCAAAGTTGTCATACATTTACCAGAACTCAAGGTTGATCAAGAAGGCATATGCAATGGATGTGCGCAAGGGAAGAACATCAAGAACCCCTTTCCAAAGAGGAACAACAAAGAAGAAGGAGCATTGGAACTCATCCATTCAGACGTGTGTGGCCCAATGCCATCATCCTCCATTAGCGGGTATGTATATTATGTATCATTTATTGATGACTATTCTCATAAGACCTAGATATATTTCTTAAGATCTAAAGATGAAGTATTCAATAAATTCGAGGAATTCAAAGCCTTGATAGAGAATCTTTCTGAAAGAAAGATTAAGATACTTAGGTCAGATAATGGAGGAGAATATACCTCGAAGGAGTTCATAAGCTTCTGCAGAGATTTCAGGATCAAGAGGGAACTAACTACTATCTATAATCCCCAACAAAACGTTGTAGCTGAAAGGAAGAACAGAATGATTATGGAAGCTGTGAAGACCATGATTCACGATCAAGATCTTCCTATGTGCTTATGGGAAGAAGCAGCTATGGCAGTTGTTTATGTGCAGAACAGACTATCC
Organism: Picea engelmannii; assembly: GCA_009831015.1. Lineage (NCBI taxonomy): Eukaryota > Viridiplantae > Streptophyta > Pinopsida > Pinales > Pinaceae > Picea > Picea engelmannii. The sequence continues at coordinate 107,865 of ML799545.1, forward strand.
CATAGTGCACTTGGGTTCAAGACCCCAGAAGAAATGTTCACCGGAAAGAAGCCAGAGGTAAGCCATCTCAAAATATTTGGTTGTCCAGTGTTTATCCATATACCGAAAGAGAAAAGAAACAAGATGGGACCCTCTAGAAAGAAGGGAATATTTGTGGGATACTGTGAGGTATCCAAAGCCTTCAGAATCTACATACCTGGTCACCGCCATATTGAGATCAGTAGGGATGTGACCTTTGATGAAGAAGCTGCACTTAAGAAATCAAGAAGATGCCAGCTTGAAGAGGTATATGAAGAGGAACCTGTAAATCCCAGGACTACAAAATCCATGAGGGAAGTTCCTAGAGTTGCAGAACTTGTAAGGGAAGTCGTAACTTCCTCAGATGAGGAGAATCCTGAAGATCATGATATAACAGAAGTTCAAGAACCTCCTCAAATGAACTTCTCCCATAAAAGAAAGCCTGCTTGGGAAAGAGAGTTTATTCAAGATGGAGAGAAGTATGGTGTTCCATAAGGAACCACGAGACAAGTGAAAAGACCAAAGCCATTCTCCAGTTACACAGCTTTGATGTGCAATCTACTTGATGAAGAACCTACATGCTTTGAAGAGGCCATCCAAAATAAGGATGGCCATGACAGAGAAATACCAATCCATAATAAAGAATGATGTATGGGAAATAGTTCCCAGACCAAAAAGTAAGGATGCGGTATCATCAAAATGGCTCTTCAAGATAAAACATGCTACTGATGGAAGTATTGAGAAATATAAAGCAAGATTTGTCACTCATGGATTTTCCCAGAAGGAAGGAATCGACTATGAAGAGACATTCACTCCTATGGCCAGATACACTTCGATCAGAACCATTATAGCTCTTGTTGCCAAGATGAAATGGAAGCTGCACCAGATGGATGTGAGGACATATTTTCTGAACGGTGTCATTGAAGAGGAAGTGTATATAGAGCAACCCCAAGGATTTGAGGTTGAAGATAGGAAGTCTCATGTATGTCGATTGAAGAAAGCCTTATACGAATTAAAGCAAGCTCCCGGAGCTTGGTATGGTCGTATAGACAATTTCTTGACGAGCTTGGGCTTTACCAAGAGTAAAGCAGATTCAAATCTCTACTTAAAGATCATGGATAATGAACCAGAATTACTATTACTATATGAGGATGACTTATTCTTAACTAGAGAAGAAAATCTCATCGCTGAATGTAAACAGAGACTTGTTGTAGAATTTGAAATGAAAGACCTTAGCCTAATGCATTACTTCTTAGGTCTTGAGGTATGGCAAAGTCTGGAAAGAATCTTCCTTAACCAGGGGAAGTACACGGTTGAAATCTTAAAGAGATCCGACATGTTATAATGCAATTCCATGAATACACCCATGGAAGCAAAGTTGAAGTTGTTGGTCGATACTTCGTCTGATTTGATAGATGCCACTCTGTACAGACAGATTATTGGATCGTTGATGTACCTGAAAAACACCAGACTAGACATATGTTTTGTAGTGAACACCTTGAGTTAGTTTCTGGTAGAGCCCAGACGTGTTCACCTAGTGGTTTCAAAACATGTGATGAGGTACCTTAAAGGTACAGTGGATTATGGTCTCAGCTATGATGGAGATCATGACTTCACACTGAGTGGATATATTGATGCAGATTGGGAAGGAAGCGTTGTTGATAGAAAAAGCACTTCCGGATGTTGTTTCAGTTTGGGATCAGCTATGATCTCGTGGCAGAGTAGGAAGCAATCCAGTATTTCTCTTAGCACAGTGGAAGCAGAGTACATTGCCGCATGTTTTTCTAGCTGCGAAGCCATATGGCTTCAAAAGTTGCTGACAGGCCTATTTGATTTGGAGATGAGAGAAACCGCGATTCTATGTGACAATCAAAGATGCATTAAAATGACAGAGAATATTGTGTTCCACGATAGGTCAAAGCACATAGAGATCCACTATCATTTCATCCACTACATGGTACAGAGAGGAGCCTTGAAGCTCCAATACATTAGCACGGATGAACAGGTCGTTGATGTGTTGACTAAGCCTCTATCTCGTGTAAAGTTTGAACACTTTCGAGATAAGCTTGGTATTGTCCGAAAGGACCCTCCATGAAAGGAGGAGTAGATGTATTCCTTGCTTCTAACCTCGTTGTTAGACATAAAGCATGATGTTGTGTGATCCTTTCTTCTGACCTCATTGTTAGACGTAAAGAAAGATGAGTTATGCTTCTGACCTAGTTGTTAGACGTAAAGCATAATGTCGTTGATTCCTTGCTTATGACCTAGTTGTTAGACATAAAGCAAGATGATTCCTCGCTTCTGACCTCATTGTTAGATGTAAAGTGAGATGTTGATGTGATCCTTGCTTCTGACCTCGTTGTTAGACGTAAATCAATATGAATCATGCTTCTAACCTAGTTGTTAGACGTAAAGCATGATGCTTTGATTCCTCGCTTCTGACCTAGTTGTTAGATGTAAAGTGAGATGATAATATTACTTGCTTCTGACCTAGTTGTTAGACGTAAAGCAAGATGTGACTGACACTGAGCTACCAACTTAACCATTGTGACATTGAGCTAGTGTAGAACTGTGATGTGTCAGCCTAGTGCTGTGATGAGGTATCATTTTTAATGATACATATTTGATGCAGATGATGATAGCATTCTTTCGAGAATGATGATGTTGATGATGAAGAAAACTTTCGATGACTCGTAAATGTGCTAGACAATGTTTCAAGATGATATTGACGATATTTTCCTCCAGATTCCACTGATGATGCAGACCTCTCTCACCTAATGCTGATGAAGAATACCCTTCTTGTTAAGGGGGAGTGTTGAAATAATGTAACTGCGAAGAGCATTCTTATTATTATTTTATTATTGGATTAAATCCCCATTGAGGATTAATCATGTCATTATTATTGTTGTTGTTATTGGATTAATCCCCATTGAGGATTAATCATGTTGGTAATTGTATAAGGACCAAATGCCCTTTTGCGGATTGGTCATCGGACAATTACAAAGTGCAGAATAAGAAGTCGGCCCCAACAGTTATTATGGAAGACCCAGAATTAATTAAAGGTGGGTTTACCCACCCAGAGTGAGAGGTCAGCCCTGCCAGTTGTGACCTTTCACACGTGTCAGTCTTGTATAAATAAGAGGCTAGCGCCTCACTTCAAACACACAGCTCACTTGCTCATTTATTTTATGAGGCAAGCTGCAATTACCAAAGAGAGGAGAAGAAGAGTGGCACACCTCTTGGGGAGGACTTTATGTATTGGTTTGAGTTATCTCTTGAACATTGTATAAGCTATTTATGATAAGGAAGTTTTTGATGGGTTTTCTTCCCCTAGAGGGTTTCCTAGGATAAATGTTGTGTCTCTTGTGAATGTGTATTTCTTAGTGATATTGTTCTTATTATTCTCTTATCTAATGAAATGCAAAGAACTATAATAATGGCATAAACATTAACAATCTGTCCACTACCACAAATATGGAATCACGACCTCTTTGGGTTCTTGACAATCCTAATACAAAATCCATACTTATCGCATCCCAAGGCCTCTATGGTATTGGAAATGGTTGATATAATCTTGTGTTCTATCTTTTTCCTTTAACATGTTGGCAAATTCTGCACCTGTTAACAAACCTTTTTACTTATGTTCCCATACCTGGCCAATAATACGAACAGTTCAACTAGGAAAAAAAAATTTCATGGTCGAAATGTCTAGCCAATCCTCCACTATGCTTCTCTTTTAGAAGATTTTCCCTCATGGAACACTTTGGGATACATAGTTGATTACCTTTAAACAACAACCCATCTTGGATCAAGTATTCTTTCCACTGGCTTCGATCTCTCAAGATAGGATTCACACACTTCATATGATTCCTTGAAATCTAAATCATCATTGTACATTTCCTTAAGGTGTTCAAAACCCAAGGTCATCACCTGAAGCTCCTACAAAATCAAGCATATCCTGCTTAATGCATCAGCAACCTTGTTAGCATTTCCAGAGATATGTTTAATTACAAAAGTAAAATTCTACATAAATTCAATCCATTTGGCATGTCTTTGATTCATCTTTTCTTGTTTAGTTATGAATTGTAAGGCTTGGTTATCACTATACAAAACAAACTATTTAGGAATCAAGTAGTGTCTCCATTTCTTTAAATCTTGTATTACTGCATAAAACTCTTTGTCATATGTGGAGTACTTTTTCTTTGTATCATTCAACTTCTCACTAAAATAAACAACCAGTATGTTATCTTGACTTAAGACAACTCCAATTGCAGCTCCACTTGCATCACACCTTACTTGAAATGTCTTTCCAAAGTCTGGAAAAACTAGAATTGGTTGTCCATTTATCTTCTCCTTTAACAATCTAAAGCTCTTCCCTGCTTCTTCTATCCAATTAAAAAACTTATATCTCTTCTTGACTGTGTCTAAAATCGATGCACATATCCCACTAAAATTTATGATAAACTTCCTATAGAAACTTGCTAAACCATGGAAGCTTCTCACCTCGAAGATGTTTCTCGGTGATGTCTATTCTATGATTTCTTTTACCTTCTCATGATCCATTTTTAGCTCATTGGCCGAAATTACAAACCCCAAATAAATGAGCTATGTTTGCATGAAAGAATATTTCTTCAAATTTATCAGTAGCTTCTCTTGCTGCAACCTCCTCATAACTAGAGTCAAATGTCTCATATGCTCTTCTTTAGTCTTACTGAAGATCAGTATATCATCAATATACACGATCACAAACTTGCCAATGAAATCTTTCAGCACCTCGTTCATCAATCTCATAAACGTACTTGGAGAATTCGTTAACCCAAATGGCATGATGAGCCATTCATACAACCTTTCATTTGTCTTGAATGTTGTTTTCCACTCATCACCTTCCCTCATTCTTATCTGATGATATCCACTCTTTAAGTCAATCTTGGAAAAAAACTTGCTCCACTTAAGCAATCCATTAAGTCATCCATTCTTGGTAAATGGAATCTGTACCTGATGGTGATTTTTTTGATAGCTCTCGAGTCTGTGCACATTCTCCATCCTCCATATTTTTTTGGACTTAGTATTGTTGGCACAACACATGGAATAAAGCTTTCCTTTATCAAAGCTTTATCCATCAAATCTGGAACTTTCTTTTTGACCTCTTCATTCTCTTGAGGTGTCAACCTATATGTAGCTTTGTTTGGTAGACTTTATCCTAGTATCAAATCAATGTGATTGTTAGAGAAAGATTTGCCTAACCCTATGCAATATTGCAGAGAGGGCCTTATTCCATTCCCCTATGAAGACTTACTTTCCCTGATGATAAAATCCAGAGATAAAAATATAATTTTTTCCCACTTGTATGCATCTTGCACCCTATACAACAAGTGTATATGCAGGTTGCTCCACTACAGCCCGCGTACATAGAGATTTGTGCCATAAAATCAAAATTAAATGTCGGGTTTCCATGTCATGACAGGATATCTTTGATCCTTGGCCTTCCATATACTGGAAACATTATGACTCGGCCCTTCAGTTGCTTTTTGAAGGCTATAAAGAAGCCAATTCCAAGCTATGGAAAGGGGAGGGAATTCAACTTTGAGAGCAAAGTTACTATGGAGGAATTATTTACTTCATATTGATTCTGCATCCCTTTGTCCTTTAAGTCTGAACACAGTGTTCAACCCCCAATCTCTTCCCTTATTGATGGAGAACCTCTTTGTCTCATTTATATGAGCTTGCCTTTGGTGGAGGATTGAAGTGGTGGAGGCCCAGCTGGAAGGAACTCGGTTTCTTGGTTCTAAACCGTGCCGACACAGAAGTCTGTAATATTTTCACTTATGCTAATCATTTATTAATAGAAATACTCCTTTCTCATCCAATTGATATCTTGCAAATATATGTATTATTATCCATGGGCATATTGTTATGTATATTGATGGATTATTCTATCTAATGTGATAACCTTTTATATTTCCACCATATGCTTGTTTTCTCTTGTTTGTTGAGAATTTGTTGCAATTATATAGCTTTGGTTCAAAATTCTCAACGGTGGACATCATCGAACATCTGGACGAGGTAGGCCTCTTTCTTATCTAGCTTGCACATTGGTTTATATAGCATGTTGTTGGGATAGTGTTGATTTATGCAGTCATTTCCATCTATTGTTGTTCACCCTAGCCATAGAGAGATTTTCCTTTTAACAGTGATGACTGATACTTTTGATAGGTGGCAATGAGTTTGTAAACTCATCCACTACAATATCAGCAAAATTATCCAACATTTCCTTAATTTCTTCAGGCAAATCCTCCATTGAAGTACTTGTCAAAATGACTTTCAGTTTCCTTACTACATCAAACTGCATTTTATGTTCTTTCTTGACTTCATTTAGGATTTCCTTCCCACCCATGAGAAGTATGTTTGTGCTGGCTTCTTCCTTCGATTTCTTGTCCTCAATTAGCAGTAACATGTGTGTCCTACCATTATTTTCCAAAGTATAGGTGTTCTTCCTTCCATCATGAATGACATTTATGTCATATTTCCATGACCTGCCCAACAAAATATGACAAACATCCATAGGAATCACATCACATAATATCTCATCCCTATATCCTCCTATCTTGAATTAAACTTGACACTGTTTAGTAACCATTACTTGGTGTCCTTTTTGCAACCATGAAACTCTATACGTGTTGGGATGTACAACTGTTTCCAACTCCAAATTCTCCACCATCTCGGTGGATACTAGATTGTTTGTGCTTCCACTATCAATTATCACTTTGCAGACCCTATCCTTGGCCTTGCAAGTAGTTATGAACAATATGTTCCTCTGGGCTGGTTTCTCCACTTCCTCCTCTGGTTTCAAGAGAACCTTTCTCATCATCAAAGACCTTCCACTTTCTACACCTTCTGCCTCAACATTTCTCTTTTGAGATTCTAAAATGTGAGCTTGGCCTCCTCCTTCTTTATTCCTCTTGGGGAATTCCCAAGACATGTGTCATATCTTTCCACAGGAAAAATACTTTACTTCACCTCCTCTGCCCCTTCCTCTTCCATGAGGAAAATTATTTCTTCCACCATCATATTGTCTCCTTCTAGAACTTCCTCCTCTTTCTGGTTGACTGATGTTTCCTTACCTCAACCTTAGGCTTCTGAATCCCATCATGAGTAATTTCCTTGCCTTTGTTCAAACTTCTACCTCTGCCCCTTTAGTTTTTTTTCCTTGCCAACTTCTCTTCTACCTTCAAAGCAATCTGAGAAGCATCTTCGACATTTCTAATTGTCATCGTGTTGATTTCATCCTAAATTTCATACCTCAGTTTGTTAATGTACCTGGATACCTTTTCTCATCACTTTCCCTATGACTTGCTCTAATATTCAACCTATAAAACTCCTTTGTATACTCTTTAATTGTCATCCCCTTCTGCCTCAAATTCTACAGTTTTCTGAACAAATTAAACTGATAATCATTGGGTATGAATTTAGCTTTCATCTTGTCCACCATTATGTCCCATATCTTTATCTTCTACTTTCCTTTGCACCTCCTGTTAGCCTGCAGTTCATCCCACCATAGTGTTGCATGCACTTTCATTCCTTTGATTGCATGTTTGACCTTCTTTTCTTCTTCAATGTCTTCATAATCAAAATATCTATTAAGAGCCCTGAACCAATCAAGCAGCTCTTCTACATACATATTACCTTCATACATCGGGATGTCCATTTTCTCTCTTGCTCCCATCCGTGCAACAACTTTCAGTAGTAGTTCCTTTGCAACATCCTCTGCAACAACTTCTTCATTTCCTCCTTCTTCACTTTCGGCGTCACTGTCATCTCCAGCACCAGGTGCCCTTCTTTGTGATGTCTCCATTACATCCAAATGAGCACAAAGATCCCTCATATCTCTTTCCACAACTGGTTCAAGCATAGGTCTCTCTACATGTCTCCTTGGAGGCATTGTTCCAAGATTCTTCTTCTTCAGAGTCAAACTTCTTTACTGTCATGTGTATTCTTCAACCTACATAAAATTTATGTCGTGTGGCTCTGATACCACTTGTTGTAGCGCCCCACCTTAGTGGGTACTTCTTGACCTCCCAGTCGACGGATATTTCACAGGACGGACCCAGAATGGTTCTTCGAGTCCCTAATAGACCCCAATTTCAAATATAACATACACAGGTCCAACTCTTGTACTCACGCAAATTGATTTTGAGTGCAAGCTTCCCCTCACTTGAACACCGATTGTGACCAAGCGCCTACCCAAAGGTGCTTCATAACTACAGGATTCAAGTGTTTTTATGTGAGCTTCTCCCAATTCTCTCAATTCTCGATTTGGCGAATTGATACTCCAACGGGCAGTAGCTCCTCCCCTCTCGACCCTTCCAATGTGACATCAAGCTATGAACTGGGGCCCAACTACCAAGCACTTCAAGACTTCTCTCTTCGCGTATTCAAAATATAGCTCGCCTCTCTTCTTTCAAAGTCCGAGCCACGAATTCTTCTTACATCGGATCAACGGTCCACGTCGCCCCTCAACCGATGACTCAGATCGCCTTTCGTGCTTTGCGACATTGACGCTCTACTCCTCATGATTTTCCCAAACCACAAAGTCTCCTCTCCTGATCGGACAGTTGTTAACGAATCAATATTTTCCCCGAAGGGATCTCCATCATTCCTTCGATGATTATTTGATAACTCTCTCCTCTGGAAAAGTTCTACGCTACTAACTCTTCTGAGATTAAACTCTTGCACGCTGAAAATTATGCACCCCACCTTCGAGTCCTTCGAACGTTCAGTTGAAATAATGTAACTACAAAGAGTATTCTATTTATTATTGATGTATTATTCATTAGGTCAATCCCCTTTTGTGGATTGATCATGTCGGGTATTGTAAATAACCAAATCCCCTTTTGCGGATTGATAAAACCCTAATTGTAATAGGCAGAATGAGAAGTCGTCCCCCAAATTCATTAAAGGTGGTTATAACCACTCAGATTCAGAAGTTGGCCCTGCCAATGAAAATTCACCTACCAGATTGTATAAATAAAGAGGCTACCACCTCATTTACACACACACTCACTTGTTCATCAAAGTGCAAGTTTGGAGCTACAGTTGGAGAAGAAGAAGAGAGAGAGAGAGAGAAAATAGAGAGAGAGAGAGAGAAACGCACTTCTTGGAGAGGACTTTTTGTATTTGTTTGAGTCGTCTCTTGGAATTGTATTGGCTATCTATATTAAGGAATTTTTGTTGGGTTTTCTCCCCCATGAGGGTTTCCCAGGATAAATGATGTGTCTCTTATGATTGTGTATTTCTTAGTGATCCTATCTACTGTATTTTTATCTAGTGAAATGAAAAGAAACTTAATAATAGCTTAAACCCTAACATGGTATCAGAGCTAAGCTGAAGAGAGCATCTTTCACAAGAGAAAGTGAAAAACATCATTGTTGTCATACATGCAAAATAGGGCTTTTTGTTGGAGAAGTATTTCAGCCCCAAAACCATCTAGAAAAGTTAGCCCTTCCTCAAGGATCACTTTGGCATTCTCAGCACAAATTTCAGTGGCTATATCTCCCGGAAAGTGAAACCCTAGTTTTCACAAAGTATTAGAAGTACCAGAAGTACCAGAGTACTAGAAGTACCAGAAAACCAGAAGCACTAGTCCAAAAATCCGCAGATCAAGTTTGGAGGGGTAAAAGTTGGATTTTCTGAAATCTAACCACACCAGGATACTCGCCTCAGCCAAGCACACCTCCTAGTAAGTTCAGAATTTAATTTTGAGCATTTTCATTTTTGGTCATTTTCCTAGCCCCGGGTAAAAGATGTCTGCAAGCACTAAGCTTGTTGACAAGCTGGAAGGTGTGAAAAACTTATGTGCCTAGAAGTATAGGATTGGTATCATTCTTGAAGAGACTGACCTAGCAATATCCGTCAAAGAAGAAGTACCAGAACCCACTGATGTTCCAAATAAAGCAAAACACCACAAGGACATAATTAGGGCCAAAAGAATCATTGAGGATTTGATCAAATATCACTTGATTCCTCAAGTGTCATCAAAGAAGACTTCGAAAGAAATTTTTTATGCCCTAACCAAACTATATGAAGGAAAGAACATAAACCGAAAGATGAATCTAAGAACTCAACTCAAAAATTCAAGGATGTAGAGAGGATAATCAATCCAAGAATATTTCTCTAGAATATCTCAACTCAAAGAACAACTAGAAGCGATCGAAGATGCTATAGACAAATATGAACTTATAATGATGACCCTTAATGGTCTCTCAAGACCTTGGGATGCATTCATCCAAACCATTTGTGAAAGAAAAGAGAAACTACTATTTGACAGTCTCTGGGAAGAATGCATTCAAGAAGAATCAAGAGTAGCTAACTGGGAAGATTTACTTTTAAGAGACGAAGATCAAGCCCTAGCTACTCACGCTAAAGGAGGAAGAAAGAAGTCTTACTTCTAGAAATAAACTCATAAAGAGTCTCACCCCCAAAATAATTTCATTCATAAAGAATCTCAACCAAAGAGATTCCAGAAGAAAGAACAAATAAAGGAAAGAGATTACTCATCTGTCCAATGCTACCATTGTGACAAGATGGGACATATTGCAAGACATTGTCTAGCTAGACTAGAAGAATACAAGAGGAAAAATAAGAGACATCATGCCCATGCAGTTGAAGATGAATAACCACCTGCAAATATTTTAAGAGAACAAATTAGAGACTATGTCTTAATCTTGACCCTCTCGGGATCGGTAACACCTAGAGAGGACACTTGGCTCATTGATAGTGGTGCTTCCAAGAACATGAAAAGTCAAAGTGATGTTCTCTCCTCCCCTTTAGAAAAGAAGTTTTCTCAGAAAGTTACACTTGGAGATTATTATCAATACCCTATCAAGGGAGTGGGAGAATCAAACTACAAGCTTAATTCAGGGACTCCAATGAAGATGAAGGACATACTCTATGTACCAGGTTTGACAAAGAACCCACTCTCCATATCATCTTTAGAAAATAAAGGCTTCAGAATTTCCGGTATAGATGGAGAAGTTCTTATGTGGGCTAAAGGAGAAACCATGAAAGAAGCAATCTTCATTGGAATCCATGCCATTGAGAATCCATGTGAACTTTGGCATAGAAGATTAGCACACATCAACTACAAGGCATTACCGTATATATGAAAGGCATTCATGGGTCTACTAGAACTCAAGGTTGACCATGAAGGTGTGTGCGATGGATGTGCACAAGGGAAGAACATTAAGAACCCTTTTCCAAAGAGAGACAACAAAGCATAAGGAGTACTATAACTCATTCACTCAGATGTGTGTGACCCAATGTCATCATCCTCCATCAGTGGGTATGTATACTATGTATCTTTTATTGATGATTATTCTTGTAAAAGCTGGGTTTACTTGTTGAAATCAAAATATGAAGTGTTCAGTAATTCAAGGAATTCAAATCCTTGATAGAGAATTTTTTTGAAAGAAAGATCAAGATGCTCAGGTCAGATAATGGAGGAGAATACACCTCAAAAGAGTTTGTAAACTATTGCAAAGATGTCGGGATTAAGAGGGAGCTCACCACTCCTTACAATCCTCAACAAAATGGTGTGGCAGAAAGAAAGAACAGAACAATAATGGAAGCAGTGAAGACCATGATCCATGATCAAGATATTCCAATGTGCTTATGGGAAGAAGCAGCAAAAACAACAGTATATGTACAAAACTGATTGTCCCATAGTGCACTTGGGTTCAAGACCCCTGAAGATATGTTCTACTGAAAGAAGCCAAAAGTAAGCCATCTCAAAATATTTGGCTGCCCAGTATTTGTACATATTCCAAAAGAGAAGAGAAACAAGATGGACCCTTCAAGAAAGAAGGGAATATTTGTTGGATACTGTGAAGTCTCCAAAGCCTTCAGGGTTTATATACTAGGTCATGATCACATTGAGATCAGCATGGATGTGACCTTTAATGAAGACGCAACACTCAATAAATCAAGAAGATGTCAACTTGAAGAAGTATATGAAGAGGAAACTGTAGCTCCCAGAGTTGCAGAATCAGTGAGGAAGGTTCCCAGAGTTGCAGAACCAGTGAGGGAAGTCATATCTTCCCCTGATGAGGAAATTATAGAAGATCATGACATAGTATAATTTCAAGAACCTCCTCAGATGACGATCTCCCATAAGAGAAAGCATGCTTGGGATAGGGAGCTTATTCAATATGGAGAGAAGTATGGTGTTCCCGAAGGAACCACGAGACATGTGAAGAGACCTAAGCCATCCTCCAGTTATATGGCTTTTATGTGTCATTTCCTAGAGAAGGGTCCTACCTGGTTTGAAGAATCCATTCAGAAGAAAGAATGGGTAGATGCCATGACAGAAGAATATTAATTCATAATAAAGAATGATGTATGGAAAATAGTTCCTAGACCGAAGAGTAAGGATGTGGTATCTTCCAAATGGATTTTCAAAGTAAAACATGCTACTGATGGAAGTATTGAGAAGTATAAAGAAATATTTGTCGCTCATGGATTTTCTCAAAAGGAAGGCATTGACTATGAAGAGACATTCGCTCCTGTAGCCAGATACACTTCGATCAGAACCATCATATCCCTTGCAGCTAAGATGAAGTGGAAGTTACAACAAATGGATGTAAAGACAACCTTCCTAAATGGTGTCATCAAAGAAGAAGTGTATATAGAACAACCTCAAGGATTTGAAGTTGAAGATAGAAAGACTCATGTCTGCAAGTTGAAGAAGGCTCTGTACGAGTTGAAGCAAGCTCCTAGAGCTTGGTATGGAAGGATAGACAATTTTCTGACGAGCTTGGGCTTTACCAAGAGTAAAGTTTATTCTAACCTCTACTTCAAGGTTATGAATGATGAGTCGGTGATATTGTTGTTGTATGTGGATGACTTATTCTTAACTGGAGAAGAAAAGCTCATCACTGAATGTAAGAAGAATCTCACTTCATAATTTGAGATGAAATACCTTGTCCTAATGCATTATTTCTTAGGTATTGAGGTATGGCAGAGCCCAGAGAGGATCTTCCTTAACCAAGGGAAGTATGCAATTGAAATACTGAAGAGATTTGATATGTTGGAGTGCAAGTCCATGAATACACCCATGTAAATGAAGCTGAAGCTTCTGGTCAAAACTTCGTCAGAATTGATTGATGTCACACTGTATAGATAGATCATTGGATCGTTGATGTATCTGACGAACACTGGACAAAATATCTATTTTTTCATGAACACCTTGAGTCAGTTTCTGGTAGAACCCAGACATGTTCACCTAGGGCTGCAAAACATGTGATGAGGTACCTTAAGGGTACATTATATTGTGGTCTCAACTATGATGGAGATCATTATTTCACACTGAGTGGGTACACTGATTCATATTGGGCTGGAAGTGTCTCTGACAGGAAGAGAACTTCAGGATGTTGTTTCAGTTTGGGATCAGCCATGATCTCATGGAAAAGTAGGAAGCAATCAAGTATTTCTCTCAGTACAACGGAATCATAATACATTGTTGTGTGTTCTTCCAATTGTGAAGCCATATGGCTTCAGAAGTTGTTGACAACTCTATTCGACCTAGAGATGGAAGCAACCACGATCCTATGTGATAACCAAAGCTACATAAAGATGACAGAGAATCTTGTATTTCATGACAAGTCGAAACACATAGAGATCCAATACCATTACATATGTGACATGGTGTAGAGAGGAGCCATAAAGCTCCAATATGTTAGCACGGATAAACATGTTGTCGATGTGTTGACCAAGCCTCTATCTCGTGTAAAGTTTGAGCACCTTCTAGATAAGCTTGGTATAGTCCAAAAGGACCTCCCTCAAGAGGGGGAGTAGTTTTTTGTTGATATGCCAGCCTAGTGTTGTGATTCCAGCTTAATTGTTGTGTGGTGATGTCAGCCTAGTGATGTGCTTCCAGCTTAATTGTTGTGTTGAGATTCCATCTTAATTGTTGTGTTGAGATTCTAGTTTAATTGTTTTGTTGAGATTCCAGCTTAATTGTTGTGTTGAGATTCCAGCTTAACTGTTGTGTTGAGATTCCATCTTAATTGTTGTGTTGAGATTCCATCTTAATTGTTGTGTTGTGATTCCAGCTTAATTGTTGTGTTGTGATTCCATCTTAATTGTTGTGTAGTGTGCCAGCCTCGTGCTGTGATGATGTGCTAGCCTTGTGTTGTGATGATGTGGCCAGCCTCGTGCTGTGATGATGATGTATTAGTTTTAAACTAATCCATATTGATGCAGATGATGATTTCATTCCATTGTGAAGGACTATGTTGTTGATGAGAAAAACTTTCGATGATTTATAGATACGCCAGTCAGTGTTCCAAGATGTTGTTGATGATGTTGCCCCCTCTCTCACCTGATGCTATTGTAGAATACCCTTCTTGTTAAGGGAGAGTGTTGAAATAATGTAACTGCAAAGAGTATTCTATTTATTATTGATGTATTATTCATTAGATCAATCCCCTTTTGCGGATTGATCATGTCGGGTATTGTAAATAACCAAATCCCCTTTTGCGGATTGGTAAAACCCTAATTGTAATAGGAAGAATGAGAAGTCGCCCCCCATATTAATTAAAGGTGGTTATAACCACCCAGATTGAGAAGTCGGCCCTGCCAATGAAAAGTCACCTGCCAGATTGTATAAATAAAGAGGTTAGCACCTCATTTACACACACACACTCACTTGTTCATCAGAGCACAAGTTTGGAGTTGCAGTTGGAGAAGAAGAAGCGAGAGGCACACTTCTTGGAGAGGAATTTCTGTATTTGTTTGAGTTATCTATTGGCATTGTATTGGCTATCTATATTAAGGAAGTTTTATTGGGTTTTCTCCCCCATGATGGTTTCCCAAGATAAATGATGTGTCTCTTGTGATTGTGTATATCTCAGTGATTCTATCTATGCTATTGTTATCTAGTGAAATGCAAAGAAACTTAATAATAGCTTAAACCTTAACAGGTTCAAAACTTAGGAACTTTCCTAAGTGGTTTTATACCACCAGTATAAAAGACCTCTCTCCCTCCTAAGATTTATGAAACCCTAGGGTGACTCAAACTCTTGAGTTCCCCTTTGAACAATTGTGAAACCTCTATCCTTCCTGATCTTAACCTTGACTGCAAACTCAAAATTTCTTTGGGTCCCGTTCCTCACACACCTTGCTTGAACTTTCTCCACACGTCTTTTCTCTCTCAGAGAAATCTATCCACCTCTATGCACTCTTTGCAACAGTGAATTTTCCAATCTCGCCTTAGATGAACGAGTCCAACAAATAACTCGGCCTACGCACCTCTTGCATAGTTTCTATGCATGCCTTTCACCCTTACTGATAATAAAACCCTGATATCCCTCCTGAAATTTTTTGAGATTAACTCAGAAACCCGTCAACACACTCCTTGCGGACTAACACTGCACTCCTTGCAGATTGTCTCACGAAGAGAAACAATTGAAACTTATTGTTTCCTCACAAAGTCATTCACTCAACATTCATAAGCATAAAACAAACAAATAACAGACACTGAAAGAAAATAGAAAACATACCATTCATAAAATGAACACAATGAAAATAACACACCATGAATTTGATCAAAGCCTTCTCTGTTATATTAAATTGAGTGCTCTGTACATAGAGGTTTCAACAAACTTCTCCAATACTCTCTACAATACATCTATCTTTCTCTTCTCCCAATAATAATCGGACATATAGTTTGCATATCCTTTACAAAGAGGAGCTCATCGAGCTTTTTACCTCCAACCATCTAAGTTCTCTCTTATCAAATTAAGACTATTAACTACTAAATCCTCATACAAAAAATGATAAGCATAGACAGATAAGAGAAAAAGGCTACAAATTTGTATTGTCCATAAATACATTGACATAATTACAATCCTTCGTGATATTGCATCGAGTGTTCGTCTTCTTGTTCTTTTAATGATACTTTAATTACATCCACATCAAAACTTTTAAATTTGTGACGTCCTTCAAGCTTTTGATTTCTTCAAAATTTGCGTTGGTCATTGATTTTTCCTCCTCAAGCACCTTTGGTATGGATGCTCCTGCATCAATATTGTATTTTGTCACCGATGAATGGTGGAAAACCACTCAAATACCTCTGAATATTAATTTTTTCATCCTTGATGAAAGAAACATACTTTAGCAATTCTAAAAACCTTCTTTCATATTCATCTATTGTCATACTCCCAAGTTGGAGTTCAAAGAACTCTTTCATTTTCTTGTCATAGTACCTCTTAGTCAAGTATTTCTTTTCGAAATACTTCTTGAATTCCCTCCAAGTAACATTTTTCTCTTTAATGTGTTGCACCTGTACAAGTTGACCCCACCACATAGATGTGTTTCCTTTGAGTTGGCAGATGGAAATTCTTCCCTCTGCATGAGAAGAATAATTATGCAATTGAAAATACTTTCTCATGCCCAACAACCATGTTTCTGCATCTTCATCCTTCTTGTGCTCAACATCAAATGTAAGAGGTTTGATTTTGTTCATTTCTCCTCATAGCTCATCCACCCTAGACCTCTTATTCTTCCTAACAAGAGATGGGCTTGAGTTGTTTTGTTCTCTCTTATTGGAATGCCTCGGGGAGTGTTGGTGATTTCTGCTATCACTTTTTGTTCTTATGTGACTTCCTAATTTGCTTGAGTCACTCTCCTTATCCAATTTCTTTTCTATTATTTCCAGGTTCTGCATCAACTTCATGTTGAATTCTCCTTGTTGCTCCCTAGCTCTCATAAGCTTTTTGTTATCCACTCGGTGAATTTGGACCTCTTTTTGCAATTTCTTAATAATTTTCATCATGCCCACGTTTTTATCTATTTCTTCTCCATGCCCATTGGAGTTTTTACCTTCAACTCCCAAATGGACATCCATTCCTCTAGATTCATTTTCCTAACTGTAATCACAATGTGCCTCCTCCATTTCTCTACACTAGGCAACAATTCAGTCCGGTTGTGACAATTGTTAATTCTGCAAAATGTGCATTCAACCAAATTTTTGTTAGGCTAATAGACTTTAAAAATTTTCTAGAATAAACCAATCTGATTCAACAAAAAAAATATCGGATTCCATTTTCAGTGGGTCTTGGTCAATCAAGAACCCCTCAGGCTTCTCTCTCTAAGCCCATCTCTGTTCTGCAAAAATTGATGGGCACTAGCCCATTTTTTTTCCATCCCTTGGTTCACATGTGACCACGGATGTAATCCGGTGCTAATGATTTGGGCGCTTATCCAGACCCTTGGAACTTTGGGGTTCCTGAGCTTCAGGCTTCGGGGGTTATCACAAATCCAAACCTATAATTTTCCAAAGCACCAAATTTGGATAAATACCGAAGAAAGGGAGATCGACGGTCCATGGATTCCTAGCATCCAACGACCAGGATCTATTACGTAACTCCGGCTTTGGAAGTTCCGGAATGTTCCCACTCTCAATCCTTCCAGAGTACCAAGTCTCCAGAATTATGAGATCTATTATCACATGTCCCTCCTCGATCAATGGTGAGGATTTAATTCACTCTCCAGAGCTTCAGAAGTCTTCAAAATTTAACAACTCTTTACCAAGTTTAGTTGCTTTGTGCAATTCATCAGGGACCCCACCGATGATACTCGAGGAAAGTGTCATGTGGCAGAATACTAGAAGTGGACACATGGCCTAATCAGGCGGGTGACACATGTCACATTCTAATTGGGATTTCAATCTTCTAAATGTTATTAACTCATTGACACGTGGCAAACATCTTGTGCATCCACGTCATCTCAGGTGACATCAACAAGTCATGTCACTTCGGGGTTTTGGGAGTTCTGGAACTTCGAAACTCCAGGACTTCAGAAAATTTTACACCTTTCACCCTCAAATATTTCGAACACCGAACTCTTGAACTTCTTAACCTTCTGGGGTCCACATAGTACATTTTTCATCATATAAGAGTGTGACACGTGGTCCCACATGTAGGATTGATTTTGTTCCAACAAGGGCACCAAAAAGGTACCATTCTGGTTGACACGTGACAGGACTAAGAAAGTCCATATCACCCTGGGTGACATCATCATGCCACGTCACTTTGGGACTTCAGGATTCAGATAATTTCACCTTATCATACCCCATTTCTCCTTAATGTTGAACTCCCGAATAGGCCAACCTCCCACTCTTGGCTTAACCCATAAAATTCATCGAAGTCGCGAAGTCCAAATGACTTGGAGGTTAACCTTCATGCATTTTTCTCCAGATCTGACGATTGTGAAGGATCCTCCTTCTCCTGAACATATCCCACGGCCCAATCACCATGGACATTGTGGTTTCTTTCTCTATGGCCCTTTCCTAAACCATGAAACCTCCTGTGTTTCCAAACACATTCCAAGTGTTCTCTCAATTCCCTTGTGGCACTCTGTACATTAAAAATTCTCAGGAATTTTACTCTAAATTCCTCATTCGTGGCCCATCCAGGTTCAACGTCGAAACCATGGGCCCTGAACTTGAATTTTTTCCATTTTGACAACAATTCTTTTCTAAACTTTTACTTCAACTTCCACTAACATGGCCCATCCAGAGTTAGTGTTGAAACCTGGCTCTGATACCATATTGTGACATCCCCAGCCACCAATTGACTAGGAAATGCCACTTCCTGGATGCTTTTCTTAGCTCTGATACCATTTTGTGACATCCCCAGCCACCAACCGGTCGGGCAACACCACTTCCTGGACATTTCTCTTAGCTATGATACTATTTTGTAATGTCCCTAGCCACCAACAGGGCGAGCAACGTCACTGTTGTAACATACTTTTAGCTCTAATACCATTTTTATTTAGATACATAACTATATAATTACACATTAAACAACTATAGCATTTTGATCATATCATTATTCATGTGGAAATAACATTAAAACATACAAACATTATACACACACAATTCTAACAACATTATACCTCAAATTCAAAATACACATCATACAAAGAACAGAGATTTGGTACTTATCTTTTAATAGATGACCACCAACTAGGTGTAGACCTCCCATGAACCTCCCAGCCTTAAACCATGTTTCTCATCACACTCAGCAGTGGATCACCCTCGAGCTGGGACTAAACTTCATTGGGTAAGGGATTCCCAGGCTTTGAAAGGGCAATATGAAAGTCACACAGATCAACAGGAAGGATTATCTCCCAGGAGCTAGCTCAGACTAGTAGCCTACAACCTCTCATTCCCCACATTCTTGTCCCACCCTAGGAAGTGTGCCCCTTCTCTCCTCAATAGTCCTTCGACTTCCCTACTTTCCTTCCAGAGCTTCAACAACAGGCCGGACAGGAATTCTCCAAGCACTATAGCTATAGTTGGGCTCCCTCTGGGAAATCACTTCCCCAACAACCTCTCTCACCTGGAGAGAGTTGTTCACAGGCGTGACAACCTTCTTCTTCATTCCACAGGCATGACAACCCGCCTCTTCAAAGCACAAGCCTGACAACCTGCTTCTTCAATCCAACTCCAATAAGCCAATTCCAGAAAAGGTGATGGCAACAACAAAGCTCGGTATAGAACAAATGATGGCAGCAAACCAAGCTCAATCAAGGAACTGTGTGGGATTTAACAGCAAACCGTTAAGGCATGATACGACTCAGGCAAGGTACAGGCGCATTGTGCTTCACAGGAAAGGTATGAGATAGTTCACAGTGACTACAGGGTCCATAGGTATGAGATAGATGTAGAGGTCGACAATGAAGAGGATGGCTTCCTACATGAGTCAGTGGATTAATCAGGTAAGATGGCCGACTTGCGAGCAGGTGAGGGTCGTGAGAAAATGGTGAGGATGAACCCCCCCCAATGAGATGAATTTCTCATCTATAATTGCGTGCACCCAGGTTAGCACATGTCTTCCTGAAGTTGCATGAGTTCCACTTAACACTCATTCCCTCTCCAAGGAACCTAGGAAAAAACGGATTGTGTCCAACCTTATCCTTTTGGAAATAATAATATAATATTATTCCTTTAGAGGTAAGCCCTCTAGCTTAGCCCCTAATCCTAGACACTTAGCCCCTTCCCTTACCCTACGTAGTGGATCTTAGTCCCCCATAACTCTTTCTTCGTGGTCGGTCTACATGTAGCAGTGTAATTTTATTAATGATATGTGTATTTACATATACAAAAATCAAGCTCATTGGCCTTAAGCATCTAGGCTCTCTGGCCTAATAAACATATAAGTCTTCCAGATTATAAACACTTGGCTCACCAGCCTATAGACATAATTGCAATTTAGCAGGGGCTTGGCCTTGGGGTGTTACATTATCCATGTCAAAGGGGATCCCAGGGAGCGGTTAGTTGACCCTTCTTTGAACATTGTATTCATGTTGAGGGGGAGCCCAAGGAAGGGTTAGTTGGCCCTTCCTTGAGCATAATTTCCTCACCAAGGGGGAGCCTAGATAAGGGTCCACCAATCCTTCCTTGAGAATATTATTCTCATCAAGTGGTGAATTTGGGAGGGATTAGTCAACCTTCCTTGAGCATAATTTTATCATAAAGGGGAAGAAAAGGAAAGGGTCGACCAACCCTTCCTCAAGAATAGTATTTGGGTCGAAAGGGATCCCATGGAAGGATCAGTCAATCCTTTCTCAAGAATAAAATTCGTGTTCAGGGGGATCCAAGGTAAGTTTCACTCAACCTTCCTTGAGTATAGTATTCTCATCAAGGGGGATACTGAGAAGGGTCAACTAACCCTTCCCTGAGCAGAGATTTCTCATTGATGGGGAGCCGAGGGAAGGTTTGGGTGACCATTCCTTGAAAAAATCATTCTCATCATTGGGTATTTTAGGGAAGGTTTTCCTTAACCTTTCTCAAGTAGATATTCTCATCAAGGGGATTCCTGAGGAAGGGTTGTCTAACCCTTCCTCAAGCACAATATTCATTGCTTAGGGGAGCCCATGGTAGATTTTCTAACCATTCCTCAAGTATAGTATTCTTATTGCAAGGGATCCAAAGGAAGGGTTTGATTACCTTTCCTCAATATTAGTATTCATCTTGAGGAGATCCCTTGGAAGTGTCAACCAACCCTTCCTCAAAATTATTATTCTCATCTAAGGGGAAACTAGGGAAGAATTTGTCAACACTTCCTCAATATTGATATTCTCATTGAGATTTTTTATGGGGAAGGGTCAACCAACCCTTCTATTGATTAGTATTCTTATCTAGTGGGATCCCAATAAATGGTCGATTGACCCATCTGTAAGAATATTATTCATCTCTTTAGGATTCCATGGGAAGGGTCAATTAACCCTTATTAAAGCACAATGTTAGCCTATAAGGAGATACTAGGAAGGGTTGTTTGACCTTTCCTCAATCTTAGTATTATGAAAGCATACTATTCTTGTTATGGGAAGCCCAAGGAAGGGTCAATTGACCACTCCTCAAGATTATCATTCACCTTGAGGGAGATCTAACGAATCATCGCCCAACCCAACCTTGAGCATGATATTCACCTACAAGAGGATCACATTAATGAAACTTCCTCAATATTAGTATTCACATCAAGTGTGATCCTCAAGCATATAATTCTAGTTGAGCAAGATCCCTGTGAAGGGTTAGTTGACCCCTCCAAGAGTATAGTATTCACATTGAGGGGGGTGCAAGGAAGGGTCAAAAACCCTCCTGCAAGCTTAGTATTCTCATTGAGTGGCATCCTGAGGAAGGTTTATCCAAACCTTCCTCAAGCATAGTATTTGTCTCTTGGTGGCTCCCATTATAAGGTTTGTTGACCCTTCATCAAGCATGGTGTTCAACCTTTAGGGGAGACTGGGGAAGGATTGGTTGATCATTCCTCATGAATATTATTCCTCAAGCACAATAGTATTATTCTCATCGTAGGGGATAAAAATGAATGTCACACCAACCCTTCCTCAAGAAAATTATTAGCCTTTAACATGAACACATGAAGGGTCATCTGACCCTTCCTTGGGCAAAGCATTCTCATCAACAGGTGGCTCAGGGAAGGGTCGATCGATTCTTCCTCAAGCTTGTAGGTTTTCCATGAAATTATAATTAATATTCCTAATCTATATTATCCCAGGGAACGGTTAGGGGGGACTTTCTCAAGCTCATGGTTTTCCCATCAATGTAGACTTCATCAAGGAGGGGCTTAAAGAGTGGTTGAACAAGTACATAATGTCATTTTAAAACTTTTATCTTTTTGAAATATATAGTTGATAGTTTAATTTTGACGAGTAGATAGGTGGATATCAACCCTACCTCTAAATTAGTACTCATATCGAGGGGAACCTTGGGAATATTCAAGCATAAAGAATAGTCAGTTAACCCTTCCTTGATATTTTTATTCTCATCAAGGTATCATTGCCCTTTATCCTAACCCTTTATAATAAGTGACATATTGTAAGTAGGGTATCATATCATTGATCCCAATTTACTTGTTAAAAAACATGAACTTGTCATTCAACTATTTGTTGGCTAGCACTCCTAAGGATATAGATAGTCTTAATGACTTCTAGTAGTGGTTAAATCTCTAGTACAATAACAACTTTATCTAAAACTGATGAGTTTTTGGAGACTTCTATTCCTGGTAGTTATTTAATGTATTGATAAATATCACATTTAATACAATACTTGTGTTGGATAGCGTGAGAAATTTGATAACCAGTGTTAAGGATAACTAGTAAAATAGAAAACTACCTATTGTTCTTTCCCACTAATTAAGAAATTGCAGGCAATGTTTGTTAAGCTCAAAAGTGCATGGAAAACGCTCATCAATCTTACATCTACAATTCAAAGTCTTTGTACCATTGATGCATAGACTCGTACAATTCTAGCGGCTAAGGCACTACAATCAATGTAACATAGCCACAAAATATTCTAAAAATTATATAGATCAAATTCTAAATTTCAAAAAAATAAGATTGTAGTAATATGAAAATATTAATTCCATCTTCATTAGTGACTCAAGTGGTTCACATCATGTTGATTAAATGGAGTGGAATCTTTTTTAGGTTATGGTATGTTTGATAAATGGTAGTGATCCAGTATTGGTTCGAAAGAATTTTTAGAATATTTCTTTTAATACAATTAATTGTTAGATGTTACATGTGAAAAAATATATATTCACTTAAAATATTCTAAGATTTAGTGTTACTCATCAAATTGAATTACTATAATTAATTTTAAAAAATAAAATGAAACCCATTTTCTTAAAAAGGAAAATTAGGCAAGCTCTTTCATGCTTTTATTATTTTAACTAGTTAAAAATATATTCACTTAAAATATTCTAAGGTTTAGTGTTACATAGACTCATCATCAAATTGAATTACTATAATTAATTTAAAAAAATCAAATGAAACCCATTTTCTTAAAAAGGAAAATTAGGCAAGTTGTTCCATGCTTTTATTATTTTAATTAGTCATTGCACACAAATTAATGCTTATTTCATATATTAGTTGCCCTCTAGCAATTCCGCATTGATATTTGTAACATCTTTATGTTGAAGTTAAAATGTAAGAAATCAATTGAATAAATCTAGTGCATGCAATGTTTTTCTTTTGATAGGTCAAAATTGTTTTGTTAATACAAAATATACGTAAAAATTGGTAATTCTAGGCATGATAATCTAGTATAGGAAACATTTTGTGCATGAAGTTATTGAAGGGTAGGAATGATGGAACATTAAGATTGGAACATTCATAATAAATATTACTTTCCAATCCAAATCCTGGCGATGATTTAGCATTAATATAAGTTATTGAATGGTAGGAATGATGGAACATTAAGATTTTACAATTCATAATAAATATTACTTTCAAATCCAAATCTTAGTGATGATTGAGCATTAATATTTGAATATCTATAATAAATATGGCCTTTCAATCCCTTACTATTCAACATTGTAAATTTTTTATTATTATTGTTATTATTTTTTTAATATGATCATCACTATGCACTTGTAGCCTACTTTAGCCAATGTGGCATGTATTGTGAGCCAATTGAAAAATATTGATATGACTTGTTAATTCTTTCAAGCTTATATCTGTAATGTGTATCAACAATTACATCTTCAACCTACATTAACCAAAATAGTATGTGAATAGGCCAAGTGAACACTATTGATATGACTTTTTAGTTCCTTCAATTGTGTCTTAATAACTTGTACTAGTAGTTATATTTCCATTTTCCATTATAATTATAATTCTCTCTCTCCAAAATTGCTAGAGTTTTGGAAACTTCTATTTCTAATGATTCTTTGATACTTGAAAATATTCCATTCAACATAATACTTGTATTGACAAAATGAAAAATCCAAGAGCTAGTATAAATGATAATAGTTAGTAAAATATATAATTATATATTCTTGCTTTGCCTTAATAAAATATAGATAATAAAAAAAATGTATATTTGTTTCTCTGAATGCTTTGTTTCATGTAGTATTGCAAAAAAAACATAATTTGAAGTAAAAAGGTATGGATCAAATTTTGATAGCTAAAATTCCATTCATTTTGCATAGGCAAACCCTCTTCAAAATGAAGAAAAATACCTCTTTATCCATAAAGCTAAACTTGTTATGGTTTCATCATTCTCTTAGTAAATTTCTTTTGGGTTCAAAATTGTGTCTTTTGGGGTTGAATTACTTTGTTCAACATTCATTTAGTTGAGAAGAATGGTTTTTTACTATAAGTTTTATATAGGTTTTATAGTTTCATGTAGTTTCTACTTTAAAAGTTGATGTTTTAAGTCTTCATCTAATTTAGTGTTATCTTTAAGAGTACCATGTAAACATTTTAACGTCTAACTTACATTGTTGCATATGCAAGAGAAAATTTTGAATGTAAATAAACTTCTTAGCATACATATCCATTGTTTATGTATCTTTTTTTTTTTGTAAGTTAGAGTAATGTACTGATTCCTGTTAAAAAAAGTACAGATGTCTAAGATGCAAAAAACCATGTGGTCGCAGTGCCCAGGTGGGAAACCACTACGTCAGAAGGCCGCAAACTAGTATGGTCACATGTGTAAAAAATAGTATGACTTTGGTGCCCAGTTGGGAAACCACCATCACCATAGACAATCTACTGTAAATAAACTATGTTGTTGGGCCACACAGGGCCGAGGCACAAAATGACAATGCAAAGAGAGTCAAGAAAAAACAAGCGAATCCTAAAAACCTGGACCAAGACGCAGTCCTACAAAGACTTGCTTCGTCGAAGCTTTGGCTTTCCCATGATCTGCGATGGCCTATTGAAGATCTTGCATGAACATCAACATGGCTTCCACTCTTCTCCGACGGCCTGCTTTCCTATTCTGTGTGTCAAGCGTTGCTAGCTTGATCTCCTCCAAGTCTTTCTTCGGCAATTTGATATCCTCCAAGTCCTTTTTGATGGTGCACAGGTTATGCAAGATTTCGGTTTGGTCTGCACATCTAACACAGGAGGGGTTGGGGTGGGTGGAGAGTGGAAAGGAGGAGGAGGAGCCCGGAGGGGGGCCAAAAACCGAGCGAGTTCCCATGCGAATCAAACCACTCGACCCTAAAGTCGTAAGGGTTCGAGAGGGGGGAGAGGTCGCAAGGTGGCTAGTTCTGGGCAGCCACAAGGATAGGTGCAAGAGGAGGAGCCTCTTTGAGAGGAGGAGATGCAATGGGGGGGGTCTGCAAGGAGAGCTTCAGGGGTCGGGATTGCTGGGGGTTCAGCCTAGATTGCAGGGATTGTTGTGGGGAAAGCTTCAATAGGGTCGACGAGTTCAGCTGGAATGTCTGAGGCCGACGGTTTTCTTCCACAGGCCAAGTACCAGGCTTACCCCCTCTTTGGCTTGCCCCAAGGTCTTGGCATCGTGAGAAGCGACCTCCAAGACCAGCAGAGAGCCCACAAAAAATCACACCAAAGTTACCACAAAAAATCACACCAAAGTTCGTAAGTGATACAGAGGGAGGTGAGAGCTCTAGAATCCTGGCACTTCGAAAAGGAAACAAGGAACTGTGGCTTCAAAGACCCCATGTCAATCAGAAGAAGAGGGCACCAGGGTTGGAGCTGAAGTGATGTGAAGGAGCGTCTACATGACACCATGAAGATGAACGAGTTGTAGATCTCCCAGGGCAAGTGAACAGTTGAATTCGAATGAAGAGTGGAGGGTGGCAGCAGGTAAAAAAGGGCCTTGACATGACCGGGGAGGGGATGTGGCGAAGGGCATATGCCAAGTGGCTTAAAGAGTGGCCAAGTGGTGGCTAGCCTAGGTGGAGTTGTCATATCAAGGGAACACCCCATCTGAGGGCAGATCTTTGGAGTGAGCGATGTTTTTACAAGCAATGATTGGGGGTGATTAGGATTGGTAGAAGGGGTGCCAGAGAAGAAACCTTCTTCGAGCTCGACTCCGAAATTTTCCAGCCAGTCAGCTACTTGATTGGTCGTTCTTCTGACGTGTGATGGAAGGATTACCTGTTGCAGTTGAAGAATAGTTTTTATTCTGCAGAGCCCATTCATAAGTCGCCAGCTGGGAGATAGATTCTCCAGATCTGCCCCATTGAGCAGATGAGAAAGGAGCTTGATCACAATTTGTGAATCGCCTTCTAGGATTAGGGGAAAGAGAGCTTTCTCCGAGGAGGCTTGCAATCCACAGAGAAGACTCCAGATTTTCGTCGCGTTATTGGTATTGTGCCCCATGCTACCTGCTAGGAGGTGTACGATTTCATCGTCACTGTTCTGGATGACCGCACCATAACCAGTTGGTCCCGGGTTTGCTTTGGAGGCTCCATCAAAATTAAGTTTGAAGAATTTCATGGGTGGAGCCTCCCAATGAGTAGGGCTGGTCTTACGTCCCTCAATTTCCATGAGCCGAGCTGGGGTTGGGGTGATATTTAAATTCCAAGCTCTGATGATATGATTTTCATTATGTTGAATTTGGAGGTCCTGCTTTGTCCATGGATGCAACGAGATGGTTTCATTGATATTGGTATGGATTATGGTCCAAACCTCTTGCCGAGTTTTGTGATCGAGTTGAAGATTCTCATGTTCCTTTCTTTCCATATTTTCCATAGGATGAAGCCTGGGAGAAGTTGCTAGATTCGACTGAGAATGGGAGAGTGGAAAATCGAGCCTCTCCAATCCTCAATAGTTTCCTTTGGGCCCAGGCGGTTTCTTTCTAAAGTTCTCATGATGCCAGCGCTCTGATCCCATATGCTCGAGTTGTAGGGGTAGAGGTTGAGGAGATGATTTAGAGTTTCTTCCTCTTGTTCACAAAGCTGACACCAAAGAGGGCTAATAAATCCTCGTTTCCTTAAGTTATCCCAAGTGAGGATGTTGTTGTGTGCCACTAGCCAGAGGAAGGTGTTGACTTTCAGCCATGATTTCATGCCCCAGATTTTCCCCCAGATCTTCTCTTGAGGCAAGGTGTTGTGGCCTGCTTTTATGGAGTATGCTTCAGGAATGTTAAAGGCTCCTGTGGGGGAATGGCCCCATCGAAGAATGTCCTCCCCTTAATGAAAAAATACTTTCCGTGAGGCGAGATTCTCCTGTAGGAATCGGAGGTTGACAGTAGGGGGGATATTTAGATGTTCGTGGGTATTTTTCGAGGTGCGCCATAAGTCTCCTGGTTCAAAAGGCTTCCAGAAGTTGATGCCTTTATGTAATCTTGTGGTAGTAGTAAGGAGAATAAGGTCTCTGAGGTTAGGATCTGTATTCAAAGCGGGGAGTTGTTGCCACGAGTCACTCCAGAATTTTTCCGAAGTACCATCTTGCAGTTCCCAGAAGGAGTGGTCCATGATGAGTCCTCGATTGTTCTTGGAAACATTCCAGATGAGCGATCCCGGGTTTTGACCATTCCACCTGATGAGATCTTTCTCCAGGGTTGTGGGGGTATATTTTTTCCTCCACAATAGAGCCCAGAGATCCTGGGGTATTTTCAGCCATCTCCACTAGATTTTAGCACTGAGGACTTTGTTAAGAGTGGTTGGATCACGTAGACCTAGGCCTCCTGCTTTTTTTGGGTTGCAGATATTTTGCCAACTTACCAAGGAGAATTTGCGTCCTTCCTTGGTGCCTTGCCACATAAAACTTCTTTGAATCGATCTTAGCGTGTTGTGGATGAAGCTTGGGGATGCTAAGGCTGAGGAGGTGTAGATCGGGAGAGCTTGGTGGACGGATTCAAAACGGAGGAGGTGCCCAGGCAGATTGAGAGAGTGAAAGGTCCAAAGGGAGAGTCTCTTCCTGAAACTGGACAGTAAGGAGTTCCAGGAGGCATTTCGGAGAGAGTTATCAATGTGGGGGCTACCCAGGTAGACTAACGGAAGGCCGCTATGAGTGAAGCCTAGGAGGAGCGTGAGGTGGTTTTGGATAACTAAGGGCGTATTAAAGAAGAAGACTTAGGATTTGGTTAAGTTTACTTCCATGCTTGAAGCTTCACAGAAAAGGTCGATGATGGATCTGAAACAACATGCTTCTTTGGTGGTGGAAAGTCCCATGAGAAGGATGTCGTCTACAAATTGGTTGTGAGAGATGGGGGGAGAAATGTCATGGGGGTTGAGGCCCGAGAGGGAGTGGTCCCGGATGGCTTCTTTTAGCATGCGGCTGAGCCCTTCAACCATTAGAATGAAAAGGAAGGGCGAGAGAGGGTCCCCTTGTCTAATTCCTCTTGAGGGGGGAAAAGGTTTGGACAGGACGCCATTGACTAGGATTGAGAAAAGTGTTGAAGAGGTGAGATTGACTATCCAAGAGACCCAAGTATGATCAAAGCCAAAGGCTAGGAGAATAGATTTTAAGTAGCTCCATCTTAGTTTGTCAAAATCTTTGGAGAGGTCTAACTTTAGAAGCATTCCTTGAGTTTTGGTGGAGCGAAGGGAATGGATAACTTCATGATCTAGGATGACGTTGTCCAGAATTTGGTGACCTTCTACGTAGTCGGACTTCTTGGGGGAGATTAGGAACGGTAGAATGGGCTTGAGACGGGTTGCAATGATCTTGGTAAGGAGTTTGTAAATTATATTGCAAAGGGCTATAGGCCTAAAGTGAGCCGGTGAGGTGGTGTTGTTCTCTTTAGGGATGAGGGTGAGAAAGGTTGCATTGAGCGCTTGGAGGACCTTATCGGATCTTCTGGAGTCATCAATGATTTCCCACACATCCTCCCGAATGAAACTCTAGTAGTAGTGGAAGAAATATGAAGTGAAGTCATCTAGTCCAGGTGCCTTGCCGAGCGGGGTGTCTTTTAGAGACTGATCAACCTCCTCCTGAGTGATTGGTCTTATCAGGGCTTCATTTTTCTCTTTGGTGACCTCCTTGGGTATGTGTTTGAGGATAGAGGCGATGGCCTGGGAGCAATATGACAGAGGTTCCGTTAGGAGAGAATGGTAATAGGTAAGCAGTTCATTTTCCACATCCATGTGTTGTTGAATATCAGTTCCCCTCTCTAAGATTAGATGAGTGATGTGATTGGTCTGGCGCCTCTGAACCATGGATCTGTGAAAGAATTTGGTGTTTTTCTCTCCCTCTTTAAACCATGTGATGCGAGATTTTTGTCTCCATGGAACTTCCTCTTGTGATTTTCTTTCAGTTATCTGGTTGTTGAGGAGTGTTTCCTGTTGTTTTAGAGCTTCCATTAGACCCTATGTTCTGATTTGGTGTTGGAGTGTTTGCATTTGTTGATGGAGATGCTCATGTGCTTCGAAGATGTTGCCAAAGGTGGACTTGTTCCAGATTTTGAGTTGTTGTTTGAGGTTTTTTAGTCGTTGTTGGAACCTGTACATTGGGGTTCCTGTTTGGATGGTCACCTCTTCCCACCAGGTCTTGATGTTTTCTTGGAAATCTGGGTGATTTAACCAGAACTTTTCGAAACGAAAGGGCTTCCGTCCTAGGGTACTAGTGATGTTGATGGTTAGAAGAATTGGCCAGTGATCTAAACCCGCAGCCTCAATAACTCTGGCGTACCATGCTAGATCGTCCATCATGATGGCCTTAGAGATAAGGAAGCGGTCCAGTCTACTGGAAACATGTTGGGTCCCCGAGCGTCTTTTGGACCACGTGAACGACCCATTGTCTGTTTCGACGTCGATGAGGTTCAGGAGGCCTATGGTGCGGTTAAAGAGCATGCTGTTGTTTCCCAGGAATCGATTGCCTTCGTTTTTCTCCTCTAGCCCCGTGAATCATATTGAAATCACCCCCTAGAATCCACCTTTGGGAGCCTAAGTGCTCTGCTATCCATTCCATGTGCTGAAGGAAAGTTTCTTTATCCTCTGGTCTAGGGGGTCCATAGACGTTTGTGATGTAGCTTTGTTTGTTCGAGTCGATAAGGTGAAAAGAAGCGGTTATTGTCCATTTGGAAGTAAAAAAGTTGTCAAGCAAGATGGTATCGGGATTGCAGAGCAGTGTAAGACCTTCTGTTGCCCCAATAGCGTCCACTTCCATGTGATTTTCCTTTGTCCAACATCTCTGAAGTGTGCTCTGTGCCTCTGTGCCTGCACACTTTGTTTCCTATAAGAGTAGAATATCTGACTGTTCCTTCCTGATTTTGTCTTTGAGCAAGGTTTGTTTTCTCTTTGTGTTGAGGCCTATTATGTTCCATGATAGTATCTTCATGATGACAATGGAGGTTGGAGGGGGGGAAAGCTATCCGAGATCAGTTGAATTTGACCTGAGTTGACAAGGAAGTTATCGATGTCCTAGATGAGTTGGTGCTTCAGTTTCCTTCCTCTTTTTTTCTCCCCCTTTGTGGTTTTTCGTTGTTCCTTGATGGTTTCTTTTCGTATTCCCAGGTTTGTGTTGGCTCTGGCTTTACCTCCTGCAGAAGATTTAAGGAAGACTTTGTGTACCTTGCACAGCTGATCAGACGGTATGGTATACAACTGTTTCTTACAATAGGCATGTTCTAGATGCGCCATATCGATTCCTGCAAGCTCTTGATCCTCCAAATCTGTGTCTGGATTGCCCATTTCCGGCCCGAGAGTGACAGGGAGGGAATTCTTTGTGGCTAAAGGTTGTGAGGAGGAGAGAACAGGGGGATCTTGTATGACAGGGATTTGGTTGGTTGCAGGGGTTGTCAGGGGGTTGGCAGAGGATGAGGGGGTTTCCACCGAGGTTTGGAGGGCGTCAAACGAGTTCTTTGTAAGGGGTCCAGTGGGGGCTTGGGGGGGTACCCTTTTTGTCTGAAGCTTCCGTCTACCCGTGACCTGGGTGAAGTCGTCCTTGGGTTTGTCAGAGTCTTCCAGAGTTGTCTTAGGGGGGTTATTTAGAGGGCATTATTGGAAAAGATGACCATGCTTGTGACACTTGCGACATCGGAAGGGATATGCTCGTAGTCCAAGGTTTGGGACCATTCCTCATCTTGATAATCTAGGATAATGGTTCGAGGGAGGGCTTTTGAAATATTTAAATAGACACATATACGGGCATAAGCAGTGTACCTTCTTTGTTTTTTTTCCTCCGAGGCCTTGACGTAGCTATTGATGGTGTTTCCAATCCCTGCAAGGATCTCCTCCAAACAAAATTACTATGGAAGTGAATATAGCCTTAGCTAGACCGGAGCATGGGTGAAATCTTCTTTTTATGGGCTGAATATCTCCGATTTTGTTGAATCTCTCCGTCTAAAATCGAAGAAACAGGCATGCCGAGTTGTAGAAGTATGCCCCCCCTTCAAAGATTCGGTTCCTGTCCTCCAGATTGTTCAATATGATCGTAAAGAAGCCTTTTGATCCTAGTTGGAGGTCGTAATGGCCCTTGGGTTTCCACCAATGGTGAATCCATTTGACTAGGTCTTTTTCTGAGAACCATAACCCCAGGAATTTACCGATCAAAGCAAAATCATGCATATATTGCTTCTGGACCTCCATTCTTGGCAAGATGATGGTGTATTTGGGTGTGATCAGAGCTTGTGGAATGCATTTCCCGGGTTCCCAAGTGCGTTTGGTGCTTGTTTGGCTGGTTTTTGGGTCGATGTCCATAGGCTTTTCCTTTGGCATTTTGTCTTCCCAAATGAGTTTCTGCATACCGTCTGGGAGTTCGAACGTTGGACGCTTGAAGTGGTTGGAGCCATGCTCCTTTCCTGTAACAACATTGTAGTAGGGGGCTGGGGGCGCTTCTCCCTCAACCTCCATGGCCAATGCTATGGAAAAAGGGCGGCGAATGATGCAAGTTTCAGAGCAGAAACCCTAGTGCACGCATAGGTCTAGAATATTGATTCATTCCCAATATTCATGTTGAAAAATTGTTTATATATCTTAAATAGTGAATTTTTAAGGGAATAATGCCAACAAACTTTAAAAGTAGGATTCACAAAGGATTTAAAACATTTCAAAACAAAAAAATTTCACAACTAAGAGTGAAGTTGGAATGAAAAATTAAGGATGGCATGCCTTACTACTTTTGTAAACAACATATCATACAAAACCCTCAATAGCCTAAACAACTCCATATACAGTGTCCTTTGATTTACCATGCATTTCAAGTTTTCCAAAAGACAATATAACAAAAAAGATATCAAAAGAGAAAATGTTTGTCATGTCTATTGTTGTGAGCTCTTTAATGGTCTACACCCAATTTCATCACACCAAAGCAAGGAATAAGTAGTTGATTGTTTTCCCACTTGTTTACATCAAACATTAACTAGTATCTGAAAGACAAGGTTATGCACAAATTTATGTATGCATGAAATTATTGTGTTGGAACTTTATGCATACATGAAATTATTAAGAGATCTCATAGATTGGTAGAGGATTCAATAGTGTCTTTGTAGAAGATGGAATCTTCACTATATCCCAAGTTGTCAACCCATTGCAAATTAATACATGGCAACAAGGGTCGAAACGTTTAGAAATAATTGGCTTGAGGATGAGAACAAAGAATAGTAGAGGGTGTACATGAAGAAGTTAAAGCAGAGTCACCTCATAATAAGGGATGAAAAGGATGAGTCAATTTGTTTGAAGAACTTGTTGTTAGGAGAATATATAGCAAAGTTGCGTTATAAAGCAATGTTACTCATCTTGAAGAAGTTATCTGGTGGTGGAAACCATTTTGGAAGTTGGAGACTCCAATGAAGACAAGGGTATGATTCATGTTACTATCTCTAACGAATAAATCACACATTTAGGGGGCACTACAAAAAATGAGAAAGCAAGGACCAACCAGATGTACATTGTGTAAGGAGTAGATTAAGACAATGAATCATATGTTGGCTGCTTGCGCTTATGCAAGTATGATTTGGTCATAATCGAAATAAATGATAGGTTGTAGGGGAGCTTGGTAGGGAGAGATTGTTTAAGATTGAGAACTGGTTTGGTAAAACAAAGTGAAAATAATTTAGAGGCATTCCTTTAATTGTTGCATGGGGTATTTGGTTAACCAAAAACTCTAATTTTTTCTAGGACAAATGGATGTCCTACTTTCAGTGCATCTCCCAAATTCGTCAAAGTTTTTGTATGAATAAAACTTCTAAAAAATCTATGTTTCAAGACAAATAGAGTAGGTTCCTATTGATAAATCAGGATCTTGGGGATTTTTTTATGGTACAAACCAAGGAACTCTAACATACTATGGAGATGGAAGAAAACTCTATTTAAATGACTTAGACTATATTAAATTCCAAGTTTTCGCTGGAATGGGGTTAAATAGCTTTGTAGAGTCAATGGACCTAAAACTTCTTCTTAAATTAGTGATAGAATATAATGCCTCAAAGCTATAGGTTACTCGTGACTCTTTAATGGTTATCGACTAGATGAGTAAGAAATACAAAATGGAGAACCAATCTTGGCTCCAATATATGGATAGGTAAAAGCAAATGAAAATATTTTCATCAAACGATCCCCATTTAATGTCTACAAAGAACTCAACGCAAATGAAAATAGTTTATCCAAAGATAATTTATAGCTAGATGTAGGTTCCTAGATTTTAATTGAAACTAAACATAAAATTAACTAGCATGATAGATTACTTTCTATCCTTAAAAATTGACTATCTGATATAGACACATTCCAAACTAATTTTACACTTTAAAAACCCCAATTTTACACTTTAAAACATTAACCTTTCCTTTAAAAAAAACTTAAATTAAAACACTATTATAAACTTTTTAATGCTTTGTATCTAATTTCATCAAACCATTCACCAAAGCAAGAAATAAGCATTTACACCCCTTCCCCGCTTGTTCGAAAGACATGGATATGCAAAAATAAATATTACGTTGAAAATATGCTATTTTCCATATATAGGGGCACGTGAGGTCATGGGTTTCGAATAACCCGAAGATACTCTTCAAACTTAGAATAATTAAACATTTTTAAGAGTATTTCAAAATTATTATTTACTTCTAAAATATCTAATAACAAATATTAGAGAATAACGGTAAAAGGATCTCATACTAATAGTATGTTAATAGTCTTATCTTTCATTTTTCTATATAACAAGGTTATTAGGTAGTATATATCTCCCGAATATAATAATGAAAGTATTGTTTAAGGAGATAGGAAGACAAAGAGTAGGCATGAAATGACTAGATGGCAGAAATATTTATTACAATAACATTGGGGGAAGTGAAAACAGCAATAAGACTTCAAAGATTTTGGCCAATAAAATATCAGATAAATGAGACTTAAAATTTAAAATTAATCATTATTTTTTTAAACTTTAGATAAAGAGGTGTATATTTTATGGTCAACCATAAATTAATAGAAAGTCAAACCTAACTCAACACTATGTACCATGCCTATCAACTTATTAAAATATGACATATATATTTATATTCCTTTATCTTAAGCTTCATATTCGAATTTAAAAATTATTTTTCATATTGATATGATATTTGCAATTTCAACCGATATTAAAGCTTATTTGCAATTTTTAATTAAAAAAACTGAAGAGTCAACGCAAAGCGTTGAACAGGGCATTCCCGTAGAAAAAGGGAGGCGCGAGGAGAGAATATTTAACAGTGCGGCGGGACATTAAATATGATCACGCTTAAAGATGTGTAGCCCAACTACATAGAGAATGGATTAATTGTTTTCTTTTACACGTGGATGTCACTCTCTCTATTAATTAATTATGAAAAATTAAAAGTGGTATTACTTTTAAGATTCTTCTTATTAATTAAGTCGTTTTATTTTTTATTTTTTAAAAGATAATTAATATATCATGGATGCTTTTTATATTCATGTTCCATAATGGAATAATGATCATTGGGAATATATATATATATATATATATATATATATATATAAATTAAATTACATTACATTACATGATGATCTAGAGGTCTTAAAGTGATTTTGCTTTGCATGAAGGTTAGGATGATCATTTAAGCTAAGATATTAATTTTCTGGTTTAAACAATAAACAAAACAATAAGAAATTAGTTTAAGAGGTGAGTTATTAGAGATAATCCAAAGTTATAAATATTTGTATTAAATGTTAATGAAAAGTAAACATGAGATGCATACATGAACTTAACCTTTACAAGAAGGGTAGACAACATTATTCTTGCTACAAAATAGACGCAAGACAATAATGTCCAATGTGTAAAAGCTCCTGAAAAATCATGTAGAAGGATGTTTCGGGAAGGGAAAGTGCATAAAACACTCCAAAAGAAATCAACAATATTACATAGACAACTTCAACTAGTAAGGGGTGATCAAAATGAAAATTCACTTGAAGCTTAACATCCCATGGCTTAAACAAGAAGGTAATACGACAATTAAGAACCATCTTGCATTGCTTGAGATATGAAATGGGAAGATGAGAATAATGCAAGTAAGCATGGGATGAAATGTCATGACAAGAATGTAGAATTGAAGAGGCAAAAAATGCACAACACTTTCTCCTACATTGTGCAACATACTCACAAATCAAGGAGAGGTTGAATTTGCATAACAAACATTGGGAATCAACATTTCAAGAGGATATACTGAGACAAGCAACAAGGTTGGTTGAGAAAATGGTGTGAGAAAGACGTAAAGGATTGACAATAGATTCAATGAAGAAGCGAGCTCTTGATGCAAAGTGAACTGGATTAGATCCAGTTGAGTAGACCAAGTCCATGGTTTGAGTCCTTCCATTACATTTCTAGGTCTAGTTCTCACAATTTCTTGCATATATATATATATATATATATATATATATATATAGAGAGAGAGAGAGAGAGAGAGATTGTTCACATGGATTTGTGAGTTAAGGTGAGGTTTCAAACACGTTTAGTTTGCCTATATTCCTAAATGTCGAAGGGCACAATCTTCTCCATAAATCTTTACCCTCTTTACCATATTTAAGATGAATGTGCTTCATTTGCAACTAGAAAGATGTTATTCACATCATTTTCAACCCTTTGACTTAGTAGGG
Organism: Picea engelmannii; assembly: GCA_009831015.1. Classification (NCBI taxonomy): domain Eukaryota; kingdom Viridiplantae; phylum Streptophyta; class Pinopsida; order Pinales; family Pinaceae; genus Picea; species Picea engelmannii. The sequence continues at coordinate 144,185 of ML799545.1, forward strand.
AGTATTAGGTTTCATTCGGGTCTTATCTTCTTAGTAGATTGTAAGGGAATAGAACCCATTAGTTGTCTATACAAAGTTTTGATCTACCATTATGTCTACCCAATGCAATTGGATTCTTAGAAGTCATGGATCCGAGGGGGATTTAATGAATTGTGCTTAGGGTAGGAAAGTGAATGTTGATGTGCTGTGCACCTCACAGATGTTCTTGCATTGGTTATTATCTTATCCTCGAGCTACATTATTTTCTAAACATTTATATAAGATAATCAATAGAATAGATCACTCCCATACTAATTGTTGTTTAACACAATGAGGGTGAACTTGAAGGATACCATAACATGTAATTTATTTTGGTTATATGTTTCTCTTTAGAGTTTGTAAGTGTTGGGTATGTGTTATGCTCTTTGCACGAGTAGTAGTGTCGCATTTTTTCCTCGTTTTTCATGTTTCCTCGATTTTCGTGTCCATTGTTGGGCGATTTTTCGACACATGGTTTTTTTGCCAATAGTTTTCTATTTCCGGTTAAGGAATTAGGGTTGTTGACTAATCTAGGTCATTGGGTTAGGGTTTTGGATGTCGTTGTCTCCTATATGTATATTGTATTGTAAACAATGTATCACTATGAATGAATATAGAATATGTTGGTTTTCCCGGTTTGGGTTTCCAGGGGAAAAATCTTTGTGCAATGTTTGTATTTGCCATTGTATTTTTTCTGTTCTTTTACTGAAAACTTGTTTGCGGTAAATATTGTACAAGGTTAAAATCTACATTTGGTATCAGAGCTTTGTTGGCTTCAGGGGGATGCCTTTGTGGTCAAGGGTTTGGCTCGAGACTGTGATCAACCTTGTTACAGTGGGAAATCTGTGGTATTGATTTTCTGAAAAGAAATGGCGATCAATTTGAAAATGGAGATTGAGAAGTTTAATGGGCAAAGTTTTGTGTTGTGGAAGCTCAAGATGGAAGATCTGTTGGTGGACAAAGATCATTGGATCGTGGTAGATCCAGGTACTGCACCTACAAGAACTTCAGGAGATGATTGGAAAAAGTTGGATTGGAAGGCGAAGAGCACAGTCCGACTGTGTCTCTCAGATAAGTTAGGGAATTTGTATTAGTCCAAGTCCCTAGTAAATAAACTATTCCTAAAAAAGAAGTTGTATAACCTGAGGATGAGAGATGGAGACTCGGTGGTAGATCATTTGAACACCTTCAATACTGTGGTAAGTCAATTAGTATCTATTGAGATTAAAACTTCAGATGAAGATAAGTGCATCAGTTTAATGTGTTCTTCACCAGAATCGTGGGATAGTCTGGTTGTGGCCATAGGTAGTAATATAATTGCCTTGAAGTTTGATAAAGTGGTCTCATCCTTGTTTTTGGAGGAGATGGGACGAAAGAATATGGAAGGACAGAGCATAGACACATTATTTGCAAGAGGACGTTCCCAAGAAAGAAATAGATCTAAGTTCTCAAGTGGGAGATCTAAGTCTAAGGGTAGATATAAATCTCCCGAAAAGTTTGTAAAGGTATGTTGGAGATGTGGAAAAGAAGGGCACTACAAGAAGTAGTGTAGATCCAAAGTTGAGAAAAAAAAGGGATCTAAAGAATCTCCTTCCACAGAAGAAAAGACCTCCAGGGAAGAAGGAGGGGATGTGTACTTGGCTTCTTCAAGCACACATGCAGATCATGAAGCATGGTTGGTTGTATCAGGTGCATCCTTTCATATGACTCCCCACAGGGAGTGGTTCTGTGAATATGAAAGGTATGATGGAGGTAACGTTTTCCTAGGTGATGACTCGACAACCAGAATCATAGGTCGACGAAAAGTCAAGTTGAGGCTCATAGATGGAAGGATTAGAACACTACCTGATGTTCTGCACATCCCAGGATTGGCCAAAAATTTGATTTTTGTAAGAAAAATGGACGATGCAGGGGTAAAAACAATATTTGAAAAGGAAACCTATAGGATGGTTCGAGGAGCAATGGTGTTGTTGAAGGGAGTTTAGTTTGGAACTCTGTATAAGTTGCAAGGAAGCATTATTAGTGATGGGTGTAATAGTTCCATTGTTCTTGATATTGGATTTGAAGAAGAAAGAACTCCTACAGTCTCTGGATAAAAGGTTATACTGTGGCATCAAATACTAGAGCCTATCGGAGAGAAGGGCCTTTGACTAATACACGGTAAAGGTATGGTTGAAGGTATGTCTAACTGCTCTCTGGATTTTTATTTATGTGAACATTGTGTATATGGGAAGCAGAATCGGGTAAGATTCCCCTCTGATGCAACGAGGGTAGAAGGAATTTTATATCTAGTTCATAGTGATGTTTTTGGACCTATGTCAGTCTCATCATTGGGAAAATATGTGTACTATGTCTCATTTATAGTTGACTTCTCGAGGAATACTTGGATATATTTCCTTAGAAAGAAATCTGAATTCTTTGACAGGTTTAAAGAGTTTAAGGTTCTTGTTGAGAATCAAATAGAGAAAATAATTAAGGTGTTGAGGACAGATAATGGCGGAGAGTTCCGCAAGAATGAATTTGAATAATTATATAAGAAGTGGGGTACAGAAAGGCAGAAGACTAGTCCATATACACCTCAACAAAATGGAGTTGCAGAAAGGATGAATGGGACATTGATGGAAAAAGCAAGGTGCCTGCTCAGTGGTGTCGGGTTAGGGAAATAATTCTAGGCAGAGGCAGTGGGTACTGCATGTTACCTGGTCAATAGATCACCCTCATCAATGCTGGATGAAAAGACTCCACAAGAGGTATGGACTGGTAAGAAACCTTCTCTCACACATCTCAAGGTATTTGGCTGTGATGCATATGTTCATGTTCCAAAGGAAAACAAGAGTAAGATGGATAAGAAGGCTAAAAAGTGTATCTTTATTGGATATAAATATGGTCTCAAAGGTTATAATCTTTGGAACCAAGAAACTAAGAAGGTAGTGTATAGCCGAGATGTGGTATTTAGAGAAATGAAGAATGTTGTTAAACACGAAGTCCTACCAAGTAAGGATGAACTAGAGAAAATAGAATTTGAATTAAAGGATGATGAATCAGACTCTACAGAAGAACAAGAATCAGAAGAAGAATATCCTCATACTCCAGTATTGAGGAGATCGGTTTGAGAAAGAAGTCTACCAGAAAGGTATACTCTATCTGATTTTCATTCAAATTTTTCTTTGTCTATTACTGATGATGATCCTAGAACTGTCAGGGAGGCAGTGGATTTAGAGGATGTAAATCTGTGTAAAAAGGCCATGGATGAAGAAATGGCAACCTTGGATAAGAATGAGGCTTGGGATCTAGTGGATTTTCCAAATGGAAGAAATCCCATTGGCAGCAAATGGGTATTTAAAAATAATTTGAATGTGAAAAGAAAAGTGGAGAAATACAAAGCTCGGTTAGTAGCAAATGGTTATTCCCAGGTTGAGAGAATTGATTTTGGTGAGATTTTTTCTCCTATTTTCAGGTTAAACTTTATAAGATTTATGTTATTTGTTGTTGCTGCATTTGATTTTGAAGTAGAATATATGGATGTGAAGACATCATTCCTACATGGGGATCTGGAAGAAGAAATCTATATGAAGAAGCCAAAAGGATTTGTTGTGAAGGGAAAGAAGAAGCTGGTATGCAAGCTGAAAAAGTCCTTGTATGGTTTAAAACAATCACCAAGGATGTGGTATCAAAAATTTGATACTTATATGTTGGGAATTGGTTTCACAATAAGAAAAGAGAATCATTGTGTGTATTTTAAATTAATTGGTGATCATTTAATTTATTTGGTCTTGTATGTGGATGACATGTTGCTGATAGGAAACAACAAGGAGATTATCCAGGATATGAAAACTCAATTGTCCTCTAAATTTGACATGAAGGATCTCGGTGCTTCAAATTTCATTTTGGGCATGGAAATTAAAAGAGATCGGAGAAAGAGGAAACTCTAGCTAAATCAAAGAAAATATGTCGAGACAATATTGCAGAGGTTTAATATGCAGGAATGTAAACTAGTCTAGATTCCTATTCATGTTGGTGTAAAGTTATCTACAAATCAGTGTCCTAAGACACATGAAGAGGAGGAGAACATGTCTCATGTTCCATATGCGAGTGCAGTTGGAATTTTGATATATGCAATGGTTTGCACTAGACCAGACATTGCACATGCAGTGGGAGTTTTGAGAAGGTATATGTCAAAACCAGGGAAGGAGCATTGGACAACAGTAAAAAGGGTTTTCAGGTATTTGCGTCGCACTACTAGCTATGGATTGTGCTACCAAGGAAGATCGAGATTGGACAAAGTGTTGGATATACATGGCTTTGTGGATGCAGATTGGGCTGGAGATATGGATCGTAGGAGATCTACAAGTGGGTATGTGTTTAACCTGTTTGGAGGAGAAAAAAGTTGGATGAGCAAAAGACAGGTTGTAGTGGCACTTTCAACTACATAAGTTGAATACATGGTTGCCCCTCATGCAAGTAAGGAAGCAGTATGATTACAAAGATTGTGTTTAGGTATTGGGTTGATACAACAAGCTGTAAGGATAGGTTGTGACAGTCAGAGTGCAATTTTTTTGGCGAAGAATCTGACTTATCATTCAAAGACAAAGCATATTGATATTCAATATCACTTTGTGAGAGACATGGTTGAAGAAAATAAAGTGTTGTTGATGAAGGTGGACACTTTGAAGAATGTTGCAGATTCATTAACAAAATATGTGAGCACTGAGAAGTTCTCTTGGTGTAGAGGATCCATGGGCATTGTTGCCCTGGATTGTTGACTATGTAACCCTGTAACCCCCTGTATGCAAAGAAAACAACAAGTGGGAGAATGTTGGATATGTGTTATATTCTTTGCAGGAGTAGTAGTGTTGCAATCCAGGGAAAAAAAATTCCTCAAGAAACATGTTGCATTTTTGCCTCATTTTTCGTGTTGCCTCAATTTTTGTGTCCATTGTTGGGTAGTTTTTCGGCACATGGTTTTTTTTCCTATGGTTTTCTATTTTCGATTAAGGAATTAGGGTTTTTGACTAATCCAGTCATTGGGTTAGGGTTTTGGATGTCGTTGGCTCCTATATGTATATTGTATTGTAAACAATGTATCACTATGAATGAATATAGAATATGTTGGTTTTCCCGGTTTGGGTTTCCAAGGGAAAAATATCTATGTTATGTTTGTATTTGTCATTGTATATTTTCTGTTCTTTTACTGAAAATCTGTTTGCAGAAAATATTATACAAGGTTAAAATCTACAATAAGTTCTACATAATCCTTGACTTTAGTGGAATTGAGTGATGATTTGTTTGATACTGTATTATGAGGCATCGAGTTGTTTATGGAATGCCACCCTTCTAAAATGAAGGAAAGTGGGCCTCAATATTCTCCTCAAATATGTATTGGCATTATTTGTCTTGTTGTTGGATATTGGTCAAGTATAAGAAATCCAACAATCCCAAGAATTTTAGTTAACAAACTAAAACACTTCCCATACTATGGAGGTTGTAGCCTATCATTTTGATTTCTTATTTCAACAATAGAATCTCATGGATAACCTTTTACACACACCCACACAAAGAATCTAGAGATATTAGAGAAGAACACTAACCATAACAGTGAAAGTTCTTCCACTAGAGACTCCAGTACCAAGCCCACTTCTAGTACCCCAAAAAACTATAGGATGGATATAGATCAATTCCTTAGTGGTTAGTCCCATTCCTAATATACACTTCCTACCTCTTTAGTCTAGTTACCCCCATTAATGCTACAATTCTAGCCATGGCTAACCCACTTACTCCTAGAATATGGCTAAGAGTAAGTCCCCTTGATCTACCTAGTAATCTGAATCATATCCCTAAAATTCATGCTAAGAATCTTCCTAGCTACAACTAGAATGATTCTTTCATTGTAGAGTATCATTTACCAATATTCTCAGGTATCTGTCATGTCCATAGTGTAATTCATGATGACGTTGTAGTTAGGCATTTTACAGACAACCTACACCATCCTACTCATAAGGAGGTGTTCCACTTGGATCCTAGAACGACAACTACGATGTTATGGACATAATTTTCATGAAGTATGATATTCCTTTAGATCTTTGTGTCCTTATTTTTTAGTTCACCAATATCAAAATGTAGAACAAAAAATAGATTAGGGACTTCAATTATATATTTAACAAGACCTTTAATAACAACCCTAAAAATGCTAGGCCTAATGAGACAATACTTTTTTTTACATTATAAGAGTGCCCTTGTTATAAATGTAAATTGTTGTCTTAGGCATGAAAATTGTAATGCTCTCTAACGGGAAATGAATCTTTCCCAAGTGATAGATGAATTAGTGAGAGTAAAGTTGATCCATAAATTATCTTAAGAGATGTTGATCAATGCATGCATGTGATTTCTATATTAGGGGAATTAGTCTCTCCTAGATATAATAATAAAGAAAAAAGTAAGGTCTCAATTAGGACTCAATCCACTCCATATAATGATATGTTTGCATCAACTTCCTCCTAACCCCTAGGACGTAACGACTACAAAAAGATTCAACAAAATTTAATGAATGGTGTGATCCTTTTGAAGAGATAAATGAATGATAGCATAAATCGATGTTGTGCTTCACCTAGTAACAATGGAAATGGTAACCATATGAATCACTTAATTTGCAAAGTACTCACCAATAGTCATGACCCCTTGTCCCAAATTAATTTTTTTTAATAGTAGAGATATATTGTGAGACGTACAATATAAATCATGATCCAAATCAATTTCAATCATATTAGAGGCACCTTGAGCTACTAAAGGACCTTGTTTTCTAGTTTCTTGCTACAATTAATAGTTGAAATGAGGATCAATAAGATATATTGGGGGTTAATTGGAGGGAAAAGGATACATTGGTGGTCAAACTAATTGTTCCATTCTAAGAGTGTTATCTTGAGACTCAAAATGTTGTATAGATTGGGGGTTGTCTAGACTAAGGAAAAGTAATGTTAACTTTAGACCCTCAACTCATAGGCCACTAACCATCATTTCCCTTAGTATCTCATTTTATCGTGTCTATAACTCAACCCTAAAGAACCCCTCATCCTTCTTAGGTGGTCAATGCCAAGGAACAAACTCATAAATCAATGTCTATACCAAAACCATGGATCATTGTTTTAGACTTCTTAGATAAAAAAAAAAATACGAATAAACCCTTCCCAGATCCCACTAAGGGAACTCAAGCCAATGTTCCTTACGACATTATGGGATATTTAAATCAATATCAAGAAATTATGCCCCTCTTGGATGTATTTACATTACCAAAGTAGAGTTAATATGCATATATCCTTAAAAGGTAATCATGATTAAACATCAAACATGTGTATAACAACTTATGGCCCTCACACCCATGTGAACCCAATTTAAGGACCATAATTGTTTCCTACAAGGTACCAACATTTTTCTACACTCTTTAGCTTGATAACTGTAATGCCATAATTGTATTGAATTTACTAAGACAATTATGGATCTTGAAGATATCAAGTCCTCTATTCAATGCACCCAATAAAGTGCCCCTAATTATGTGGAAGATGTATTTTGATGGGAACTATTATAGGATGAAATCTATTATAAGAGTAATAATGTAGACATAATTAGGGTAGATCAATACCTTCTCATCCAAAATTTGATTTGAATGTAATAACAATACTATTGAGTATGATGTTTGTCTTTAGCATTTTAAAATGTTCTTGGTCTTGGGATCCATTGTCTAGTGGCCAAGGGGGACTCTAAGTTGATAGTGAAATATATAACATGGAAGTGTTATGTCAAAAATCCCAATTTTAAAGAATATATTTGTAGGGTGTGGGATGTGAGAGAGGTATTCCAAGGTTTCTCTATAGAATATGCATACAGATATTTAAACTATCTTATTTATTTCTTAGTGGTTCCTACCTCCTTATTCAAACTTAACCCCTAAATCCCAAGACACTCTTTTAGAGTGAAAGTAGTGTTTAGACCCTCAATTCCTAACAACATACAACACATTAGAGTGTTTAATGATGAATACATTCTATGAATTTGTTATTAAGGATATTCTAGGAGCTTGGTGAGGGTAGGGACAATGGGGGGTGGGGGGAGAATTTTGTGATATAAAGAGAGAACCAAAGAAGAAGTAGAAAGGATACTACAACAGAGAGGTGACATAATTCCGAAGGAATTGATGTATTTAGAACCACTATTCAGTGAGGATAATAATGACTTAGCACAAGTTAGCGTAGTATGGACCATCTCATAGGAAAGTATAAGAAATTATTCAATTCGACAACCTTTAAACATTCATTGATTATATTTAATATCGATGCCTGATGAACTCAATAAGAGAAGGAAGAGTTCAATAAGTTCTTCATAGTGTTTTTATATGTTTTAACCTAGTGTTATGATGATTAAAATGTGTATAGTCCTAAGGTAATTCAACACACCATTCCCTCAAATCTTGATATTAAACCTCTTAAAAACATGTCATTGAGATAAATGTTAATCCAAAGCTAAATACCATTATCAATAAGGAGTTTCATAAACTCCTATTGGGTGGTATCATCTAGCCAATTAAGAATTATTCATGGGTGGCCAATCTGGTCTTGGTAAGGAAAAATAATGGGGATATCATGTTAGGTGTAGACTTGAGAAATTTGAATTCGACTTCATTGAAATATAACTAACCCCTACCCCACATGGATAAATAGTTGCATTAAGGTATTGGATAATATGTACAATTAGCATTGTCATTAGAAAGTGTACTACAAATTGAGTGATGTGATTGTGAAGATGTGAAGTAACCCTATGCACTTCTAACATTGTTGAAAAAGGTTGTGGTAGCTAGTTACACTAATGCAAGAAGGAAAAGAGAAAATGGAAGAAATTCTAATATTCCAAGATGTTGATTTACAAATGAGATATGGAACAATATTTTTAACGAGAAAGAAGATTATTACTTTATATAAGGTGGTCCTAGACACTTGGGAATTGCATTTTGTGGTTGATCATTATTTTAGGACATGAAATCATGTTGGTGGGGGCATGTAACATGCATTGATTTGATCAATATCCATCATTGTCTTGTGCAAAATATCGATGATGACCATTCCCATTAAACACCTAACTCATCTTTATTATTGTCCCTTTCAAGTATGAATTTCTAATTACTCAACATATTAAATTGACAAGATGATACTTGGCCTAGCTAGTCTCCATCCTTTGCCTCCAATCAACTGCACTTAATTTAGGATCTTATTTCTCTACATTGACTAAATATAATTATTTCTATAAGATATATGAATCCATCACGAGCTTAAGATGTCATAATTATTTGTTGGATTACTAAGAGGGGGGGTGAATCAATAACGGAGAAATATAATCCTTTTTAACCACAAAATGCAAGTGTTATATCAATGTAGCATTATCATCCAATAGTTGCAGAGTAAATAAACAATGAACAAATGAGCAATAGTACACATACACAATACACTAGTGTTTTTACGTGGAAACCCAAAGTGGGAGAAAACCACGGAATGATTTTTCTTATATGTCTTTAAGAATTACATTCATTGGAAGCACCAACTTCCTTTGTTTTCCAGATGCAACTGGAAGGAGGCTCCAATCCCCTAGTTTCTCAGGCTACAACCTGAGGGAATCTCCAACTCCGCAATTCTCTAGCTACAACTAGAAGAAGGCTACAACCCCCTATGTTCTCCGGCTACAACCGGAAGGTGGCTACAACCACCTGCCCTTGCCCCGTCCAACCGCCATGTCCTATAAGTAGAATTAACACTATCACTATGATATATACAGTTGTAAACTTGTACCAATCAACCTGTAATCAACATGTACCATAAACAAGTGCATCAACCATGCACCAACCTGTACCTCAACCTATACCATCAACAAGTGCATCAACCATGCACCAAATTTGTACCAATCATGCATCAAATACACATAAACTATGACTCATCAAGACATACCAACATCATCAACTATACACCTCATGTATGTGCCAACTCATCAACTACTTGTCTCAACCATGTACCTAACATGTACCTCAACCAAAATCCCTCATCAATTTCATCATCCAAATCTGATTTGTAACTATGTAATAGACCTGGTGTATATGATCACATACCTGCAAACCTTCCTTAACTTTAACAACAAGAGACTATCATTTTCATCAAACTTTACTTTAGTCTCACATGACTAATTTTGGATTAGTCAATAACCCTAACTTGAAATAACCATAACTATGTACCTTTAATGAATGAAGATCTGAAAATAGTACAAAATGTTCTTCAATGTCTTTTGTGCAATTCCTCCAGGTTTCACTACTTGGAACCTCTCAGAAAAGGATTTATAGCAAAAATGGCATACCTTGTTGAATTCTAGCTTATTCTAGAGAGTGAACTTGTAGAGCGTGCCCCGCACAGAATATTTTTTGTATGGATTTGAAAATGGTACACAAAATACTACATATTGTACTCTAACCAATACATTTGGTCTTACTGAATTTTGATATGTTATGAAGAAGTTATGACGTTTTACCCGAAACACATGTTTTAGACTAGTTTTAGGACTAGACACAAACCCTATATTCCACGGAGTGTAACTCCAAAAATACAATGAACCACAAGATGAAATGTTTATCATAGATACTTGGATATGTTTCCTCAACGACCTCCATATTTCGCGGTCTGAATCATTCAAAATTTTTTTTATTGTGAAAATGGTGAGATGACCTGTAAATAACATACCTTAGAAAGCATCATCAAAAGAATTTATCCTCCCTTGAATTTCGGTCTTATTTACTTCACCTTCCCTCTGAAATTCACCTTATATATCCTTTGGTTACCTCAGTCACTTGTAGATATTCAATATGCTCAAGTGTGATTGAAATGAGAGACCCTTCCCTCTTATTTATACTTTTATGTAGCTTCCTCAAGGGGTTACCGTCTAACCAACTTAAACCACTTTCCTTATTTTAGGGCTAACCCACTTCTAACCACTTGTCCACTTAGTAATTTCTCCATTAACTTTATTATTTAAATAATTTATTTTGTATCCACTTTGACTTATATTACACTCATCATGTCACTTTATTATTTAAATAATTTCTTCGTTGCAACCACTTTGACTACTTTGACCTTTTGGGGCTTCTATATGACTCATGAGGGTTCTTCAACTTCACATGGCCATAACTCTCTAACCGTGAGGAGTTATGCAACGTTCCACATACCATTGGAAATGGCATGACATGTACTATCCATATAGAATATTCTTACCTTCAAATATATTAAAACTCATATGATTATACATCAAACAAACTTGGTTCCATTACCCAAACCTTTGTGCTACCAGAATTCACTACCAGAATTTCTTCAAGGGTTGACATCAATGAAAACCAACCCAAATAATAAAAAATCTCCCCCTTTGTCATTGATGGAAACACTCTGATGCAATACCAAAGTCATCTCACTCATGCTCCCCCTGTGACCATCGCTCCCCCTGGAACCATGACTCTGTGCTCTTTCTCCAAGAATTTACATGGAAACACTCTAATGCAATACTTAAGTCATATCACTCATTCTCCCCCTGTGACCATCACTCCCCCTGGAACCATGCCTCTGTGATCTTTCTCCAATCATTTACCTTTTCATCTGATAAATCTCTCCCCCTTTGTCATCAACGGAAAAGGTATCTTTCCATCCGGGGCTGCTCCCCCTGACTGAACTCTTCCTGAAACTGATCTCCCAACCTGAACTGATCTCTTTATGGTGCTTCCTCATGTAAATCTAAGACATATAAGATAAGAATTCAAAATCATTTATTTTGGAGTAGAAATTACTTTGATTCTCTAGCGAAGATACTCAAAGGCTTCCCATGGAAGTGGTTTTGTAAAGATGTATGCCACTTGTTCTTGTGTGCCCACATATTCAACTATGATGTTATTCTCTGCAACCTGTTCCCATAGAAAGTGATACTTGATTGGAATGTGCTTCGTCTTGGAGTGCATCACCGGGTTCTTTGAGATATTGATGGTGCTTGTATTATCACAATAGATTGGAATGGGATCATCATACTCAACCTGTATATCTGTCAAAGTTTGTTTCATCCATAGAACCTGTGTACAACATCTTACTGCTGCAATATACTCTGCTTCGGCTGTATATAAAGATACTGATGATTGTTTCTTGCTTAGCTAAGTTACTAAACACTCACCCAAGTAGAATTTTTCTCCACTGGTGCTTCGTCGATCATCAATGAAACCTACCTAATCTGCATATGTGTAGGAAAAAAGTGATAGATCCTTTCCTTTTGGATACCATAATCCAAACTCTTATGTTCCTTTGAGATATCTGAAAATCCTCTTCATTACTAAGACATGTGATTCCTTTGGTGCTGCTTGAAATCGTGTCACCTATCCAACTGCCTGCATTACATCTGGTCTGGATGTTGTCACATATAGTAAGCTACCAATCATTGACATGTATTGCCTCTGGTCTGTAGACTTTGAATCATCATATTTTCTTAACTTGCAACTGGTTTTCATAAGAGTGGTAATTGGTTTGCAATCTTCCATTCTGAACCTCTTTAGCATTTATTTGATATACTTAGTTTAAGAAATAAAAATTCCTCAGTTTCTTTGACGTATCTGAAGACCCCGAAAGAAGGATAGTTCTCTGAGTAATGACATTTCAAATTCATTCTACATATTCTTTGCAAATTTCTGGCTTAACCTGTCATCAATACTTCCAAAAATAATATCATCAACATAAACTTCAATTAATAAAATACCATCTTGAGTTACCTTAATGTAGAGAATGTTGTCTGCACTTCCTTTTCTAAACCCTGTCTGTTGTAGATATTTATCCAGTCTAGAGTACCATGCTCTAGGAGTCTATTTAGACCATACAAGGCCTTCTTCAATTTACACACATAATATGCGTTCTCTGACAAATGAAATCCTTCTGGTTGTTCAATGTAGAATTATTCTTCAAGTTCCTCATTCAGAAAAGATGATTTCACATCCATCTGATACACTTTAATATTCTTGGAGCATGCATAAGCTAAGATAAATCATGTTACTTCCATTTTGGCAACTAGGGCAAATGTCTCTTCAAAATCGATTTCTTCAACTTGTGTGTATCCTTTACATACCAATCTAGCTTTGTTCCCTGTAACATGTCCATCTTCATTCAATTTATTTCTGAAAACCCACTTTGTGCCAATCACATTCTTATTCTTGGGTCTTGGAACCAATTCCCAAGTGTCATTCTTCTATATTTGATCCAATTCTTCATCCATGGCCTTATTCTAGAATCCATCATTGTTGGCCTCTTCAAAACCGTTTTGTTCAATCGTAGATAAGAGTGCTAGGTGAATTTGTTCTGGTGAACGTATTATTCTTCTAGTCTCAACTCCTACATCTTTGTTTCTGATAATCTGATCTGAAGGATGGTTCTTATGCACTCGTTTGCTAGGTGTATTTGGAGGCACTTGTTGAACTTGTTCTTCTACTTCTGTTTGATCCTCTTCATATTCCCCTTCTACTTATTCTCCATCTTCTGCTTCTTCTTCGTAAAGTTGTTACATTGATTCATTTTCTTCTTCCTTTAATTCTCGTCCACCCATTTCATCAATTGTTACATTGATTCTTTCCACAACTTTGTTCAACCTCAAATTGTAACACATGTATGCTTTCCTTGTACTTAAGTAACCAACAAGTACTCCTTTGTCCACACGAGAGTCAAACTTTCCCATTCTTCCATCTTCTCTTTTGATGTAGCATTTGCTTCCAAACACTCTGAAGTACTTCACATTTGTTGGTATTCCTTTCCATAGCTCGTAAGGAGTTTTGTCAGTTTTGTTTCTGAGCATTACTCTTTTTTGAATGTGAACTGTTTTATGCACTGCATGTGTCCAAAAAATATCTGTCAATTTGGAATCCATTATCATTGTTCAAGCCATTTCTTGTACTGTCATGTTCTTTCTTTCAACAAGTCCATTATGTTGAGGTGTCCTAGCAACGGAGAATTTCCTTGTTATTCCATGCCTGCTGCAGTAGTCCATAAATTCCTTTGAAGTGAACTCTCCTCCATTATAATATATCAAACATTTTATTTTTGAATCCATTTCATTTTCAACCATTTTCTTGTAGACCTTGAATTTTTCAAAAGCTTTTGTCTTATTCCTGAGAAAGAAAATTGCAGTCATTCTTGTATAATCATCAACTGGTAACATAAATTATTTCTCACCTTTAAAACCCTTTGTTGTAGTTGGTCCAACTAGATCAGTATGCACAATTTCTAGTGGTCTTGTCGTTGAATATTCCTTTGATTTGAACTTGGCCTTTGTTTTCTTTCCTGGTTGACAATGCTTGCATAAAGTGTTGGTTGGTTTCGTGATCTGGGACATTTCTCTAACTGCTTCCTTTTTTCTGACTTTGACAAGGTTATCAAAGTGTATGTGACCCATTCTTCTGTGCCAAAATTCATCTTCCTTTCCTAGACAACACTTTTCATTTCCAATTTCACTTAACACATATATGTTGCTTGAAGTTCTTGCACTTGTTGCAATCAATTTTCCTAAACCTTATTTTCTTATCTCGCACTTCTGTGAATCGAAAGTAATTTTATGGCCTTGGTCACATATTTAACTCACACTTAGAAGATTATGTCTCATATCTTCTACTAGTAGAACATTTTCTACCTTGGTATTCTTGTTTCCAATTATGACTGTGCCTTTTCCAATGATTTTAGCTGAATCATCATTTCCGAAGGAGACTGATCCATCTCTTTCCTTTCTTGATGTAAGAAACTTGTCTTTATCACCTGTCATATGTTTTGAACAACCACTGTCAAGATACCAACCATGTTTCTTCTGCTTAGCTTGTAGAACGAGTGTGCATTCTTCATTTCTATATTGATTCTTGTTTGTTATCCATGTTTTCTTCTGAGGTTCTTATCTGTCA
>ML799546.1:13487-34343 GCA_009831015.1 Picea engelmannii
TTCTTAACCTAATGAGAACATTCATAGGGAGCATGGAGTTGGTGTGTTTGACAATCACGCATTTTGCCACCAACTTCATTTTTGTGTAATCTCTTCGAACTTGTATGTTGGAGTTGAAGAGGATGGTCATTTAAGGTGGGTGGCATGCTAGTTCATTTACCCTCAAAATCAATGGGAAAACCATTACCAGGCTGCTGTACAAGGAGTCATTTTGTGTAGGAGTGGAGAAGGTGTGCGCTATTAGTGAATCTTTGGTAAAGGTTCTTTGCTTAGTTGATGGGGAGAAGCCTGCTATGGGCTACTTGTATAAAGCCATGGATTGGTTAAGGAAGCTATTTGTGCCTATTAAGAGTAAAGGGGGATGAGGGATTAGGCAAACAATTATTGATTTGGGAGTTGATTGATGATCAACGAAATCTTATGCTTCATTTTCCCATTCATGCTCTAGGGATCTTCTTCAACACCGCTTTTTCTTACACATGTGGTTTAAGATTTGATGCCAAGGTCATGGAGGGATTCCTCACATGTGTGAGAAGATGGTGTTGAATAAGTTCAGAGCTCAACCATTGTGAAAGAAATGGATGTGTATAGGTTGGGCATTGAAACATTTATCTTTGACATGGTTTTCCAAGAAAAGAAGACTAGCCTGGTAAGCTTTATTTTGTTTTAATTTCTTTTCTTTCTTTCCTATTTGTACTATATGGAAATGTAATTTGTTTCTTTTTTTTCTCATTCATTGTAGATGCTTGGTGTAGAAATATGGTGGAAGAGCACCGATTTACAAAGATTTTCCATACTGGTGCTTCGCTAGACTTGTAGCTTTTCAGGTTGTGAGTGCAATTGGAGTGTATTTTAAAAAATACACACCAAGAAGTGCAACATGCTAGAAATTTTCAAATAAATTTTTTAATTTATTATGACCCTCTAATTTTCCTTATAAGTTAAGACCCTCAAGGTTCATTAAATTTATTATGACCCTCTAATAGGTTAGAAACCCAATGCCTTATTGATATGGTCTATGTGGTTTGTTACCCCCCCTAGCTGCACCGGATAGGATTGACGATGATCTGCAAAGGTTGAACAAGATACTTGTTCAAATTCAGAGTTCAGAAGTCCAGCCGGGCCGTATGGCCCCTTCATAATCTTTCTTCTTCTTCTTCTTTTATGCATTGTCCATACCCCATGGGGGAATTATAATAAAATGAGCTAGCATGATGACCTTGTTATGTAAAAGGCTTATCCCCCTAAGACTTGATCATGAGTACATATTATAGAGTGTCTTTTTTCACTTGTTAATTATATCTTGCCATTTAAGCGAGTTATAATTTCTAAGTTTTTTCACTCATTACCTCCAAAGCCGGAGTGTGTACTGATGGTTAGGCCTTAGTGTGTGTTGTCTAAGTCTAGTGTCTAATGTATATTACCATGCTAGTCATAATTTTTGAGTCTTATGGACATGCACTAAGTCCCCCTTGGGATTTTTAATTTTTTTTTAATAAGTCGTAAAAATTCCTGCAAAACGAGATTTTTACCTTGTAATTTGATGTAATATTAAAAAAGTGGTACTAGGTATGCCTTGGGGGTATTTGTTTTCTAACCCAAATACCCCTTCAACCCTTGTACCCCCTTTTTGAGATAAATAATTAACTTTTGCTCACCAAAAATCAATTTTACTCACAAAAAGGTGAAAAAAGACAAATAAATCAACATCCTTATTTTTAAGGAAACATGTCGAAACATGTTTCTGGCCTGTCTCTAGTTCACTCCTCTTCACTAGGAGTATGTGGCACTTGAAGGCGAGTTAAGGGAGCTAGAGGTTGAGTTAAGTGGAAGCCCACAACATGTTAGAGAGAAATCTCAAAGGTGAGGTGTGCTCCCTCTCAAGAGGTAGCGCACTCTTGGAGAGAGGCGCTTACCTCTTGAGAGGTGGAAACCTCCCACTCTCCCTCACCCTCACATGTGGTGCCTACCTTGAGTCTCTTGAGAGGTGGAAACCACATACATCCACACTTGTCTCATCTTTCTCTCCAAGTGGTGCGCCCTCCCTCCTTGAAGAATGCACCTCTCTTTCTATTTATACAAGCCTCTTTCTCCATTGTCAAGCTAATGGGAGTTTGAGTCTAGCTTGTTGTTGTAACACCATTGTAATACTTTCGTTTTGGAATAAAAGGCTTTGGAGGTCAAGAAGGTGTCTTGTGCAAGTGTGTGGATGAATATTGTCATATGCTTTTGTCATGAGGTGATGTTGTTCTAAGTTTTGTATTTCAATTGTTAGCTAGGCCTAGGATTATTGATGCTAGTTTGCTTTCTTTAATCTCGTTGCTTTCTTATTTGAAAGATATTGATGTGCATGTATGTTTGGTTTAACTAACATGCTCTTTGAGTCTTTCTTGTAGGTGGCACCAAACTTTAACATTTTATTTTGCAAGATTTTTTTAGTTCACAGGACCTCATAGCTTGGAGAAGTGGTTGATCAAGTTTGCATCTTGAAGATTTTCCAGGTCCTATCAAGCTGCCAACTAGGTCTGTCTTTGACCTCAAGTTGGCTCTAAGTTTCAACTGTCTAACAATGGTTTGCTGCTGATTTAGGACAACAAACTGTTCAGTAACTTCTTCGCTGATTTGTTATGGTTACATAGGTCAAATGGGTGCTCTAGCATGTAGTTTTGTCACAAGATGTTAGCACATGCATACCATAAGCTATATAACACACCTAGAGATATTTTAGTGCTGAAATAATGCTGTTCTAAACTCTAACATACATGAAATGAACACAGGTATTTTTGGTCAACATGACCCTGGATAAACCCCCCTCGGGGAAAACTAGTTTGAGATGAATGTATATATATGGTTTGCTTCAAGCATGTAATACAACAAGGAAGATAAACACAAAGGAACCCGATAATTTGCAAGCTCCTCACAAGCTTTGCAATGGTTCCTTGGGATGTGCGCCCCTAGAAGAGTGTGCCCCCTCCTTCCTTGATTGTGCTTGAACACCCTTGCTCCGTCTCTTTGCTGATTGAAGAACCCTTTGCTTGCCCTCTCAACAACCCACAAATCAAAAACAAGAAAGCTCCACACAAAATTCTACCAGGTAGCCTTGCGCCCTCCTCCCAACAAACACACTCACCACAAATAACTGAGACTCCAACTTGCCTTGCGCCCTCCATGAACATGTGTGCCCGCCCTAGCTTGCTGAACTCTCCTTTGAATTCTCACATCTCTACTCCTCACCAAACTCTCAAGGTGAACAAGTGAACGATTGAGCTCTCCTTTGCCCTATGCACCCTCCTTAAAGATGCATGAATAAACCTAATAAATGGGTGGATGAGATCATCTCATCTCATCCCAAGTCAATGGTTGAGATCATCTCAAGTAAATCTCAACTCAAAAACCACTTTACTTAAGTTTCCATA
Organism: Picea engelmannii; assembly: GCA_009831015.1. Classification (NCBI taxonomy): domain Eukaryota; kingdom Viridiplantae; phylum Streptophyta; class Pinopsida; order Pinales; family Pinaceae; genus Picea; species Picea engelmannii. The sequence continues at coordinate 16,904 of ML799546.1, forward strand.
GTTTCACTTTATGTCCCTTAATTCACCCACAAAGTGAATTAATTGTCATTTTAGGCTAAAATGACCAAATTTCACTTTTGACTTAAATCTCCCAAGTCAAAGTGAAATTAGACATGAAGTACATGGTACATGGTACAAAGTACTTCCCACATGTGTTTAGAAGCTCACAAACACAAGGGGACCACTTTCCAAGGTACCCAAATCTCAACACTCCCTCTTATCGAGGAAAGTTCCCTTCACCACCAATCTCATCCCTGCAGTAGACATGGTTGCCTACTGGAAAATACTCGGTGAGTATGGCTGTACCCTGATCAATGAAAGTAGTCTGACACAGATCTGCTCAATCTGCATGATCCATAGATGAAAGTGTCTCTCCACCTATCCAAGATCACCTAGATCTTGGTATCAAACCAAAGATCTCCACCTTGGTCTCCCACCAAGGATTTCTATGTCCTGGAATCTCGCCAACGGTCACTACTCTTGGCATCTCACCAAGAGTCCTTCTCTTGGCATCTCACCAAGAGTCTCTCCCTCTTGGTATCTCACCAAGAGCACTTGGATCTCGACATCTCACCAAGATCCTCAACTTGGCCTCTTGCCAAGTAGCTTCCACTTGAAGTGGATCCAAAACCTGATCTTCCCGTCTTTGTAGCCAAGTGAGGCTCAAGCCTCCGTGGTGCCTTGTCGCTCCTCCTCATCAATCTCTGATGCTCTGAAGCCCCTGCACCAACCCTCTGTCTCGACAACTCTGAAACTAAAGCTGTCCCGGGTGGACCAGTCACCCCTGATGATGGTGTCCACGAAAGCTGATTCCGAGCTCCCTCTGAATCACTACTATGAGTCAGTAGTTCCTCCTTAACTCTGTTTCCCCATCTGATGCTAGATGGTGTAACAACAAACAAAGTAGTCGAGAATGCACACTCTCTCGCAAACTGTTCATCGAACTCAAGATCCTCTGTTGTTGCTGCTGAAACATCCTGCAACTTTTTCTTCTTCTTGGGACACTGTCCTGCATAGTGACCCATCTCCCTACAAGCAAAGCATCTCACTGTGCTCATGTCTCTCTTCGGCCCATTGTTGCTCTCTCCTGCATGTGGTGGGGCCCCAAACTTGGGACCCTGCCGACCTCACCGGTCGGTCTTCTTCTTGCCCTTTGTCCAAAGAGCAAGATCCTCATCACCCTGCACTACTTGCTGTTGTTGTCCAGAAGCCTCTGCTACAAGTCTAGTCTCCTCCTGAACGAAATCATCCCACATCCTCTCCCATGTGGGCATGACCTCCCTGGAAACAATGCCGCGAACGAATGGACCCCATGGTTTGGTAAAGCTGTTTAAGGTTGTCCTCATCATAGAAACCGGGTCCACCACCTCTCCAACGACTCCAAGCTTGTCTCTAATCTGGGTGTATCGGATAAGGAAAGGAGTGAGCGACTCATCCTGGAGCATGCAAATGCCCCAGAGTCGATCATGAAGAACCATCTTCCGGTTCTCGTTAGAGCTCTCATAAAGCTTGCATAGAGATGCCCACATCTCAAATGCCCAAGCTTTCCCAGTCAAGTGGGGAATGATATGATCTCGCACTGAATCACATATCGTCCTCTTTGCCTTGTTGTTCCTCTTTCTGAACTCTTCTAACAAGATGGGAGCAGTAGCAGGGGGAATAGGAACAACTGCCTTAACTATATCCCATAGTTTGAGGTTTTCTAAGACAAAGACGATCCTTTTCTTCCAAGGCGACCAATTGCTAGCTCCAGCTAGCGTATCCTCCGCACGCATCTGAGATGCTGACATCACCGTCGACTGCACTCACTCTGATGCTACAACTGCAAAGGAACGTTGCCTCACTCCTGTCAACACAGGTGTGAAAAGAGGCAAACAAACACCAACCTCACTCCTAGCAATATAGGTGTGAAAAGAGGTCGTGGAAAATCAGCCTCAGTCCTACCACGTAGGTGTGAAAAGAGACTGACGAAAATGTCCACCGACTGCTCTACAACCCTCCACAAAATTCTGCCAACAAGCTGCCACCAAACTCTGTCAATGGCTGTCCACAAAATCTGCCCAAAAGGTATCTAAAACAGTCCCTCAATATGCTGTCCAAAACTCAGCAAAAATCAGCCACTAAGCTCTGATACCGTGAAGATTTTCCAGGTCCTATCAAGCTGCCAACTAGGTCTTTCTTTGACCTCAAGTTGGCTCTAAGTTTCAACTGTCTAACAATGGTTTGCCGCTGTTTTAGGACAGCAAACTGTTCAGTAACTTCTTCGCTGATTTGTTACGGTTACATAGGCCAAATGGGTGCTCTAGCATGTAATTTTTTCACAAGATATTAGCACATGCATACCATAAGCTATATAACACACCTAAAGATCTTTTAGTGCTGAAATAATGTTGTTCTAAACTCTAACATACATGAAATGTACACAGGTATTTTTGGTCAACATGACCCTGGATAAAACCCCCCGGGGGAAAACCAGTTTGAGATGAATGTATCTATATTGTGTGCTTCAAGCATGTAATACAACAAGGAAGATAAATACAAAGGAACCTGATACTTTGCAAGCTCCTCACAAGCTTTGCAATGGTTCCTTGGGATGTGCACCCCTAGAAGAGTGCGTTCCCTCCTTCCTTGACTGTGCCTGAACACCCTTGCGCCCTTGCTCTGTCTCTTTGCTGATTGAGGAACCCTTGCATGCAAACTGCCCTTTGCTTGCCCTCTCAACAATCCACAAATCAGAACAAGAAAGCTCCACACAAAATGCTACCAGGTAGCCATGTGCCCTCCTCCTCAAGTGCGCCCTCCTCCCAGCAAACACACTCATCACAAATAACTGAGACTCCAACTTGCCTTGCGCCCTCCATGAACATGTGTGCCCTAGCTTGCTGAACTCTCCTCTGAATTCTCACCTCTCTACTCCTCACCAAACTCTCAAGGTGAACAAGTGAACAATTGAGCTCTCCTTTGCCCTATGCGCCCTCCTTAAGGATGCATGAATAAATCTAATAAATGGGTGGATGAGATCATCTCATCTCATCCCAAGTCAATGGTTGAGATCATCTCAAGTAAATCTCAACTCAAAACCCACATTACTTAAGTTTCCATAGTTTCACTTTATGTCCCTTAATTCACCCACAAAGTGAATTAATTGTCATTTTAGGCCAAAATGATCAAATTTCACTTTTGACTTAAATCTCCCAAGTCAAAGTGAAATTAGACATAAAGTACATGGTACATGGTACAAAGTACTTCCCACATGTGTTTAAAAGCTCACAAACACAAGAGGACCACTTTCCAAGGTACCCAAATCTCAACACATCCTCCACTACTCCAACATTTCAAGGACATAGTCCCTCCTCAATCCATCGGAAGACCCCATTGCCCAAGGGTTCTGAGCCTTACAAACTCCTCTTTCTCTCCTTCTCAAAGTTTCAACTATTTTTTGGTTACCTTTACTTGCATGCATAAAGATCCAAGGCTCATTTATGAATTCTAAGTAGATCTTTATTTGTGCAAAGCATGCATATATAGATCCAAAGTTTAGATCTAAATTTTAAGTAGATCTTGCATGCAAAAGTTCACTTTTAGCAAGTATTTCTTTTAAATTTTTTAAGGCTAAAAGTTAGATTTAATTCTAAGTGCTTTCATTACAAATTTGGCAAACCTTAGTGCCATTTTGTTCTCTGTTTTAGGACAGCAAAAAAAATCACTAAGAAGGCTTGCCTTTAGCATGCTTTCTTGGTCTTTAATTTGCTAACTTATCATAGGCTTTCTTTGATAATTTTTTGCCCAACTTCCAACATAATTTTGCAAGACCTTTCAAAACAGTTTTGGGCATCTTTTGCCTCCAATAGCTTGCTGATTTTTGCAGGTTTGCGAACAGGCAAGGGGTAGCTTTTACGAAATTTGGTGGATCCGAAGCATTCGGGACCCCCTTAAACTCATCTTTTGATACCCAAACTCATTCTTCCATCAATTTTGTAAGTTTGTGGCCTCAAGTATAAAGGACCACAAACCTTCTTCCAAAAAAATCATTGTAACCAATAAAAGAAATAAGTGGGATAACTCACTAGTCCTGCAATCCCCCATGGGGTGGGGGAACTGTCTTTTTTGTGGTGTGTTTTTTGTCTCTTGCTTAATTTCTTTTCCACAAGTTAAAAATTAATCTAAAATAAACCCACGCACCTCAAAACATTAGATATGTTTCATTTTGTAGATTAGATTAGATTTCCTTTCTTGCAATTTTCTTTTAGTAGTTTCAATTTGGAAAATAAACCTTCCCCTCAGCAGCCCTAGTATGCTCTTGGCCCTTGCGAGCTTTGCTTGATCTTGGGTTTCATTCAGAAAGGGAACTGGTCAGTGCAGAGTAGTTTAATAGGGAAAAATTTATAGCACTATTGTTCAAATATGGGATCCATATTGGTAGATCGACTTGCAAATTCAAGGGGATACTCATTGAGATTCGTTCTCTCCCCGTTGGAACTCCTTGCGATTTTTCCAGTACCCATTTGAGGGATAGTAGTTTAAGGAAACGGACATTAGCTTAGATTTACTTCCCGTTTCACACTTACAATTTGGCAATCTCAAAGTGCTCTTGCAATTATCAAGCCACTTCATGAATTAAACCACTAATTCAAGCAATAACTCTTAATGATAAAATTTACCAAGAGCACTTGCAATACGTTCCTACAACAACATTTTACATACATTTTGCAGCAACTTTTACATTGTTGGCACTGGTCTTTTATATTACTTATCATTTACTTTCAAGCACTTGTATGTTCTTTCGAGTTATATCATTTATGTGCAAATACTTTATATGCTTTATATATCTAGCATAAGCAATTCAATTTTATGTGTCATTTATGCTGTTATAATAGTTGTGCTTATCTTGTGTATTTCATTTAACTCCTAGATCAATAATTGTGCTTAGTTAGTTAAGCCTTAGATTCTTTCTTAGGGACTACCCCCCTTGGCTTTGCTAGGAGTTAGCCTAGACGGAGGAATCACGAATCAAGTGACAACACCTCGATTCAAGACTTGCCCCCAAGGCCACATCCAGTGGATTGAATATTTCTTCCACGTGACCTGAGGTGTGGATTAGGTGGCAACATGGTCTACATTTACAATAATCTCTGGCTGTGGGTGAAGTAACTTGAGAGAACATTGGATGGGATTTACATCACAATCGAGTGTTGGATGGACACTAGGAGGCCTATTACGGAGAAGGCCCATTACGGAGAAGGCCCCTGAGTGGTCAAAAGAGATTGCACCATAGGAGGTGGCATGGGAGGATGCCTAGTGTTGTTACTTTAGGAGGAGCAGATTGAGAGTGATAAGGGCTTAGTACCACTACCACTAGCTTCATAGACTAAGGAGGCTACTAGAAGATGTTCCCCTCTAACCATAGGAGCTTCCTTTTCTAGAGGACGAGCCATTACCTTTGCCCATAAAAGGGGTAGATGTAATCAATATCGTATTTATCATTCCAGATGACTCATGATGACAAGATACATCTATTATATTTAATATTTTTAATGTAGTTTTGTATTGTGTATTCATTTTTGATTCTTGACAAGAATTGGGACAGCTATCAATATTGACAATTGAAGTGTGATGTATCATTCGACATCTTATAAGTTATACATCTTATATATTGGTTTTCTTTGCATATTTGTTGCAATGTAATTACTTGATGTTGTTACTTTAGATTTCAATAGAAATGAAAAACGAATGTTTGTGTATTTTTATAAGTTTGCCAATATTTTTTGATATTTCGCCCCATTTTTCCTATAATTAAGTTTCAGGACCCTAGGTGGTATATTTGCGATAACGATATTTGCAACATTGATTTTGATAACATCATAGTCATGGCAGTGAATATTCAGCTTTGTTACAATAGGATGGTGCTGCTTCTTGCACCACTGTTCCTTGGTATGAATTTTGGCAGTTGTACAATTCTTGTAGAGAGCAATTTCATTGATATCATTGATTGCACAATATGTTGAATTTTGTATATCTTCTGGCAGACATTTTATTTACAAGGCTAATAATTTTGGCATGATGCCTTAACCTTCATCGCTTTTATTTCTATAAATTTGTTTTAGTTGTTTACAAATCAGATATCCTAACTGCAATACTATGTATTCTTTGTTCTTTTTCAGGGAACAGGACTTTCAAGTAAAGAGATGGAAATTTGTGACTACTTTGTTTATATTTCACAATATGGTTGTGGCACTGCATCACTTAATGTCACTGTAGCAGCATCTATTGTCCTTCATCACTTTGCAGGTAATCTATATTCAAACATTCCGAAGGTATATAAAGAAGAATAAGGGGCTTTAAAACATTACTAGTGTTCTTGTTGTTTTCACTATTGATCACTGAAGACTTGATTTTTTTTCTCCAATACGGTTGCCAGGCAAAGCTTGTTACTTTTTCCAGACAATCTGCTCTAATCAACAGTTCTTGCAGTAACATGTAGCCCTTGTGTGACTGATCATAAAAAAACAATGAAATGCATTACATAATGTAATTGAAAGGAAAATCCATAGTGGAAATTGGTAGCTGCCCCAACTTTAGATTTTGCTAACGTTTTACCAAAATTCAAAAATCTTTTAGGCTTTTATTTGGTATCTCAGGCATCTTTTACCTCACAAATAAGTCAAATCACACAGATATGGAAAGGTCCCAAATATGCATATATAGCATATACTCATTTGTTTTGAAAATAGGGTGTCCTTGGTGGAATTAAGCATGTTAGACCAAAATTAAGTAACTTAGGGCCAAATTATTGACTCAAACAAATGTTTTCTTGCGTATGATATCATTTCCCACATGGAAATAACATCTTGGGTGATCTTTACCAAATCGAGCAAGCAAAGCAACTTGCTTCTTTTCTTTTCACATTGCCTGCATTGCAAAGTATCTATAAGACGATCTTTTTCCATTCACAATCTCTACATTTATCTTACAAATCCTGCAATGCAACTGAGTTTCATTTACACCCATTGTTCAACATATGTCATCTTGCTAGTCTTTTCTTAGGTACTTTTATGGTCAATATTGAAGTTTGAGGGATAATATTTGAATGAAATATACCAGAGTCAGATTTGTATTGAGCATTTAGAAATTATAGATGCTGGAGAGAGGAGAGTTTCTTAGTGATACTTCATATTACTTCTCCATGAGCATAAGATTGATTAAAATTGGCATTTATAGGTGTGGAGGAATGACTACCTCCAYCCACATGACAATCTCCTAACCATGTGACTTCACCTAGCCACACTTGGCTATGATATCCAACCACCTTGTGCACTCACCTAACCACCTAACCTAACATTCAATGACACAATGATGTAACAAGTAGGAGTTATACTCCAACAAGAWCTCTATATATACATCATGTCAATCCTTTCATGTGGGTTTGAAAATGGAGTCAGTCGACCCCTAAAATTCCACATGATATGTTAGTTTTCTTGGTTAGTCCGAAAGTGTTTCCACCATGTTTGGGTTGCTTCATGAGCTTTGGGGTACATGGTCTATGTTTGGCCCTTTTGAGATGGATTGGCGCAAGGGAGATGGTTTGTGATGGATTTGCATGGTGGAGATGGCTTGCTTAGTGATTGGCTAACCTCAGATGGGTGCTGGCTTGGTATTCTTCCCTTAGGTATTGTTCTCTTGATAGATTGGTGGATTCCCTTCATTGTGGCCACATGGAGGTTTACTTGCTTGGAGAACACCCTACTTAGGAGGAGGGGTGTTGTGCATCTTGGAGGAGGGCACTAGGCCCTAGATAGCATGGGATAACTTGGATTCCTATTTAGAGGCTTAGAGTTAGCTTGGGGATGCCTAGGTTACAACAATTTTCTTGTAGGGGGCAGTTGACCCAGTGGAGTACATTGCTTAGGAGGATTGATGGAGTTTGTGGAGGCTTGTGATGGAGAGATTTGGACATGCCTTGTTTAGCTACATCATCTTGGAGCTCATATTGTGTACGACATCACTTTGGAGCATGACATGTGTACTTTGGAGTGGAGCACTTCACTTGTGTTGGCCTACAAGTGCTCATTGTAGGCTGCTTATAAGGGCTTAGGCCCACATTGTATTGTTGGCCTCCCTTAGCTCATATAAATAGACAAACAAGAGAGTCTTTCTCATAATTATGACATCATCATTTACTCTTCTTTGTGTACTTGTCTTTTTGGAGTGATTTGCTAGGGTTCATGAGGAAATCCTAGGAGAAGATATACATGGGAGGAGGGCACCTTTGTTGGATATTGCTCTTGTGACTAGGGTTTACTCCTGTGAAGAAGATGTCGGAGATGATCATCGCATATCATTATGTTCATTCTTATTTCACTCTTGTGTAGAGATGTGACCTAGAGGAGTGTACTAGTCATCTTCTCTCTCTTAGATCTTCATTTGTACTTGATTTCTCTCTCTTGGAGTCACTAGGGTTTCGTGATCTTCTTGGAGCATCTGGAACTCTAGGGTTAGAATTTCATCCCTTGGAGGTTTGAGATTAAGGTTTTGTGATGAAACTCTAGGGTGTATTTGGCAGTGTTACCATTATCGTGTTGGCGAAAATATCGTTGAGGCTCTGAAAATGAAAATATCGGCAACATCGGGGAAATTATCGGAAAATATTGTAAGAATGAAAAAATACAAAAATATTCATTTTTTTTTCAAAATTTTAATTATTTAAAGCATCGACAACATCAAATAAATGCATTTCCACATAAATATGAAAAGAAAACTGATATATAAGATGTCTAGTAAACTTGAATACATCACAGATCAACATTGAATCATGTCCCGAGTCTAAAGCCTCAAAATATCATCAAAAAATATAATAAATGTATCTCATCATCATGAGCACTCTACAATGAAATTAGATAAATAAACTAATGATTCTCTCTGCCCCTTTTATGGGCAATTGTGATGGCTTTAGAAATGGCTTTTCCTTTAGAGGAAGAAGGCCCCGGGACTGGCATTGGACTCTGACGTCCTATAGAAGAATCAGGAGGTAGACTCTGGTGTCCTCTACTAGTGCTACTACCAAGTACAACTCCCTCTATTAGAGTTTGTGAATATGGTGGCACTGGCACACTCCTAGTGTCAATAGTCCTCTCCTCTAAAGGTGTTTGCTGACTCTGCTTTGTAACATCCTCCTCCTCCTCTACCTCTCTCTCCTCTGCTACTGCCCCCTCTGCCTCCTCCTGTAACCAATCAGACATTGATTCCAAGATAGGCCTCTCGGCCTCAACCCTCCATGCAACAGTGGTGTCAATCCCATCCAATGAAATGGTGTCCACATCAGGTGTTTTCTGAATCTGCCTCACCCACAATCAGAGATTGTAGTAGACATATACCATGCCATTGAGGCACTGGGATTCCATCCTGTATGAGGGTCATAAATGATAAATTAATAATAATATTATAATTTATAATACACAATCTAGACTCTAGAGGGTGACGAGGCATAAAATAATAAATTATCATTTATAATGAATTAAAAATTTAATTTGAAAATTTGTAACCTGTTGCGCTTCTTGGTGTGTATTTTCTCAAATACACTTCAATTGCGCTTGCATCCTGCAGAGATACATGTTTGGCTAAGCACCCGATTGACAAGTTTTTGTAGATTGGGTACTCTAGCACCATAGCTTGTCCACCAAGCATCTACAACAAATAAGAGAAACATAAGAAAAGACATTGAAATTTGAAAGTTAAAGGTTGAAAGTTGAAACAAAGTAAGAACTAAGAACTAAGAACTAAGAAGAGACATCGAAATTTGAAATTTAATGAAGCTTACCTGGCATTTTGGTCTTCCTATCATGAATAACCATGTCAAAGCCAAAAGTGCCACCAGACATCCTATATATTTCCATTTCTTTGGAAATCTCCGCACGTTCTTGCTGACCTAGCACCATCCTCTGAACACATGAGAATAACCCATCCATAACCTCAACATCAAATCTAAAGCCACGAGTAAGAGAATGCGGGATTGAGGTAGATCCCTGCAGGATGAATCGGGTGATGAAGTGTATTGTTCCATTGCTCATCAATCACTCTCCATATCTGTAGTTGCTTCTCAAATCCATCATATCCCTTGTCATCATAATAGGCACGAATGGCTTCTTTGGCCCTATCCATGGCCTCATACAAGTAGCCCATTGCGGGCTTGTCTCCATCAACCAACCGAAGAACCTTTACCAAAGGTTCGCTAAGGGCAACCACCTCCTCTGCTCCCACCCATAAGCTCTCCTGGTATGACACTATCTTGCATATGGCCTCCCCCTCCGATTTACAACTAAATGACAAACCATGCCACTCATCTAAAAGGAACATTCTCTTCACCTCTCGCATACAAGCCAAGAGAAATCGAAGAGATATGAAGCTAGTGGCAAAGCATGTGATTGTAGGACGCACCAACTCCCTGTTATTTGTGAATCTTCTCATCAAGCTAAGCACATATGGATGATTATATATGAATTTTGTGATGATCCTAGCCGATTCAACAATGTCCCTGATATAATGAATTTTTCCCATATTCTCTAAAATCAAATCTATACAATGTGCAACACAAGGAGTCCAAAACAAGGTAGGATACCTATGCATAAGCATCCTACCTGCGACAACATAGTTAGCAACGTTGTTTGTTATGACTTGGACAACATGATGTGGACCCACCTTCCGAATGAACTCGTCCAACAAGTCACATAATAATGATGCATCTTTAACATGTGCAGATGCATCAACAAATTTAACAAACATTGTCCTCCTGGGACAATTATTCAAGAAGTTAAGTAGTGTCCTGACTCCTGCCCTTCTAGTCCGTCCAACCATCTGACATCATGGTGCATCCATTGATTTCCCATGATGTCTTAAGCTCCTCCAATCTACTAGCACAATTGAGCTTTTCATTATGAAGGATAGGCCCTCTCACCTCCTCATAGGTAGGGGCCTTGTACCTCGGGCCAACAATAGCAATTGCATCAAACATTGGTTGATAGAATGGGTTGTTCTTGGCAATGTTAAAAGGAATGTCACTCCATAAGAAACACTTACCCACCGGCTTATTAGCCTCCTGCTTCTTTATTTTTACCATTGACTTAATAGAAGGTTGTGCACCAACTGTGGTTTGATGAACAAAAGAAGATGAGGTAGAAGGTGGAGCGGCTGCAGTTGAAGAAATAGTTTCACTTCTAGTTCCTCCCTCCTCGGTTGTTACACCTCCTCCCCTTCCAAATTGAGCTCTCATAGCTTCCATGTGTTCTTTGGCTATACCCATATCATCAAGTGCTTTGTTGGCAATACGCATGATTTCCGGGCTTCAATTTGGGAAAATACCCACTTCATGTCCCGGAATTTTTGCAAGGTGGTATTTCAGCCGGCTGATTCCCCCCATCATTCTCATCCTACACAACTTGCAATGCAATATTTGTCTATTAACCCCCTACTCGGGTTCACCATATTCCCACATAGCATCCAATTTTCTCAGTATTTTCAATCTTCAAATGATCTACCTACAAATTTACATTCTACGATCTACCTACATAGTATATCTCCCATAGTCCACTTGGCACTAATACAATCTACAAGTAACAAAATGGGGGAAAATTGATAGGCAATATGCATTGCAAAATATGCAAATTTCAAAACCTATCGTAAATGTTTAAAAAATAAAAACAGTTGGAAATCATCCATTCTCCAAAATAAATTTATGGCAGCTGATAAAAACAGTCCCTCCCTAGCAAGATGAGGGAAACATAGCAAAAAAAAAAAAAAAACCCCAAAAAGGGTGCAAACTGTTCGCCATACCTGCAAATGCACCCTTGTTTGAGGGAAATCAATCTCAACTTCAAAATGAACAGGTGATGGTAAAAGAAATCCCACTCCTCCTCGTCCTTTGATGAAGGCAAAATCGCCTCTTGCTCCGTTGCTCTCCAAATCCCACACTCTATTTGCAAAATGACGAAAAACCCCAAAAAACACCTTTATTTTCGTGACTGTCCGTGGCCATGCGACATTATCCATCGACTCGCGATAATTTTGAAAATGTCGCAATATTATTGCCGGAGGAAAATGTCGCTATTTTTTTTCGCGATAATAGTGCCGACCCTGAATTTGCTGATAATATCGCCAACATCGCGATGTTGGTAACACTGTTTGGTGAAGAAGAAGAAGAGAAGAGGACGTCTTGTTGGAGGACTTATTTGAGTGATTCATATATGTTGGAGCTCCTTGGTTGAGCTAGGGTTTTTCTTGGTCTTGTGATAAGCCTATGGTATGTACAACAACATCTTATGCATATCAATGAAGTTTTCAACTGTCCACTACTTGTGTAAATTGCAGATTTGATTTTTAGCCATCTATATTCTTCATGAATTGTTATTTACAACTATATATGTCTTGCTGATTTGACATAAGTAAAGGGCAATTTTGTTGAGTGATTTGACATCATAAATGAAGAAGTTAAGGGCTGTTTTACTGCTGTAAGAGTGAGTTTTCAGATCTGGTTTATGCGTGATATGATTGTCCTAGAGGGCTGAAACTTATCAAGTCACTTTGGTATCTTTTCTCCTTCGATAGCCTAGAAGATTGGTTTATTAAGGATTGAAATATTGTTCATTTTCCGTTGCTATTTTGTTCTATATTTTATAACAGCCCTAAGGTTGAAAATTTAATGTTAAGATCTGGGAAACCTCTAGTCAAAGAGGTGAAATTTCTGTTTTGAATTAAATTCTAAGATAACATAAATTTCTACATCGTATTAGAGCTTGTTGTGGCTGAGATGACTCTAGAGTAAGAAGTAGCTTGTATTTCAGTTGGAGATTATCTGGGAGAGGTGCTTGACCTTGTCGAAGGTCATTGGGTGTGATACCCTAGGTTGCTTGAGATGAGCACTTGCGCCCGTGAGAGGTTTCAATGGGTTTCTCTTGTGGTGAGAGGTGATGGATCTACTACATTGATGGCTATTATGGATGTATTTTCAGTAGGTGTGATACCTAGGAAAATCTGTAATAGGTGGCTGATTTGTTTCTAGGGTTGCCAATGATAGGTGATAGATATATGTGATGATTCACTGGTATGGTTTTATTTTCAGTTGGTGAGATGCCCAGGAGGACTTTTGATAGGTAGCTGATTTGTTTTGGTAGATACCAGTATTTGTCACTTGTGATAGGTGGAGGATCTTCTTCACACTGCAGATTTTCTAGGTTGGATATGGCTTTGGTCTCTTGCTTGTCCTCTAACTATGTGTCTAGTGTTGGATGGTATGTGGACAATGGAGCTTTGAGACATGACATATGATAGGTCTTTATTTGATAATCTTTAAAATCAAGAGGGAAACATGAGCACGGAGCTTGGTGATGATGCCACTTACCATGTGAGAGGAGTTGGCTCCATTTCCCTTTAGTTTCCTTCAAGCAATGTTCTTGAGTTGGATTATGTTTTCTTTGTTCCTAGTTTGAAGAAGAATATTCTTTTAGTGTCTTGTATGAAAGATGTATAGTGGAGAATTGCTTTTGAGAGACAACATTGCACCATTAGTGATTGTAGTCTAGCTAGTTCGAGGACCTTGGCTAGAGGGGTGAGAGAGGGTGGCCCTTTTAGGTTACTTGCTGATCCAATGGCACTTGTACATTCCATTGGGAGGTTGGAAGAGCCTTCTTGTTTTGAGGAGGCACATGCGTCGTGGGATGCCATGGAGACAAGTTCAAAACCTTTTGTAGATGCTATGATAACATCTTGTGTTGATGGATACAATGATACTTCTACAACTTACATGATCGATATTTTGGCACAATGGGAGACTATGGTGAGTAGAGATATTATATTTGATGAGTATGTGAGATCTTCTAGGTCACTTGATTCCCTTCAATGATTGAGGAGAGAGACAAGGTTGATGTTCCAGAGACTGATTCAAAAACTTGAGATGAGTTAGATGTAGAGGGAGTTTAGGGGAGATTGAGTATTGATATGCCCTCATCTACTCTAGCTTGTAGAAAGATGAGATGGATTATCTAGACACAGGATGCACATGAGCATATAGGAGCGCCCAGATCTTCAGGGAGGGCGAGTTTACCTTCTAGAAGATATGCTAGTCATCTTTCATTGATTTCTTCCATCCGTAAGACTTATAGTTGTTCATTGGAGGAGAAGTGTGATGCCTTGATGGAAGATGATGCTGAGATTGATTTTAGATTTGTAGCTAATTGGAGTATTGTAAAGTATAGGGACATGGTTGATGGATTCTCTCAAATAGAGGGAGTTGTCCATGATGATACTCTTGCTTCATGATTATCTCTGGATGAGGGAGTTGACCTAGTTCAGGTTGGTATTTCAGTTGTCAGAGGATTTGAGGTGCATGAGAGGGATTCTCATGTTGATAGGTTGTTAATGGCCTTGCATGGATTGTTTCCTATACCACGAGCTTTATATTCCAGGATCGAGGAGTTGACTTGTGTAGATTTCTATCTTTGCGACTTTTATAGATGTGATGCGCTTGTCTTGATCTTGTATGGAGATATGATTATCTTTATAGGATGTCCTGGATAGCTCATGATGTGGTGTCCTTTGTTCTTGGTCTGTGCTGTTGACTTTGAGGATGTCGGAGTTTGGCAGATTGCTTTTGTTCCAGGGTTATATTCCTTCATATTCATAGGTGGTCATTATTCTTTGGATTGAGATGTTGTGGGAGCATGGGTGACAAATTCTTTATAGGTGACAATGGTTGATTCTGGGATCACAACCGGTATAGATTTGTAGGTGGTAGGTTTGTTGGAGTTGTAGAGGGAGTTGACAAGTGTCGATGTAAACAATTTCATTGTAAAGAGGGAATGTTGGTTTTTTGGGTTACTTCGAAAGCGTTTAGACCATGTTTAGGGTGCTTCATAAGCTTTGGGATACATGCTGTATGTTTAGCCCTTGGATGGTTTGAGATGGATTGGTGCATGGGAGATGGTTTGTGATGGATTTGCATGGTGGAGACAACTTGCTCAGTGATTGCTTGACCTCAGATGGGTGTTGGCTTGGTTATTCTTCCTTTAGGCATTGGAGTTCTCTTGACAGATTGTTGGATACCCTTCATTGTGGCCACATGGAGAGTTTGCTTGCTTGGAGAACGCCCTCCTTTGGAGGAGGACCACTGTGCATCTTCAAGGAGGGTATCAAGCCCTAGATAGCATGGGATAGCTTGGATTCCTGTTTGGAGGCTTGGAGTTGGCTTCGGGATGCCTAGGCTGTGACAGTGATCTTGCAACGGGCAACTGACCTAGTGGAGTACATTGCTTAGGAGGATTGATGGAGTTCGTGGAGGCTTACAATGGATAGATGTGGACATACCTTATGTAGCTATATCATCTTGAATCCCTTCTTGTGTATGACATCAACTTGGAGCATGACATGTGTACTTTGAAATGTAGCGCTTCACTTGTGTTGGCCTACAAGTACTCATTGTAGGTTGCTTGTTCAGTGATAATAACCACTTGTGAATATGAAGGAATATAACTCTGGAATAAAAGCAATCTACCAAACCCATTGTAGGTCACATGCCTAACATTGAAATTATTATCTACCAAACTCATTGTAGGCCACATGCTTGACACCTCGACCTCTTGTGGGAATACCTCCCGAAGCTACAAAAGCTTCAACACTTAAGGCTACAATGTATTGTTGGTGTCCCTTACCTCTCATATAAATCGGGAAAGGAGAGATTTCTTCTCATAATCATCACATCATTATTATACTCTTCTCTTTGTACTTGTCTTCTTGGAGTGATTCGCTAGGGTTCATGAGAAAACCCTAGGAGAAGATATACATGGGATGAGGACGTCTTTGTTGGAGATTGCTCTTGTGACTAGGGTTCACTCTTGTGAAGAAGACGTTGGAGATGATTATCATGTATCATTGTGTTCATTCTTATTTTACTCTTGTGTAGAGGTATGACTTACAGGAGGAGCACATATCTTTTTTCTCTTAGCTCTTCATTTGTACTTGATCTCTCTCTCTCTCTCTTGGAGTTGCTAGGGTTTCATGATCTTCTTGGAGCACCTTTATGTCTAGGGTTAGGGTTTCATTCTTTGTAGGTTTGAGATTAGGGTTTTGTGATGAAATCTTAGGTTGTATTTGGTGAAGAAGAAGAGAAGAGGACATCCCTCTTTGGAGGACTTGTTTGAGTGATTCATGCATGTTGGAACTTGGAGCTCCTTGGTTGAGTTATTTTGTTTTTTTGGTTTTCACCGGCTAGGGTTTTGGAGAGTTAATGGATTGTACTAGCCTTGTGATAAGGCTATGGTATGTACAACAACTTCATCTTATGCATATTAATGAAGTTTTCAGCTGTCCACTAGTGTAAATTGCAGATTTGATTTCCAGCCATCTACATTCTTCATTAATTGTTATTTACAGCTATATATGTCTTGCTGATTTGAAATAAGTAAAGGGAATTTTTTTTGAGTGATTTAACATCGTAATTCAAGAAGTTAAGTGCTATTTTACTGCTGTAAAAGTGAGTTTTTAGATCTGACTTATGCATGATAAGATTGCCTTAGAGGGCTGAAACTAATCAAGTCGTTTTGGTATCTTTTCTCCTTGGATTGACTATAAGATTGGGGTTTTAAGGATTGAAATATTGTTCACTTTTTGCTACTATTTTGTTGTATGTTTCATAATAGTCCTAAAGTTGAAAATTTATAGGGTTAAGATCTGGGAAACCTCTAGTCAAAGAGGTGCAATTTCTGTTTTGCATTGAAGTCTAAGACAACAGAAATTTCCACATGATAGAGTTACATAACTATAAAATATGAACTTGTAAAAGTTTAAAGTTGTATTATCTTGTGCACCATTGAATGACATAAGTTGAATTTTGGAAATGAAATGAAATTGTATTAATGTCCACTAATGACCAAAATAGGTCAAAAAGTGTAGCCAGCATAATATGAACTCAATATGTGGAATGACCAAGTGTTTTTGGTATTTTTATCATTCACTCTCTTTGAGGATTAGCCGACCTAACCTTAACTATTTTGTGATGGCATAGCTGCTACAAACAACTCGATTTTGACTGTTCTAGATGCCATAATGCACGGGTTAGTAATAATGATAAACAAATACAAGCATCAATGAATATTTATGAGATATAAAGGGGGAAGTATAAGGTACGATTCTTCTTGAATTTAGGGAAAACATTTTCATATTTAACAGTGAGTAATTGCCTTGAATTTAAGTGAGATACATGAAAATTATTTTTGATTTAAGGTGATATATCAAATAGTCGAAAATGATTTTTGGTTTAAGGTGATACATTAGATATACCATAGCTAATTTTCGTTTGGATGTGCTCTTCCTTCAGGAAATCAAAGTTACTGTTGACTGCATTTTCTCATCGACAATTGGATTGGCGAATATGTTGCTATAGATCACTGTTGATGATTGC
>ML799546.1:72897-90508 GCA_009831015.1 Picea engelmannii
TAGGCCACATTAACCTCCTGAGGATAAAAAACCCCCGATGAAAGGAACTCCCCTGATGGATCACCCAAGGTACCTGACCTAACTATGATCCATGCAGACATTATTACATTATTAACCCTCGCAGGGGTGCGGAAATCCTGTTTGCAAAAATTTAAGTGCTGGGATATATGATACCCAGTAGAACCATCTCTGTCTCTGACATAGATAAATCTTCATGAAAATCAGTTGACCCCTGTGCTGAATAGGCGGTCAACAGAAGCCTAGAGGACAGTTGGATGGACCTAGCCCATGCTTCACTTGCCAAACGAGTTGCCTAGGAGAGGCTAAACGTCACCTCCTGGGGCATGACGCCACTTTTGGGGGTTAGGGTTTGGTGGTGATGTAGCCGCTCATTGACACATGGACGTTTTGAGGAGGAGGAGGTCTTCACCATGAGGAGATTGCCTAGATGCTTGACATGTGGCCTTTGGAGGCCTACCAATGCTTCTCCAACACCAACGACTTCTTCCAAGTGGAAAAACGTCTCCTAAAGTGGAGACTTCCATGTAAATTAGGGTTTTACTTATGCAAAAGTGAATTTTAAATGAATTGTTTAATATTACTTTGTTAAAGGGGGGCAAGATTAGGGTTGTTGACCCCTAGTCTTGTGGTTTACCCCTTAATATATGGACAAGTCACCTTGGTGACATTTTGTATAAATAAGAGATCATAAGATCTCATTTGAGCATAACTCTCTCTCTTGTGAGAGGACTTGATCTGAAATTTTCACTATACTTGGCATATTTTGTCTCTTGTGCACTTGTTTATGTCTATCTCTTGTGAATGGTTGATGTAGGAATGAGGCGCTAGCCTTGTATGGATGCTTTCTAGCTTTTATGGTGGATTATCTTAGCATCTTCTTGATTTGGTATGGTTTTTACTCTTATGCTATCATTGTTTCAAGTCAAGGATTGTTGTGCTAGGAGCTAAGTGGGAAGTAAGAGTATTTACACCCCCACTTTAGTGTCCATCATTTATTGCTTAAAGTAGAGATGTTACAAGGGTTTGTTTGAGGAAGTAAGAGGATTTACACCCCACATTTTCAAACCCTAATTAGAGATACTTGCCTTGGGAAGTAAGAGGATTTACACCCCCAAGGAAGTAGCATTTGTAGTTCATTTATTTGACTCTATTAACCCAATATTAAAGACACTAGTCATTTATTTTTTGCATTGGAGATATAAAATCATTGCCTTGGGAAACGTGAAATTTTGTCTGTTGAAAGATCTCTTGCTTGGAGTTGGTTTGCCACATTAAGAGGAGTCTTCCCTTACTAGGGCGTCTCCTCTCTCCCACTAAAATTGTTGTTACAAACTTTAACCTACAACCATTAGGGCTGCATAACCCTAGCTACTAACACTCTTAATTCCTAAACTAACCCTAGACTAGCTCTCTAACTTCACTCACCTAGTCTACTAACTAGGGCACACTTTTTGGGCTAGTTCTTGGCACTTTTCCATGGTTGATTTTGCTGCTGCATGCCATTGAATGCTACAGCCATAAGACTGCAATTTTCTGCAGAAAATACATGTAACAACTTGCTTTATTCAACCTCAAAGTGCCATTTTTCAGTCATAGTTGATTGCCATATTTATTGATAATATCATTGGTTGATCTTATGCTTTTACATGCTGATTTAGAATGCTTTATTTGCTGATATAAACTGTTATCTGCTGCTGCAAATTAGGGACAGCAAGCTTAACTTGCTGATCCATGCTAACATATATCATTGCAAGTTGAATTTTCTTGTGTCTCGGGCAGGTACAATCAACCGGAGAAGTACTACACCTTTGGGACAACAATCACTTGACTTACAAGGCATCCCTTTCCACTTAGATTTGACTTCTAGGGGTTCCACTTTCATCATCCATCCATCTACATCTCATTCCCCCTAGGGTCACCGAGATCGCCTCCCTAGAGTGACCTAGTCACCCTTGAAGTGCGGGACCTACACTTGCTTTTGTGGTTGGGTCAAACTTTTCCCAACCTACAACTTGTGCTATAACATTTTTGTGCCGTTGTCGGGGAAGATTTTGAATCTTCTTCGTACCCTAACGACACTTTGGTAAGCTATCCCGAAGCCTTTCCCTTAGCTTGCCTGGCAACTCCACCTAAAGGACGTTCCTTTCCCATTTGCTTGATGAGCTCATCTTGAAGCTCATCTGGCGACTCCACCTTCCACGAACCCACCTTTCCCTCTTTCCCCTTTTCTCCTTTGCTGAGATTTAATATTACGTGGCGACTCCTTTGAGGTGTCTTTTCAGTCAATGGAACTATGGCACCGTGGAATGAACCCTCATCTAGAAATTGTTGTGACTCAACAATGGCATTTTTACTGATGGAAAAGGAGAAGGTTGCTAATAAAGATGCTAAAGAGATGATGAATCGTATAAGAGAATTATTTCCTTCCCTTGACGATGAAGAAGTATTCAAAGAACATAAATACGAAGAAAGTCATCGAGAAGAGAACACAATGAGTCGTGACCCTTTCGAAGACCTTGATGAAACACATTTCTCCACAAGCTTAGGTTACTCAGATGGAACACTATTTCTCCTTGCATGGTATCACTGATGAATTAACCAAGCTTCGTTATGGAATTCTCTATTTAGATCCAAAAAGATGGCAATGGTGGCAATGGCGTCGAAATGCATGCCAAGGTTATGTTCCTTGGTCACAGTTTGTTGCAAAGTTGTATGAATGCTTTGACACAGACACCCATCATTTAGGACGTCTGACCAAGCTGAAATAGTCTGGAATAGTGGAAGATTTTATTGCTGCCTTTGAGCACTTGGCTTTTGGAAAAGACGACATGACAGATTCTTTCTTCAGGGAATGCTTTATCAATGGCCTTAAGGATGAAATTCACGCCTAGGTCATCGCCCCCAAACTTGGTTGGAAGCCATTAAGCGTGCCAAGGAAGCACAACATGTCATCTTGGCCCAGAGCATAAAACCCACCTTTGTTCCCCGCCCTAAACCCAACACCCCTTCCCCTCAGACCACTCCTCTCAAGGTCCAAAAGTTAACATAGGTGAAAATGGTTGAATGCCAACTCAAGGGTCTTTGCTATAATTGCGTTGATAAATACTTTCCTAGGCACAAGTGTAAAGAACAAAAACTTTTTTATGGATATGTTTGAGGATGTTTCTGAAGAAGAGGCAGATGTTTCTCAGGTGCCTGAGCTCTCTCCATCGAATGATCTTACTCCACCCTCTGATCCACCGACAGTTGAACTACTGATTTCTTTGAATGCACTCATAGGTTTCTCATAGATCACTTTATATAGATCACTAAGCATGGTTTATTATAATACATAAGATACAATTGTCAACCTTTTAGTTGATCATGATATATAATACAAATCATCGTCATGGCACAATTGATCATTGAACCCTAGGCGTTGACATCATCTCAAGATATGCATGAGATCGGCTCATATGCTAGAAAAAATCTGGCAAAGAAAATTAGGTACTCTGAAGTGAAACTGGGGGGTAACAGGGCCAACCAAGATGGAGAATAATATTTGGCTGTAAGGAGATATGCTAAGGCATGGAATGGAACATTATAATTATCCCACCTTTTGACCACATGTTTATGAATATGATCATACAACTAGATCACATTTTTCGGCTCAACAATGTCTTTAATTTGGCCTAGCATGCTGGCCATTTTCTCATACACTTAATCACCAGCTGATCTATATCACTATCTACAAATTGAATCATATTATAAATGGGCTTGGTGAACTACAAAACATACCTAACTTGTGCCCAAAGTTGACCATGAATAATGGTGTCCTCCACCTCCTCCACCTCTTGAAATTCATGTCTATCAAATTAGGATGTAGCCCTATCTTTCAAACCCTGCCATGAATCACTTGAGACCATACTAGTCTATGCCTCTCTTACCTTCAAAAGGCGCATGAAGGTGAGGTAATAGCTAGCAAATAGGGTCTTTGCAATCTTAAGTAGCTCCAACTTAGAGTGATTGCCGAAAATGTAGTGGGCATGGCTATGATTGGTAATAAATTTAATCATTCTTTTCACTTTTTTTACAATTCACCAATCCATTTATAATCATGGTCCTTTATCTTAATAATATCATGCATCGAGAGGTTCAATGTGTGAACCAACACCCTAACCAAAATATGTTAGGGTACATATCCTCAATGATTGCTTTTTCTGCCTTACAATTAGCGGCATTATTAGTGATGACTTGAATGACATTGTACAATCCAATCTCGTGAATGGTTTTAATTAAGGGTTTTGCAATATTTATATCGGTCTTGTAACAATCTGCGTATTCATGGGTTGAAAGGAAGACCACACCACTAGTAGACACACCAAGAATATTTATCAATGGCTTACCTTTAACATTTATGAAACCATCAGATACAATGGATACCCCATATTTGTTCCACTCATTGTAAATTGCCTTAGAGCATTATGGATTTGTCAAGTCATATGGTTATGTATTTGTCATACTTGGGGATCCTGTATCCTTTAGGGGCACCGTTGATGGCTTGTAATTTGTACCATTTCATGCCAATAGGGTAAGCAAAGAACATTGAATGGTATGCCACATGCATAGAGAACTGTAGAAAATTTTGCATCCACGTCATCCCTAAAACCTTGGTTAAGGAAATCTGATATTGTTCTACGCTTGTAATGCACAGGTGAGAAACCACTAGCATTGGGGGATGGGGATCGACCAATGAACATTCTATGTGAGCATAAGGTCTCATTTTCAACCCTTGATTTTTCGATTTGTTTTGTGCAACCTCATCTTCCCTTCCGTATCTGTTTCTATATTTCGTTGGAACTTGATCACAGGTTTTGACTCCTAGTCTTATTATTATCACATGTCATAATCCCACAAAGATGCTTTCTCACACCGGTATATGGACCTATGTAAGTTGTTTTACAACATGAGCATGTAAATTTTGTGGTTCCATCCGCTTTCCCTCCCTCAAGCTTTGTCGCATACTTTCACAAGGGTGTTGAACTCTCTTTTTGTTTCTTTCCATCGTCATTGTCAGTTTCATGATCATCATCCCCTTCCATTTCTTCTTCCTCTCCTCATTATGTGCCATTTCCTACTTCCTCCTCATCACTGATATTTTGGTTTTCCAACACCACCATCATAATCAAAGGTGGAACCAAAAAGATAAACCACATACCCATCATGCTTCTTGAGAATAACTTGTTTCTTGCAATAGAATGATGGAGAAGGAGAAATGGGAAAGAATAGGAGAAGAGAACATTCAAATATTCAACATAGAAAATATACTAGTTTACAACACATGGAAAAAAACCAAACAAGAATGGGCTTAAGAGCCTACCTCTTCAACTCTTCAATGGTGGTTGAATGTAACTAGGCAACGTTCAATCTCCCTTCCAAGATCTCACAAATGTCATCCTTCAATCTCCCTTCT
Source organism: Picea engelmannii (assembly GCA_009831015.1). Lineage (NCBI taxonomy): Eukaryota > Viridiplantae > Streptophyta > Pinopsida > Pinales > Pinaceae > Picea > Picea engelmannii. The sequence goes on from ML799546.1 coordinate 78,371, forward strand.
AAGCTCTCACAAATCTACTCCTCAACAACTAGCAAGAAGCCCACTCAAAACCCTAGCAAAGACGAGTGAAATGAGAAATAGAATGAGAGAAAATGGAGTGAATGAGTGTTTTAATCCATCAAGGAACCCTAGCCATGCCTTAGGCTACTTTTTGGAACCTTGCCTTGGTTCCCACAAGCACAAAAAACAACCAATTTTGAGTAAGCCATGGGAGATAGATGGGGGCATTTTATTTAGCTCTTAGAGCACTCTCCATAGTGACAAGTGTTGATTTTTCTATATGAGATGATATTCTATATTCGATATATTATTACTATGATGAGTGTTCCATATATAGAGAACATATGGTGACCATCCATGAAAGGATGCATCCCTTGGATAATCAATAACTATTTATTATTATATATACTATTTAATAATCAATAATTATATTATTAATTACTAATCTAGGAGAATGTCTTCTCGATGTTGTCCAAACATCAATACTCCCTCTCAACGAGGAAGACATTCTGCATCATGCCAAGCTTGTCTCTGAAGTATACAAACTTCGCCCTAGACTCATGACACATGTCTATCAGTCTTGGGAGATGTCTCTCTCTCTCTCTCTTGCCTGAATCGAGTGGGAAATCCCCCTGTGGCTCTCCCTCTGAGCCAATTGACTCTCTCTGAGATCAGGCTCATTCTGGGTCCACATGTGATAGTATCTAGCATCTCGAGTATTTATCATTCCTAGTCAAATCAACATGATTAAGGAGAAAGACTACACCTGGGCCATTCACCACAGGTACACCCTTGTGAGTGAGTGTCATCCCAATGCTATCTGACACATGGAAAACACCTCAAGCACCTCGAGTCCATATCACTCCTTGTCATGATCAAGGAAGGACTACGCCTGGGCCCATTTACCACAAGTACACCCTTGTGATAAATGTATCCTATCTCCCTTGGTCTGTAGCCCAATCTAGGAGAAGGTCCGCTCGATGCTTACTCAGGGCATTGTAGCAAAAGTTCTGTCACACATGGCACTCCCATGTGGACTTATAGAGGCTAATCCCTCTAGAGACACTAGGGACAACTCCCCATAGTGTGCGACGTCAAGGTCAACTCCCTTGATGTGTCCTCATGTGCTCACCACAAGGGACATTGGGCTATAAGCCCAAACCCACTTATCCCTCTCGGATAAGTGTCCTCGCAGATCAACTCAACTCAGTCACAAAGGAGTACGATCTGGACTTCTAGAGGCTACTCCCTCTAGAAACACTAGGTTCAACTCCCCATAGTGTGTGACGTCAAGGTCAACTCCCTTGACGTGTCCTCATGTGCTCTCCACAAGGGACGTTGGGCTATAAGCCCAAACCCACTTATCCTTCTTGGATAAGTGTCCTCACAGATCAACTCAACTCGGTCACAAATGAGTACGATCTAGAGAATGTCTCAGGAAGTTGCAAGCATTAACACTCCCTCTCAGCGAGGGAGGCATTCTCTGTCACGCCAGGTCTGTCACAGAATTACTCGAACTTTGTCCTGGTAAGGGGTTTGGTAAGAACATCAACAACCTGCTCATATGTAGGAAGCTATTGCACCAATACTGCCTTCCTCTGCACCATGTCTTGGATGTAATGGTACTTGATCTCAATGTGTTTCGATTTGTCATGAAACACTGGATTCTATGAGAGCTTCACACAGCTCTGGTTATCACAATGAATAACGGTGGAATCCAGCACATGTCCAAATAAATCTGCAAGGAGCTTGCGAAGCCACATTGCTTCGCGGACTACCACACTTAATGCAATGTACTCTGCTTCTGCGGTGCTCAAAGCCACAAAAGTCTATTTCCTGCTACACCAGGAAACCATGGCAGATCCCAAAGTGAAGCAACACCCAGAGGTACTCTTCCTGTCCACTGCGCTCCCTGCCCATTCAGAGTCAGTATATCCCTGCAATCTCATGTCAATACTGTAAGTATATCTGAGACCATGTCCAACTGTGCCTCGTAGGTATCTCAACATATGCTTCGCAGCAATCCAATGTGTCGGTCTCGGCTGACTCATAAACTGGCTAAGTGCACTCACTGCATAGCAAATATTTGGTTTGGTGTTAACTAGATACATCAATGATCCAATAAGCTGTCTTTACAGGGTCAGATCAATCTTGTCGGAATCGGAAGAAGACACACTTGGTTTCTTCAGAGTCATCACCATTGGTGTAGCCATGGGCTTACAGTTCAGCATCCCAAAATTCTTCAATATCTCAACTGTGTACTTCCCCTGACTCAGGAAGATCTCATCAGTTCTCTGCCACACCTCTAGTCCCAAGAAGTAGTGCATCTTACAAAGGTCCTTCATCTCAAACTCAGAGGCCAATGCATACTTGCATTCAACAATAAGGCTCTCTATACTGGTGAGGAATAAATCATCAACGTAGAGGACCAAAAATCAGGGACTCATCATTAACAATCTTGTAGTACAGGTTAGGATCAACAACACTTTTGCTAAAGCCCAAACTCATCAGGTGTCCATCAATCCTCACATACCAAACTCGAGGTGCCTGCTTGAGTCCATACAAGGCCTTCTTCAACCTGCATAGATGAGACTCCTTCTCATGTATCACAAAACCATCTGGATGCTCGATGTATACTTCTTCCTCAATCTTTCCATTGAGAAAGGTTGTCTTCACATCTATCTGATGTAGTCTCCAACCCATGGATGTTGCAAGGGCAATAATCGTCCAGATAGAAGTGTATCAAGCAACAGGAGTAAATGTCTCCTCACAATCTTTTCCCTCCACCTGAGAGAATCCTCTAGCAACAAATCTTTCTTTGTGCTTCTCGATGCTCCCGTCGGTTGTGTGTTTGATCTTATAGATCCACTTGGAAGTCACTACAGACTTCCCTTCAGGTCTCGGAATAATATCCCACACATCATTTTTCATGATGGACTGATACTCCTCCATCATGGCATCTCTCCATACTGGATGACTAGATGTCTCATAACAGGAAGGCTCAAAATCAATGATGTGGCTCTTAGCTACGGCATAGCACGAATATTTGTGAGGTCTCTTGCTCTCTCAGAATGTACCACGAGGAGATGCATGTCCTTCTGCCTCCTTCAGAGTCCGACGAGCTCATGTAGGTCTCTTCCGACCTACTGCAATATCACTGGGAACATCAACTGGAGCTACAGGATCAACGAGATCGATTGGATCAATAGGCTCAATTGTCTCCCTCTAAACTGCTGGAGGGTGAGGGGGAGAAGACACCATCTCTTCCCGTCTCTCACTATCAATCTCCATGTGAGATCCTCTAGATCTCCTGAAGGCTACCTCTTCCTCAAAGGTAACATATCTGCTCACCTCAATCTTTATCTGACTAGGGATGTAGATTTGGTATGCTTTCGAAGACTTATTGTACCCCACAAATGTACCCTTTCTGCCTGAAGGGTTTAGCTTGGTCCTTTTCTCCTTGTGTACATGAATGTATACTAGACACCTAAATATCCTAATGTGTCCAACCCTAGGTTTCACTCTTAAACTGTGTCCATACTAGACATCTCGTGGTTCCCTCGTGGAACACATTTCTAAGACAAATCGAGGTTCCCTCATGGAACCAATGTTTATAAGACATATCAAGGTTCCCTCATGGAGCCAATGTCTCACAAGACATATCGAGGTTTCCTCGTGAAACCAATGTCTAAGACATATCGAGGTTCCCTCATGGAACCAATGTCTCACAAGACATATCGAGGTTTCCTCCTGAAACCAATGTYTTGGTTCCTTCATCTGACCATCTGAGGCATGTCAAGATGAAGTCTACATTCCCCCCTACTAGTCCACACAAGACCCTCCGAGGAGAATGTCTCATGATGTTGCCTCAAACATCAACACATTGACACAAGCTTCATGTGATCTCGACTAAGAGGGTTTGTCACTACTTCTCATGTCCATCTTGATCAATCCACACCAAATACTCGCGTTGATCTCGCCAAATGCGAGAGAACTTGCTGCAGCATGCACCCATGTCCAACTCAACATAAACTGATCCCGATTAAACCAATGAGGATTCTTGGGATTATACTTCGTGATCTCATCCATTCAGTTTCCTTGCGAGGAAGATCAATCATCGGTCTTCTAGTGATCAATTCAAACCACATGCCCGTTGAGGCTCCTCTCCTTTCACACAACAAAATGTGCGAATACTCCAACGCCAACAATACTTTCGAAAACCCAATAGCGATTCGTGGCATCCTCGACCTTGTGAACATGCCCGTACTATGTGCATATTGCATAACCATTCTGCATGTGAGCTCGTTGTTGAGTTTTAACAACAAATTTACGCCCAACATAACCAGGAGAAAAAATCGTAACGATTTCATCATCTATATACTCTTCTCTTCGCAATTCCACAATCTTTTGTGCTCATCCACCATACTTGAGCTCATGCCTCCACAATGCTAAAACATGTAATAAATAAGACATCACCATTGTGTCTACGGATTTCCTGGAACTTGCCATCACGTACATCATTTGTCTGCTCCACACAGATTCTCCTTCATGTGTCAAACGACGGTCACTTCACCTCATCAAGGATTCTGATGGGTGGTGCCTCCTAGCCCTTTCTCTATGCATTTGACCACAAATCGACGCAAGCCTTCTTCCTCTGATCTTTTGTGCACTTGCATCATAGGCCTGTGTAGGTTCCTCCACTGCATTAAAGATACCAAGACAAACCCTAGCGCCATGGCCTCCGGGCGACTTGCAAGGCAGCATTATCTCCGCTGCTGCACCCTCGACTTTCTCGTCTTTGAGAAGATTCACTTGGGTGTAGAACTTCTTCCACGTCCTCGACGCTGCCTTTGCTCGGAAGTCGAAGTTTTGGGCGAACACCCCATCGCTCAACTCCTCCGACAACAACCCCACGTCTTGCTTCAAGACTTCTTTGAGTGTCAAACCCACGACACACTGGTATGATGTCGCGGCCCCGTTGTACATGGATTCCACACTGGCGAACGTAATCGTTTTGATAAAGAAAATAATCGAGGAGCTTTTCGTTCACCTCTAGAGCTGATGGCTCATCCATTGCTTGTCGATGATGGGCATTCTGTTTCTTATATGCAGGATTCAACACAACAATTTCTACTGCGATTCGACTCTTTTGCATGAACAAGGAAGCGATTTAATACACTGAGCACCTGGGCCCTCCCGTGAGGGAGTGAGGCCCATACTTGCTCTGATACCATGTTGTTTTTTCTATATGAGATGATATTGTATATTCGATATATTATTACAATGATGAGTGTTCCATATATAGAGAACATATGGTGACCATCCATTGAAGGATACGTCCCTTTGATAATCAATAACTATTTATTATTATCATTATTTATTATATATACTATTTAATAATCAATAATTATATTATTAATTATTAATCTAGGAGAATGTCTTCTTGATGTTGTCCAAACATCAACTACAAGGAGCACTCAAAAAAGGGGGAAGCACGCTCCCTAAATTTTCTCTTGGGAGTGAGTGATCTAAAAGCGTGCTCTCGAGGGTGCTTCTGGAATGCTCCCTCTCGAGTTGTGCTTCAGGAGTGAAGCATGGGGGGTGTCTCCAACAACTTTGCCCAAGATGCTTGGGATCTAATCTTCCAACAAATCTAGGCATTCCCATTGTCTGAGGGTCAATGTGGACTCTCTCCACTGTATGATGATAAAAGGTTGGCTTAGAAAGGCTTGCCTTTTGGAAGGAATTTTGGAATTCAAATACTTGGCAACGACATACATGAAGGACTCTTAACTGTGCTTAAAATCTTTCTTGTACGGACAAGGCTATTTTTGCGAGTCTTTGTCATATGATTCCAAAGAGCTATTTATAGAAAATGCAGATGCAGGGGTAAGGTCCTATCTAGATTCTAGAGGGATTGGAGATGGCAAAGTGGGAAGCTTATTTATATCTTTGAGATGGATGGCATTTATGAGTTGGTGCGCCACTCCTCTGGCATAGGGCTCTGCTTAATTAAAGGGTAGGGGCTTGGAGATCTGGTGGAGAGATGGTTGCGGTGGACAAGCCTATTTTTTCAAGTCTTTGTTGTATGATTCCAGAGAGCTATTTATATAAAATGCAGATACATGGGGAAGGTCCTAATTCCTATTTGTAGGGATTGGAGATGGAAAAGTAGGAAGCTTACTTATATCTATGAGATGAATGGCATTTATGAGTTGGTGTGCCACTCCTCTGACATAGGGCTCTACCTAATTAAAAGGTAGGGGTTTTGAGATTCGGTGGAGTGATGGTTGCGGTGGTGTCAATCCATATGGAAGGCTCATGTCTCCTTTAAACATAAAGTTTGGGCTGATTATTTCTTTAGCATGGATTCACTATCAAGAGTAGGTTGCACAAAGTTGGCATTACTAGTTCAGCTTGTGTAGTGTGCAGTGAGGAAGAGAGTGCAACATGTTTTTTGGAAATGTCAGTGTGAGATTTTTGGTCATGGTTTCACGCTTACTTTTAGTCCATGTTTGTAGCCCCGCTCTCTTCAAAGGGGCCCCTCTTGGCGGACACTTGGATGATCAAGGACAACTACAAATTACCTTGGCTTTCAGTTTGTCCGGTTGCAATTGGTTTTTTGTGGAAACACCATCATAAAGTTACTTTCAATGAGATTAATTATCCCCTTTCTCTTGGGGATTTGCAGAGTTTTAAGCAGGAGTTGGCTCTACTCTTGCGAGTTCACCAACACGCTTTCTGCCATGATGTTGAGTCCCCCCTTTGTCGGGGTCCAGACTCATATGATGGTCTTTTCAGCTTTCATGGACTGAGAATTTCCTGGTTCCAATGTGTGTATGATGTAACTACCTTGAATTCTGTTGTACTTAGTTCTTTGATGTAATATACGAGGCATTTTCAAAAAAATAAAAATAAAAAATATACCTTTGAGTTTAATGTTATTAGCTAGCAGCCTAGCACTGCTTGAAGTAAGGAACTGAGGGAAACTTGGTTGGATGCAATTTGTGAACTAGGTAGGGAGATATATGAGAGGGTTGACAAACTGTGTGCCCTAGCACACTTTTCTTTTGACGATATAATTATTGTAGCCATCATATGATGTTTTAAGGCAGGGGTGTAAGGAAACTCAAGATTTCCATGATTCTTGTAGCCATTTATTTTCTGAGAGTTTTCGGGCTGGACTTAAATAACAAATGATGCTTAGTCTCATGAAGAAATTGACAAGGAAAATTTGAGGCTGGGAATTAGTATGATCATGTAACTTACACAAAATTCAAATCTTCAACCAATGAAAGTTGGCACACCTCCTTGTATGGACTTTATGCCATATCATACTAGAAAATATAGGAAAGCAATGCTTTTGAAAATTCGGAATATTTCTTATGCCTTTTGTAGGGCCAGATTTTCTTTTATTAGGACCAATACACAGAAATGTATTTGAAGCCGTATTTAGTCCCACAAATTTTTCTCTAACCTCAGAATATAAAAAACTTAGGATTTCTTTCATCTCTCATTCTTACATTCTTCAAAGGAACATGAGCTGATTATTTTGCATTTTTGTTACTTTCCACGTCATTAAATTTTGTAATTAGAGAATCCATTGGTTGAACTTCATTTTGGTAATGCATGCAGTTAAAAATTTATGGTCGACATACCTTGTGATGAGATATCTGTTTCTGGTCATTAAAGATGCAAAACAAATTTGCTTTTAATGTGTCCACGGTCCAATCTGCCAATCTTATGTCTGCCCATAAAATTTGGCAAAACTGCAAACTTGGGGCAGTTTCCTGTGAATTGATTAAGTGTTTGTTCTGAACTGCTACATTCTTATATATGCATTCTTTTGTACTTAGTATTTATTTATGCCTTTTATATTTAGTATCGACTAACATGTCTTCATGCCTTGTATCTCAAATTCTGGTGCATGGTTCTCAGTCACTTAATCTTGTATTTCTACTGTACCTGGTTGCATTGAGAGAAGCGGGGTGCATTTTAGAGCCGAGTGTGGATGAGATGCATCACGTGTGTAATGATTATACTTTAAATGAAAAAACAGTTAAGATCTGCAATGTAAAAAAGAAAATTAAAAAGAAAAAAGTGGACTATTAATTATTGTATTATAAAAATATATGATAAACTAAACCAGTGTAGATCCTTGTTAACCCAGGATCTCTTAAGCACAACGAGGTTTACACCTAGGTTTCGTTTTTATCACTCTCGCTGCTTAATAGATGGTTAAGATGGATCATATTCTATGTATTGACAAATAATTACTCGTAAATATTCTATGCATTGGCAAATAATTACTGTTGCAAGTGTGTTGGCTGTATGTAGTTCATATTTCTGACATGCATTATCACATTCTACCCAAAGTTTTTTATACTTTTCTCTTATACTTGTATTTCTGCCAGAAAATATCGTTAATTAGGCTTTCTGTATGTTGCAATAGATATATTTCGTATTTAGATGTGGACTTAACAAGCCTTTTTCTCTCTTTAGGGATTCGTCCTTTTATATAAGTGTTATCCCTCAAGTTAAAAATGGAATGCACATCAATTTAGATTTTCTTTTTTCTAGACTAACTATAATTAGCATTCGGCAACTTGTTCAATTTATTCGGTATCATTTTCTCTTGAGCTAAGAGAATACAACTTAAGATCGGTTGAAATTCGTCTAGGTGGCTTGCTAAGCTTTATTTTGAAGAACTATTATCCACTTGATAACAATGCAGGACAATGAAAAATTAGAATTTCAAGGGACCGGTGAATCGGGATTGACATTCTCTAAACTCCTTTGTAGCATGTTTTACATTTTTCAATGGGACTGTGTTATAGCATTTCATAAAGCAGTGCATTTAGATCTTATCCCAATTTCTTTCCTTCAGTCTGGGCAGGATTTTCTGAAAGGATGCGAGATGGTCAAAAATTTATCGTGGCCGAGAAACCTGCTAGACAAGTTCGCAGAAACTTTTGTGCAGAACCTATTGAAGTTATTGTAAAGGAACGCAAAGATAAGCAAGAAGTTGGATCCTATGACTGGTTAGATGATGGCGCAATAGGAACAAGAGATGAAGTCAAGGAGAAGACTGACGCTTCTTCCTCGTATATACTTGAAAATGTCAGTCAAACAGGTCCATTATGCATGTTGTTTGAATCTGATTTATAATTATGGTGTAAGATTTGCCAAATTAAATCATTCTAACAGATGCCGGAGTGGACAGGCAGTATACGCTTATAAAGGTTTTGGTTTCACTCCAATTCAACCCACAGTGGACACTTTAGAGTAGCAAGTCTTACCGTCGAAAATTTTAATTTGAGCAAAATGGAATTCTTATGTTTTTTGTAAAGATGCCTAGCACTTAATGGGTCAATGTTTCCTTGCATTGAACTATTATAATGAAATTCCTTCCTTGGTTGCGGTGGAAAAACATCTGCACGGTGAGAAATTATATGCTAAATATTTGTATCTTATGAGAAATCCAGTTTTGTTCTTCAATACTATCAGTTAATCATGGGAATTTTACAAATAGCTGGTGAGAAAGTTCACTTAGGAGAGTCGTCACATGAAAACAATTTTTATTTATTTGACCAATGATTCTATTCCAAAATGTTTGGTTGGGTGACTGGGAGGAGTGGGCAGGCAGTATACGCTTATAAAGGTTTTGGTTTCATTCCAGTTCGACCCACCGTGGACACTTTACTGCAGCCGAAAATTTTAATGAGCAAAATGAATTTTTCATTGTTTTTGAAAAGATGCCTAGCACTTAATGGGTCAATGTTCCTTGCATTGATCTATTATAACTAGCATAGATTTTTTTAACTCCGGATCTATCATGCACTGAGAGGCTTCATATTCTTCCAGATGCAAGTGTTTTTTTCGAGTGCAAAACTTGAGGAAATGTTTGCATATTGAAGGATTTGATGCTTCAAAGCATGATAGATTTGGAGTTAAGATGTGTTGAATTCTGCCAACCTAGCACACGACACTTAATTCCAAGCTAAATGTTAAAATAATGTAACTGCAAAGTGTATTCTTATTATTATTGATATATTATTTATAGGATCAATCCCCATTGTGGATTGATCATGTCAGTTATTGTAATAGGACCAAATCCCCTTTTGCGGATTGGTCAAAAGACAATTGTATTAGGCAGAATAAGAAGTCGGCCCCTGTAGATATTAAAGAGGCCCAGAAATATAATAAGGTGGGTTTACCCACCCAATTTGAGAAGTCGGCCCTGCCAATGAAGAGACACTTCACACGTGCCAGACTTGTATAAATAAAGGAGGCTAGCGCCACACTTAGACAAAACTCACTTGCTCATTTTGAGAGACAAGTTCAAATCTGCTACCGGAGAAGAAGGAGAGAGAGAGTGGCGCATATCTGGGAGAGGACTTTCTGTATTTGTTTAAGAGATCTCTTGGCATTGTATTGGCTATCTATATTAAGGAAGTTTTGCTGGGTTTTCTTCCCCTAGAGGGTTTCCCAAGTAAATGCTGTGTCTCTTGTGATTGTGTATTTCTCAGTGATCTTGGATTATGCTATTGTTATCTAATGAAATGAAAACATCTATAATAATGGCTTAAACATTAACATGGTATCAGAGCCAAGCTGAAGGAAGCATTTTTCACAAGTGAAAAACGTCACTGTTATTGTACATGAAAATTAGGGTTTTTTGATGGTGAAGCTTTTCAACCCGAAACCATCTAGAAAAGTGCACCCTCCCCTAAGGATCAGTTTGGCACTCTAGCGCACCTTTTCAGTGGCTGGATCTCCCAGAAAGTGAAACCCTAGTTTCACAAAGTACCAGAAGTACTAGAAAACCAGTGTACCAGAAGTACCAGAGTACCAGAGGTACCAGAAAACCAGAAGCACCGGTCCAGAAATCCGCAGATCAAGTTTGGAGGAGAAAAAGTTGGATTTTCTCAGATCCAAACACACTAGGTTACTTGGCTCAGCCAAGCGCACCTCCTGGTAAGTTCAGTTTTTGATTTTGAGCACTTTCATTTTTCGGTCATTTTCCTAGCTCCAGGTAAAGATGTCTGCAAGCGTTAAGCTTGTTGACAAGTTAGAAGGAGTGGAAAACTTCCGTCCCTGGAAGTATAGGATTGACCTCATTCTTGAAGAGAATGACCTAGCAAGATTCGTCAAAGAAGAATTACCGGAACCCAACGATGCTGCAGAAAAGGCAAAGCATTGAAATGACACAATAAGGGCCAAAAGAATCATTGCAGATTCAATCAAAGACCATCTGATTCCTTATGTGTCATCTAAGAAGACCCCTAAAGAAATGTTTGATGCCTTGACCAGACTATATGAAGGAAAGAACATAAACCAGAAGATGAATCTTAGAACTCAACTGAAGAATACAAGGATGCAGAAAGGATAAATGATTCAATAATATTTCTCCAGAATCTCAGAATTCAAAGAACAGCTAGAAGATATTGGAGATACCATAGACGAAGACGAACTCATAATGACGGCCCTAAATGGTCTCACAAGACCTTGGAATGCTTTCATCCAGATGATATGTGCCAGAAAGGAGAAACTGAAGTTTGACAGTCTATGGGAAGAATGCATCCAAGAAGAAACAAGAGTAGTGAATCGTGAATCGATACTAGCAAGGGATGATGATCAAGCCCTAGCTACTCACACCAAAGGAGGAAGGAAGAAACCCTACTTCCAAAAGGAGACTCATAAAGAGCCTCAACAATCAAATAAATTCAATCATAAAGAATCTCATCCAAGGAGATTTCAGAAGAGAGGACAACGAAAGGAAAGAGACCACTCATCTGTACAATGATATCGTTGTGACAAGATGGGACACATTGCAAAGTTTTGTCCAGCCAGACGAGAAGAATACAAGAGAAAACACAAGAGGCTCCATGCCCATGTAGTCGAAGATGAAGAGCCACCCGCAAAGATGATAAGAGAGGAGATCAAAGACCATGTCTTGATCTCGACCCTCTCAGGATCTGTAACATCTGGAGATGACACTTGGCTCATTGATAGTGGTGCATCCAAGCACATGACAGGACAAAGAAACATTCTCTCTTGTATCTCAGAAAAGAAGTTTTCTCAGAAAGTGACACTTGGAGATGATTACCAATATCCCATCAAGGGAGTGGGAGAATC
>ML799546.1:104039-144699 GCA_009831015.1 Picea engelmannii
CAGGGTTCCTGTATTGGGTACGCCCTCTTACAAATAAAACATCTGTACTGTGACCATCCATGCTTTTTTGCCTCATCTCTTCAGATAACAAGGATCCAACTACATCCTCATACTTCAATGTAGATTGAGTGGTACTACCTATTGCTATAACCAGATTATCCCAAGAGTCTGGCAAAGAACATAACAAAGTAATACACTTATCTTCTTTTGCAATCATAATATTAACAGAGCCAAGTTGACTTACCAAAGTATTAAAGGCATTTAGATGTTCTGTCATAGAATCTCCATCATCCATCCTAAGATGATACAACTTATTTCGAAGAAACAACTTGTTTACCAGGGACTTTGATTGATACAAATTCCCCAACTTATCCCATAGTTCCTTGGCTGTAGATTCTCCTCAGACATTCAACAACACCGAATCTGCCAGACAGAGTCGAATAATACTCCTTTCTCTTCTGTCCAACTTCTCCCAATCTTCCTTAGACAGACCAGTAGGTGGTGTACTAGTAGTTTGTGCACTAGTAGGTTGTGTACCAGTCATCTGTGTGCCAGTAGGCTATGTACTAGTGGACGGTGTACCAGGATCCACAACGATCCATTGTTCTTTGTCTACAAGAAGGTCCTCCATCTTCAACTTCCATAGCTCAATTTTTTTATCATTGAACTTCTCTATCTTGATTCTAGAAGAACTCGCCATTCCTCTTTCTGCACTCAAATCACCATTGCAAAAGCTCCCACTAAACCCAGGTTTATCATAGACCCAAGATAAACTTGATCTATCAAGACCGAGCCAAACCCTCAACAACAAAGGCGTCCCTTTGAATCCAAAAATGAGCTCTGATACCACATGTAAGTTTTAAACCTGTGAAGTAAAGCAATGCATATAGATTCTTAAGAAAAACATAATTTAATCAATGGCTCATTCACATAGTACAGAGAGATTTATACCGCAAACCCTTAACCAGGAAAACCTTTCTTATATTCATTATATCGAATTTCACCATTCACTATTCAATATATACAATGTTTTTAGGTATTCCGTAGATACCAAAACCCTAATCCCTAAAACCGAGATTATTTTTAGTAAACCGCTAAAAATAGAAAAATCTGCTAAAAATATCAAAAACCGCCCCAAATTTTTTTTTGGGGTGCTTCCCCGAACCCCTTCGGCCCCAGGCTATGCTCGGTGCCGAACACTGCGTGTAACCAGGGGGGGCATACCTGCCCCCCCCTGGAACCCCCCTAGGAAAGCACCTATGCCCATGGCCGAAGGTTGCACGTAACCAAGGGGGGCATACTTGCCCCCCCCTAGAACCCCCCTAGGAAAGCGCCTGACACACACGACACAAATAGAACACTACTACGAGGGATCATCAGACGTAGTTGTCATATCTGACGCACCCACACACACACATGCAAAGAATATAACACATACCCAACAGGACGCATAAGGATATTTTGGGGAAATTTGAATGTAGGTTTATGCGAAGCATGTGTGAGGTAGAACCAAATTCTATGGTAACTTGGTGAAGTCTACGACAGAGAAGGGACAACAAGTCTTCTCTTGGGCGCACATCTGGGGTGCACCGTAGGAGGTTGTGAAGGTGGTTACGATAGAGAGTCTTGGTGTGACAAATATGTGTATGAGTGTCTTGGTGAGGTGAGACAATTTGTGTGACTCTACCAAAGTTGTAAACCGATCCAATAGTGTTGATATTGTAATTTTTTCACAATAACAAGACTTAGCCGAGTATTAAAAATAGTTTGTGTCACCCACACTATTTATGTGTGTGACTCTTATTTGTTAAGTGAGTGTTATCTTTGTTTGTCATGTTCTTGGATGTATGCTTAAATGACTAAGTGTTAATATATTAACAAGATTGTCTAAGTATACAAGTGAGTTGCACATAGTTGGAACATGACACCCTCGTAGTATGGGTATGCTCTAGGTGAAGAGGTGTAGTTTGGAAAATGTATTATTGATTTTTCCAATTATTGAAGTAAGAATTATCGTGGTGTCACACACCCTCGGGAGGTGAATAATCACAAGATATGAACATGTGTCTTGTGCGATTGTGGCGGGTTGTATCATCACATATTTGGATCTTCAACACTACTACAGTTGGATCAACTGTGGTGGGGAGCACTTGTTGTGAAGATAGTTTGGATGTAGGACTTGTTGTGATAGAATTAAAGTGTCGAGTTGCAGATGAGGCCGTGACTTGTGAACATACTTGTTTGCACCACTTGAGTAGAACAAGTGTAGATATAGTAGGGAGAATTGAGCACTTAATCAAGGCAGAAAAACACAAGTCTTGTCACAAACCTAATTGAAAAAGTGTTCACATAGTTTTTCACATAACTCATCGCAAAGTAGATTGCAAATTTTTGAAGAATCCTTGGAGAAAATTCTTGGGTGCCTTGGATGGACCCCTTACAAGTAGAGTGAAGATACTTGGAGGGCCATCCATGGCTGGGTCACATGCATATGGAAGTGACATCGAGAAGGAGCGCAAGACAGGAAGAATGAAAGATCAACTTGTTATCTTGGAGAGGACTATTGAGAAGATGATGGACGCAATGTGTCAACATGGTGAGAAGGTTGAATTGATTGATACTACGATAGGTAGGATGAATCATGGGTTTAATGAATTCATTTGAGAGTGTCAAGCAACCATGAACTTGATTACCGACACCTTGACCAATGACATTTAGGATAGACTCAAGGCAACGCAGGGCACACTTGCCTTAGTCACACAAAATTTGAAGGACTAAGATGACACCATCACATTGTTGAAATGAGATTTGGATAATGGACATTTCTTTGTTGTCATGCCAATGAGGATCAATATAAAGGAACCTAATCCATATGATGGTACTCACATTGCTAAGTTGTTTGGAAACTTCTATTGGGACATTGAGTAGTACTTGGAGTAGTTGAATGGAAGCTCAAATGAAGACAAGGTGAATGTTGCAACAATGTTATTGACAAGGAATACTAAGCTCTGATGGAGGAACTAGGTGGAGCACTTGGAATTGAGGAGATCTGTTGAGAAAATTGAAAATTGGGCAAAGATGAAAGCAACCTTGAAGGCACAATTTGGTCCAAGATACCAAGCATGGATCATAAGAAATTAGTTGTTGGCTTTTAAGCACGTTGGTAAGATCCAAGCCTACATCAAGGATTTTACATGGCTCATGTTGGAGATCAAAGAAATGTTGGAAGAGGACATATTTTTCCACATCAAAAATGGTCTACAACCATGGTCACAGAGTGAGTTGTGATTCCATAATGTGTAGACTCTTGCGACAACCATCACTGTAGTGGGAAAACTATTGAAATTTAGGGGTGAGCCCAATACAGGTCCTAGGAGTAGTGAGGAAAACCAAGGTGAGAAGAAGCAACAAGGGAAGGGGAAGAAGAAAGATAAAGGAAATATGAATATGTCCAAGGGAAGTGATGATAGTGCCAAGAAAACAGATGCAACGAAAGAGAAGAAGTTGATTTTGTGTTGGATTTATGCAAGGATTTCTATGAGAAGAATTGTCCCTTGAAACAAAATTTGAATGCTTTGGAGAAGGAAGACAACCCATTTATTGGAGTCTTACAGTTCTTGAACATTGTCATGGAGGGAGAATCCATAGAGGGCCAACAAAAAGATGAGATAAAACTTTGATATGTGTAGGTTGAACTCAATGGGAATTCGATGACATCCATTGTAACACCACTTTTTCGGTTAACAAACTTCGCGGAAATATAACACCCACTCTCGAATTATAAAACAACATGCATTTAAGAAAATGAAACACATTTAAACTCAGAGTAAGTCATATAAATTATTGCTATCATAATTTTAAGAATGACATTAACCATAATTCATCTGCACAACATAATACATGATAAAATATAAGCATCACAGGCATGCAAAACATAACATTTAACATAAGCTGATACTTATCTTGAAACTGAGGTAATTCCACCAACCAGGTGCAGGCCTTCCAGGAACCTCCCAGCCTTAGACCGCACTTCTCATCAGCTCAACAGTAGGTCACCCCCGAGATAGGACTAAGCTCCACCCCAAGGCAAGGAATCCTAGGCTAGGCTGAGGTTACAGGGAAAACACACAGTCACGAGGAAGGAATTCTCTCCCAGGAACCACTCATGCTCACTGCCCACGGAGTCTCCTTCCCCACATGCCTATTCCACCCCAGGAGTATGCACCTTCTCTGTCACCTAGACAGTCCTTCGCCTACTAACCTCCCTTGCCTTGGGTTACAACAACAGACTAGACTGAAAGTCTCTGAGCCCTGTGGTAGCTACAGGGTTCCTTCCAGGAGTTCTCTCCTTCCTCTGTGCACTCTCTCACCTGGAGAGAGTCGCTCACAGGCCAAGCAACCTGTTCTTCCAATTCAACCACCTCTTTCTCTTGGAGAGAGTGTTGCACAAACTAGCCAACAAGCCCCACGTAGTCCAGCACAGCGTGGCCACAACAGCCGATGGGAAAACAGACACGCGCTTTCCAACAGGTTCAACAATGGCGAATGGACTCACGGATATGGCTTCGAACAATACTCCACACATAGGCTCGATACTCAGACATAGGATGTTTCGGATTTTCAGAATCAACACACAAGCTTCTGGATCAGTGGATGTACGGGGTATCTCTTACAGAGGTCGGACTGGATGTCCGGTTCAGAAAATCGGGAAGAATGGAGAAGAATCCCTCTCATGGCTCATCTTGGCCGTTTATTCGCATGCACCATGGTTGACACTTGTCACCCTTGGAACTGCATGCATTCCATTAGCATGCATCCGCTTTGCACGTTTTCCCTTTGCCAGGAACTTAGGATAAACAACATAAAATGCACATGTTCTTTGGAATAATAATAAAATATTATTCCCAAGGCTTAAGCCCCCTAGGCTTAACACTTAGCCCCTTTTCCCACCTTCAAGCCCCTAATCCCTTTCCCTCTCTATGGATGCTTAGTCCCCCATCACTCATTCATCGTGTCGGCCTGCACGTGGTGGTGTTTATATTTTATTAATGTGCTACATACATATAAGTACAAAATTAGGTCCATGGCCTACAACCCTTAGGCTCTCTTTTTGGCCTAATAATCACATAAGCCCATCGGCTTATACAAACTTGGCTCACCAGCCTATAACACATATTTACAATTCATTTCATACATCAAACTTACAAAGGGCTCGGCCTTGGGGACACTACAATTCCCTTCCCCTTATTTATGCACTGTCCTCAATGCAACCTTACACTGTCTTTGCAAGCTTTTTCAAAATTTTCAAAAAGATGTGGGTACTCTGCTCGCATAACCTCTTCATGCTCCCATGTCGCATCCTCAGGACCGTACCAGGTCCACTGGACCTTTACAAGCTCTATGGCTCAATTCCGGAGCTGTTTGCTTTTCCTGTCCAATATGCGCACAGGATGCACTTGCAGGACGCCTTCTGGTTCCACCTGAATCACATTCCAATCGATAACATGATTAGCATCAGGTATACATCTCTTAAGTAGTGAAATATGAAACACATTATGTACAGTCATAGATGCATGTAATGCAAACATGTATGCAATTGGCCCAATCCTTTCCAGGATCTCAAATGGCCCACAAAATCTTACTGCCAACTTGGCGCAACTTCCCAGCTTCAGAGAACTCCTGTTAGTTTTTACTTTAAGGAAAACATGATCACCCACTCTGAATTCTCTGTGGGTTCTGTTACTATCAGTGTAACTTTTCTGCCTGTCATGGGCATCTTTTAGATTCTGTTTAATCCTTATCATTTGGTCTTCCATCTCTTTGAGCAGCTCAGGCCCAATCACTGCTCTGTTAGCTGGATTATCCCAGCTTATTGGTGTGTTGCACTTTCTTCCATAAAGTGCTTCGAATGGGCTCATCTTCAACAATGTATGATACCCATTATTGTAGGCGAATTCTACTAAATGCAGGTAGTCTTCCCACTTTGATGGTTTATCCATCACATACATTCTCAATATGTCTTCTATTACTCTGTTCACCCTTTCTGTCTGACCATCAGACTCAGGATGATACGCTGTACTAAAGTTCAGATTCGTTCTGAATCCCTTGAACAGTCCTTTCCAGAATTTTGAGGTGAATTTCGGGTCCCTATCAGACACAATTGTCTTAGGAATTCCGTGCAAGCATGCCACTTCTTTTAAGAAGATATCAACAACATTTGTTGCCTTGTGAGTAGTTTTCAGTGGAATAAAATGGGCAGCTTTTGTAAGCTTGTCCACCACCACCATGATTGAATCATGTTGCTTGCTTGTTCTGGGCAATCTTGTGATAAAATCCATTGACACCACTTCCCATTTCCACTCAGGAATGGGTAAAGGCTGCAACAACCTTGCTGGGTGCCTATGCTCAGCCTTAAATTTCTGGCACTCCATACATCTGGCGATGTATTCAACGATTTCTTTCTTCATACCCGGCCAAAAATAATGGCTTTTGACTACTGTCACAGTCTTTTGATATCCAGGATGTCCAGCATAAGCCACGTTATGCATTTCTTTTAGAATTGCCAGCTTCAATTCTTGGACATTGGGTACATACACTCTGTTTTTATACAGAAGTAAGCCATTAGTTCCCAAGGTGTAACTTTCCTCGGTCTTTGGTCTCTCACACTGTTGTAGCTTTGCTACCCGACCTCTGTACTGCAAATCAACATTTGCAGCTTCCAAAATTCTGTCCTCGATCTCAGTCTTGTACATGCTAATGGCTGTAGCATGTAATTAGTGCACTTTTCTGCTGAGTGCGTCAACCACCTTATTTTCTTTCCCTTTGATATGCCAGATATCAAAGTCATATTCACATAGAAACTCCATCCATCTGGTTTGTCTGGCATTTAAAGTCGGCTGATCAAATAAATACTTCAGACCGTTGTGGTCTGTTCTCAGTTCGAATCTCCTTCCCATGAGGTAATGTCTCCATTTCCTCAATGCATGGACGATTGCTGCCAGCTCTAAATCATGAGTGGCATAATTCCTTTCATGCTCTTTCAGCTTTCGGGACTCATAACAAATTACAAATCCCTCTTGGCTGAGAACTCCTCCCAGCCCCTCCTTACATGCATCTATGCACACCACAAAATTCATATTTGGATCTGCAATCTTTAGGATTGGAGCGTTGGTTAGAAGTTGTTTCAATCGCTGGAAACTGCTCTCACACTCTTCAGTCCACTGAAACTTCTTCTCCTTCCTTTGCAAGGAAGTGATAGGGTGAGCTATCTTTGAGAATTCGACTATAAACCTTCTATAGTAGCCTTCCAGACCCATAAAAGATCTAACTTCTGCCACATTCCTTGGTGCTGACCATTCTTGGATGGCCTCAACCTTTTCAGGATCCACAACAATCCCCTTTTCTGAAATAATATGTCCCAAGTAATGGATCTGCCTTTGATAAAATGAGTATTTGCTTAGCTTGGCGTACAACTGGTGTTCTCTCAACACTTGCAACACCATTCTCAGGTGTTGCTCATGCTCTTTCTCTGACTTGGAATACACCAAGATGTCATCCAGGAAGACTATGACAAACTTGTCTAAATAGTCCCTGAATACACCATTCATTAAGCACATGAAAACAACAGGTGCATTTGTCAGTCCAAACGACACCACTGTGAATTCATAATGACCGTACCTTGTTCTAAAGGCGGTCTTGCTAACGTCCTCATCATTTATTCTCACTTGGTGATATCCAGATCTGAGATCTATTTTTGAAAATATTTTCGCGTCCTTCAACTGATCAGAAAGATTATCGATCCTTGGCAGAGGATACTGGTTCTTGACAGTTACCTTGTTCAACTATCGGAAATCAATGCATAGACTCAACGTCCCATCTTTCTTCTTCACGAATAGGACCGGGGCTCCCCAAGGTGACACGCTGGGGCGAATGTATTCCTTCTTTAGTAGCTCTTCGAGCTGCAATTGCAACTCCTTTAACTCTTATGTACTCATTCTATAAGGAGCCTTTGAAACTGGAGCTGCTCCAGGCATCAAATTTATAGAAAAATCGACGTCCCTCTTCGGAGGTAGTCTAGGTACCTCCTAAAATATGTCCTTGAACTCTATGAGTACCTCGTGGTCTTCCATATTTGAGACTACATCACTGGATGCTTCTCCCACACGGGATGCAAATAACTGAAAGCCTTTCCTGTAACACTTCTTCAGCTGCATGGCTGAGATTTCTCTAACAACCATGGCTCTGGGAATTCCTTGGACTGTTACCTGATTTCCCTCTTCATCCAGGCATGTGAACTTCTTGTTACGACAGTCCAGAAGGGCATAGTGCTGGTCCAACCAGTCCATCCCAATTAAGCAGTCATAAGAGCCTAAAGGCAGAATATTCAATTCAGCCTTAGTGCTCAATCCTTTCATGTCCACTGAACATGACTTAACCAATTCAGTGAACTTCAATTTGGTTCCTATGGCTAACTGCACTAGCCAAGACTTTTCATGTTTTCTCCTTGATAAACACAAACATTCCACCACCCTAGGGTCTACATAACTATGGCTAGCCCCTGAATCATTTAAAATAATAAGTGGTCGGTTGTTAATCATACCTTCCACTTCAATCATGTGTGATTGAAATTCTGCTTGTTTATTGTCCAGGGTTGCGTAGATCCTTGGCATTCTGCTACCCATATCCTCCACTTTTTCAGCTTGCTGAACAGTGTGAACAATTCTCTCTTTATCTTTTCTGTGGGGGTAGTCTCTGTACCTATGGTTTCCTTTACAACCCCAACACTGCATAATTGGCAGTCTTGGCATATGCTCACCCCCTTTAGCCTTCCTAGGCTCTCTAAAGGATGGTTGTCTGTGGGGACTGTTTCTGAAGAAGGGAGGCTTGTTTCCCTTCTGCCTCTTCTCTTTCTTGAACTTCTTCTGATCATCCCAAGCCTTCCAAAAAGTAGGCCTTTCTCTTTGCTGTTCATACAAGCATTTCGCCCTTCTTATCATTTCTTCCATGGTCTTAGGATCATCATACTGAATCTTATCACCGATGGAAGGTGGCAGTCCACTTAAATACCTTTGAATCTTGACAGTCTCATCTTTGATGAATGGAACATATTTCAACAGTTCCAAGAAACTTTGTTCGTACTCATTAATGGTCATGCTACCTAGCATGAGTTCGAAGAACTCCTTCATCTTTCTGTCATAATATCTTTTGGTCAGGTATTTCTTTTCGAAATACCTCTTAAATTCCTTCCAGGTGATATCTTTCTCTCTGATGTGCTGCACTTGCACCAACTGATCCCACCACATGGATGCTTTTCCTTTTAGCTGATACATCGCAATTTTTCCTTCTGCATGAGCGGAGTAGTTCTGCAGTTGGAAATATTTCTTCATGCCAAGAAACCATGTTTCAGCATCTTCCTCCTTCTTATGTTCTCCATCGAACGTTGGAGGCTTAATCTTGTTCATCTCCCCTTTCATATCATCCTTTCCAGATTTTCGGTGTTTTCTGGTAGGGGACGGGCTTGAACTACTGTGTGTTTCCTTGCCAGAATGCTTCGGGAAGAGATGGTAATGTCTGCTACCACTCCTTGATTTCCTTCTCCTCTCAGGGGTTCTAACACTTCTTGATCTGCTTGTGTCACTCTCTTTTTCCAATTTCTTTTCTATTCTTTCCAGGCTCTTCAACATTTTAAAGTTGAATTCACCCTGCCGATCCCTGATTTTCATGAGTTTTTGGCTATCATCTTGGCTAGCCTGAGCATCTTTCTGCAATCTTTCAACGAGTTTCATAATATGTCCTTCCTTATCCATCTCTTTTCTGTGCCCATTAGAGTTTGTTCCTTCGACTCCCAGGTTGACATTCCTTCCTACCCTTTCGTCCTCTGTTTCAGAGGTAATCTGCACCTCTTCCAATTCCATACTCGACGTCGATTTTCGGTTGTCCTGACACTCATTGCACTTTGCACACACGACGTGCAGCCAAATGAAGTTTGTCAGGCCTTAACCCTTACAACATCACAATATTCATAAATCAACGTGAGTGAGAAAACGTTTTAACTTCACAAAATTTTTTGAGCTCTGTCGGTTCTGCAATTTCGGAACTTCGGGACTTCTGGCTTCGGGATTTTGGTCCACGAGGCTCTCACACTCGCTTTCAGGTTTTGGGTCTTTGGTACCCGAGAGTTCATAACGCGGTGACTCCCAACTTCTTGTCGCTACAATCCCCAAAATCTGATAAATGGTTTCTTGTACGGGATCCAACGATCCTCAATGAGTTGGGTTTAACGGTCCATATCTTTTCGAAATTTCGTGAATCGGAATTTCACAATGCAGCGAATCCTAATCTTTGTCGCCTCAATTCCCGAATTCTGAAAATTCAGTTTCCTTGCTTTCTGGGCCCACAACATAGTTGTCGCCCTTAAAATCTGCTACGGTTCTTCCGTCTCCGAAGACTTCGGGACTTTGGGTTTTGGGATTTCGATTCTTGAGACTTTCAGACTCGCTTTCCTTCCCAACCCCCGACTTCCGGATTCCGATTTACTTTATCCTTCGGGCCCACAACACAGCTGTCACCCTTCACCACAGTGGCGCGTGGTACGTTCAGAAGGGTCCACGTCACCTGCGGTGATGTCATCGGGTCCCACCACTCTCACCTGTCTTCTCGACTCACTGGCACATGGTACACAGTCATGCCCCCATGTCCATTCCAAGCAAAATCCCACAGTTAGACTCCTTCCTCGGATCTATGACGCAAATCTTTTTGGCGTTTCAGGGTTTCGGGCATCGAGAGTTCGTGCATCCCACATCTTGAACTTCCATCTGTCGAATTCCAAAAATTATGGTTTACTCCTTTGCTGAATCAGACAATCAACTCCCTTCCTACGATCTATGGTGTAGATCATTTCGGGATTTCGGGTTTCGGGTTTCAGAGGTGTTCACCTTCCTCACTTCCCATATCTCGACTTTGCGAAATTCGAAAGGTTTTCGTGACTAACTCGAGAGTGACTCCGCCAGATCTAACGGTCGAGCCTTCCTCCCAGATCTACAGTGTATATCTTCTCAGTTTTATCGGGTTTTCGGGAGTTCACGTATCGCGATTCCCACGCTCCTGTGCAACTCCAAAGGGTTTTATAAACCTTGCGCACGTTTTCCCGATCCGACGGTCACGAGGGTTTGCTACTTCCCTCCCGAACAAATCCTAAGGCTCCAACACTGCTGGTGTGGAGTCCTCTCTCCTTGTGGCCATATACCACACCCGCTGCGGTTTCACAACACCGCTATACCTCATGAGCTTAAAGGAACGGTCAAGTAGCTCCTTGACACTCTGGACCATACCAGGGTCCGAAATTGGTCCTCCACACACAATTTCTCCTCTTACCCTCAATCCAAATACCACTCCACTGGCCCATCTAGGCTCAGTGTCGAAACCTGGGCTCTGATACCAAACTATAACACCACTTTTTCGGTTAACAAACTTCGCGGAAATATAACACCCACTCTCGGATTATAAAACAACATGCATTTAAGAAAATGAAACACATTTAAACTCAGAGTAAGTCATATAAATTATTGCTATCATAATTTTAAGAATGGCATTAACCATAATTCATCCGCACAACAGAATACATGATAAAATATAAGCATCACAGGCATGCAAAACCTAACATTTAACATAAGCTGATACTTATCTTGAAACTGAGGTAATTCCACGAACCAGGTGCAGGCCTTCCATGAACCTCCCAGCCTTAGACCGCACTGCTCATCAGCGTAGCAGTAGGTCACCCCTGAGCTAGGACTAAGCTCCACCCCAAGGCAAGGAATCCTAGGCTAGGCTGAGGTTACAGGGAAAACACATAGTCACGAGGAAGGAATTCTCTCCCAGGAACCACTCATGCTCACTGCCCATAGACTCTCCTTCCCCACATGCCTGTTCCACCCCAGGAGTATGCACCTTCTCTGTCACCTAGACAGTCCTTCGATTGCTAACCTCCCTTGCCTTGGGTTACAGCAACAGACTAGACCGGAAGTCTCCGAGCTCTGTGGAAGCTACAAGGTTCCTTCCAGGAGTTCTCTCCTTCCTGTGCACTCTCTCACTTGGAGAGAGTCGCTCACAGGCCAAGCAACCTGTTCTTCCAATTCAACCACCTCTCTCTCTTGGAGAGAGTGTTGCACAAACTAGCCAACAAGCCCCACGCAGTCCAGCACTGCGTAGCCACAACAACCGACGGGAAAATAGACACGGGCTTTCCAACAGGTTCAACAATGGCGAATGGATTCACGGATATGGCTTCGAACAAGACTCCACGCATAGGCTCGATACTCAGACAGAGGATGTTTCGGTTTTTCAGAATCAACACACAGGTTTCTGGATCAGTGGATGTACGGGGTATCTCTTGCAGAGGTCGGACATGATGTCCGGTTCAGAAAATCTGGAAGAATGGAGAAGAATCCCTCTCACGACTCATCTTGGCCGTTTATTCGCATGCACCAGGGTTGACACTTGTTACCCTTGGAATTGCATGTGTTCCATCAACATGCATCCGCTTTGCACGTTTTCCCTTTGCTAGGAACTTAGGATAAACAACATAAAATGCACATGTTCTTTGGAATAATAATAAAATATTATTCCCAAGGCTTAAGCCCCCTAGGCTTAACACTTAGCCCCTTTTCCCACCTTCCAGCCCCTAATCCCTTGCCCTCTCTATGGATGCTCAGTCCCCCATCACTCATTCATCATGTCGGCCTGCACGCAACGATGTTTATATTTTATTAATGTGCTGCATACATATAAGTACAAAATCAGGTCCATGGCCTACAACCCTTAGGCTCTCTCTTTGGCCTAATAATCACATAAGCCCATCGACTTATACAAACTTGGCTCACCAACCTATAACACATATTTACAATTCATTTCATACATCAAACTTACAAAGGGCTCGGCCTTGGGGGCACTGCATCCATGGTGGACAATGGGGTGACACATAACTTATTGAGGGAGGATATGGTGTAAAGGCTTTGGATGCAACCTAAACCAACACAGACAACCTTCAAAATAGTCAACGCAGGTGTAAAGAGGGTCGTTGGTGTAGCCAAGGATATCTTGTTGAAGCTTGGTGACTAGTGTGGAAGGACAAGTTTCACCATTCTTCCTATGGATGATTTCAAATTTGTGTTGGGACAAGAATTCACGAGGAAGGAAAAGATAATACATATTCCTCACTGGAACAATTTGTATATTTTCTCAGGGAAGAATCCATGTTTGATTCCTACCATAAGGAGGAAGGAAGGGGGAATGTAGATGTCCTCCTTGCGAATGGTTGTAGTGAAAATCTAGAGAAAACATCCTTGTGGGGGAGAACTTGGACAATGTTGGGTGATGGTTGGACAACCTAACGTAGAAAATGAAAGGAGAATTGTGGCAATGGAATGGAGTATTTCCGATGTTGAAGACATAGTTGGAGATCTAGCTAATATAGTGGATGGATTGGATGATTTATGTTTGAAGGTTGATCAATCGCAGCGAAGATCATAGGAAGTTACAGAGATGATTATGCTAGAGTAGTTAGTTGAACAAGAGCAAAGACCATTCGTGGACCGAGAATATGTTTGGGAGTCATAGCAACCTTTGTGGAGGAGAACCAAGGAAGAAGTTGATTCCTCCTCTAGTGAACTTAGTCATGGTGAATGCATGTATGAACTTGAGCTAGGATGACTTGTTGAGGAATGCGAAGGTAGAATTGGTTCAAGTGTACCACTACTTATGTATATAATGAATAAGTATGATGAATCCTTGCAGATCACATTGGGACAGATTGAAGATGAATGAGATGGACAAACCAACCACCCCCCTTCACCTTTAAACTAAGACAATAGCACATTGGCTCACTGCCTCACGGGGGGATGTGAGGCCTATGGGATGCCTTAAGGAGGTTCCTTAGTGAGTTTTGTTGGAAAAATAGTTGGGTGACTTGACATATTGGAAGAAATGAGGAGTTGTGAATGTGACAAGTTTGCAAATAGAAAAGGACATTTGAACATGAAGATGTGAGTTCTTGAGATAGAGGTGCGACAATTGGACTAGCTACCCAATCGACCAAAGTAACAAGGGGATACAACACATGGAAGCATGAGTAGATAGGATGAAGTAAGGAAACATGAGTAAGTCAGTCAGGCTTGACACTTCAAAGACTCATGCAACTTCCTAAGGGAAGTTTTCCTTGACAACAATAGTTGAGGAGACAATAGTTGTTGGGTGGTGACGAGATATGGGGACATGGAAAAGGAACCACAAATATTGATGGATGTTGTCAAGGACGACAACAACTTGGAGTGGGGGAATGATGTAAGGTCTCCCATGACACCCATCGATTACGCACACTCCTTAGGCATACTTAGGACGAGTCAAGCATGAGAATGAAAGGGGCATGTGATCGGTTGGATGAACAAAGACACGTGGGTATGACCAAGAGCACCTTGGGTGCACAATGGTGAAATATGACACCAAGGGGATACACACCTTACTTTCCTTGAGAAGGTTGATGGAGACTTGGGTTGTGTTTGGGAAAGGACAGGGCGACTTCAATGCATACCCAAGGAGTGGACCCACCTTCCCTTGGCAACATGGGAACGTTGGAAATGTTGGATGGCCCCATCGACACACCCATGGAGATTCACGTCAATTGGCACAAGGAAACACATAAGGCAAGGGGCATGCATCCAAGAATGGGATGTGTCAGTTGATGGGAGAACATGTTCTTTTGGGTGCACTAAGTCTGTAAAGGGGCAGAACGATTCATTTGAGCATGATGGTTCACGAAGGGATGTGACACACCCAAAAGATGCAATGGTTTGTGATGGTGATCTTTGCAGTGCATATAAGAGAACAAGGGTGCACAACCAAGGAAGGAAATATTTTTTGAAAGAGAAAGAAGGCATAAAGAGCAAGTTTGAGGCAAGTTCTGAGGTAAGGAAGAACTGAGGAAGAGTTGTGAAGATGTGAGACAAGTAGCCAAGGGTGGGACATACAATGAGAGTTTGGGGAAGTCTAAACGTAGGTCTTTGTGAGGAATGAGTGAGGTATAACCAAAGTTTGTGGTAACTTGGTCAAGTCTATGGAAGAGAAGGGACATCAAGTCTATGGTAGGGTGCACGTATGGGGCGCACTGTAGGAGGTTGCAAAGGTGGTTACGATAGAGAGTCTTGGTGCGATGAATCTATGTATGAGTGTCTTGGTGAGGTGAGATGAGTTGTGTGACTCTGCCCAAGTTGTAAATCGAGATAGTAGTGCTCATATTGTAACTGTTTCACAATAACAAGACTTAGTCGGGTGTTAGGCATGGTTTGTGTTGCTCACACTATTTTTGTGTGTGTCTCTTGTTTTTTTCGCAATTGTTCTCTTGGTTTCTCATGCTATTGAATGTATTCTTAAATGACCAAGTGTTAAGTTGTTAACAATATTGTCTAAGTATAGAAGTGAGTTGCATAGAGTTGGAGTGTGACTCCCTCGTAGCCTATAATGGAGTATGGGTATGCTCTAGGTGAAGAGGCATAGTCCACATGAAGTATTGTTGGTGTTTTCAAGCAACCAAGTAAGAACCGTTGCAGTGTTGCACACCCTTGGGAGGTGAATGATTACAAGATCTGAACAAGGGTCCTCTGAGGTCATGATAGGAATGATAATTACTATTAAAAATAACTACCAACAAGTAGAAATGTTATAGAAAACATGAATCCAGAAAACAAAAGAAAACTTTACATTGTATTAAATTACTAAAACTCCCAACCCCTATTCTTACTACTCTTACTAACTATTTTACCTAATAAACAAACAATAAAAAAATAAAAATTCATGTGATCATCTTATGACATTTTTACCCATTTATATCAACCATACCACTCCTACTAACTATTTTACCTAATAAACAAACAATAAAGAAATAAAATTTCATGTGATCATCTCGTGAGACTTTTATCCATTTATATCAACCACATATCTACATCATTTATCTTGAGATTTTTACCCATTTATATCAACCACCTATCTACAACATTTGTCTTGAGATTTTTACCCATTTATCTCAACCATCTATCTACAACATTTATCTTATAATGAATTAGGTCTTTGAAAACTTGGATAGAGATGAATTAGCAAGAAAAAGAAAGACATTCCCAAATTGGAAACCATCGTTCATACATAGATCCAAAGTTGCAATCAATGTCATCGATACTACGCTAATCACATAATGTAAGTGATTTTTGAGGTATTGAAACTTACTTTATACAATCACCTATTCACCTATTGATAAAATGGAAAATGTGAATAATAAAAAACAAATTAATTAGAAATAATGCAACTATTTTATGAACCAAGCCGAGCCCCAGCCCCCATCCACCCACACACACACATATATATATATATCAGTCCCAGCCTATATATATATATATATTTCCCACTATAAGCATTAGATGAAATGATGTGAAATCGCTGGCATTGCCTACTTTAGTAACCCTAGTTTTCTCTTACAAAATGGAAATCTCAATCTTAAATCTTGAGCTATAAAATCGAAATCCAAACAAATTCCAGACTAATCGTCTGCCCATCAATCAATCTGTGTTTCTCTTTTCTTATATAAACCGGGCGCGCAGCAAAAGCAATAGCGATTCGTTATTCTCTCAACCAACGCAGCAAAAACCGAAAGCTCAACAAATTCCATGAACCTGTGTTGTGTTTCTCTTTCTTATATAAACCGGGCGCACAGCAAAAGCAATAGCGATTCGTTCTTCTCTCCACCAACACAACCAACGACAATGGCGGTTGGCAACAGTGATATCTTCTTCTTCTCTCTGGTTTTTTTCTTCTTTTGTCTTTGTAATCCCTCTTCAAGGTCGACGGGGGTGCATGGCCAGGTCGACTCTGAGTTTCCCTGCGATCTGACTAGCTTGCCTATGCAGACAGCCAGCTTCGGGCCCGGGGTGTTTGTCCAGGTGACCAACGACTGTCAGAAGTGTGATGCTGCTAACATCGTGGTTAGTTGCAATCCCTGGAACTGGGATTGTTTAAGTGGCAATGTTGGAATTTTGCCTCAGAAGTCATGGGTATTCTATTATAACAGCACACAATCAGAATTCAAGGTCCTAGCTGCGGCCTGGACCAATTGCCGCTGACCCCAGGGCACCAACTATTTGCTGTGAGTTGTAAGACACTTGGTTTATAATAATGTACTTCCTCTATTTTGGCTTTTCTAAGGTCTCTATTTTGGGTGAGCAATATCTAACATGCTAATCAACAGCAGGTGGATTATAGGATGTTGGATCTGAATTGATTTCCGATCCAACCACTTATAATCCACTATCTGCAACATTCAATACTTGATAGGATATTTATGGCTTCTACTTAGTTACAAAAGTTATAATTACAATTTACAATAATGATGTTATGAGTTATAATCTACCATCTACAACATTCAATACTTGGTAGGATATTTATGGCCTTTACTTCATTACAAAAGTTATAATTACAATTTACAATAATGATGTTATGAGTTATAAGTAGCCTTTTCACAAGTTAATACTTAGTAGCAGACTGGATATTTATGACCTCTACTTCTTTACAAAAGTTATAATTACAATTTACAATAATAATGTTATGAGTTATAAGCAGCTTTTTCATAAATCAGTAATAGACATGATCCAACAATCTATAATCCATCTGCAGCAACATTCAATACTTAATAGTAAATTGAATATTAACTACCTATACTTAATTACAAAAGTTATAATTACCATTTACAATAATGATGCTATTAGCAGCCTTTTCACAGTCTCACTCACCATATCTTATTATTCTCCAAATTACAGATCAGTTTGTAACTTTTTCTATATCAAAATGAAATTTATTGACATTTTCCCAACAAAATTAAATATCAGTAAGTTTTAAGACTTCAATCAATGTGTTTTGGTAAGAGAATTCTTTCATATCCATAATATATATTTTTGGATAAAAACATATATGTGATAAATTTGTAAGATCAAAATCATATTCTTTATATCTTAGTAGTTTAAGTTTTTAATTTTTAGGGCAATTATCATTTAAATTTGATAATGGAATTGTTGACTAAATGGTAATTTTACAATGTTTAAATTGTGTTTTTGAATGCATAAATTCATTCAGCATCCTCAAAAATCCTCAAGACAAGGGTTATATGCAATCTCAACCAATAAAAGGATAAAAACGTATATGTGATAAAGATCAAAATCATAATCTTTATATTAGAATAGTTTAAGTCTT
The DNA here is from genome assembly GCA_009831015.1 of Picea engelmannii. NCBI lineage: Eukaryota > Viridiplantae > Streptophyta > Pinopsida > Pinales > Pinaceae > Picea > Picea engelmannii. Next base: position 122,322 of record ML799546.1, read on the forward strand.
TAAATTTCAGCAATCTCAATGGTTGAAATATGCAATTCCAACTTTTTTTTAATTTTTGACTACATTTTGAAAGAAACAATCTAAAAATACCTAGAAAAGAGTAAAAAAATTAAAAGTTTGGACTATTTGATGAGTACCATACTTATCCACATTGTTATACCTAAAGTTGTAATTGATTTCCATAGAGATGGACTGACTATATTAATGACATATTTAATGATTTTTTATTTTATTTAAAGTTGTAATTATTTTATATAAGAAGTTAATTATATATGATTAAATTAATTATTAAATAAATTTATTTTTTCTGTTTAATTTGAGAAGAATTTTGTTAAAAGTTATAGTTTCATTTAGTAATGAGAATTTATAAAATTTTGTTTTTAAGGATTTTGATTAATTTTAGGAAACTTTAAAAAATAAATAAATTCATATTTAAAAAAAAAATTTTAATTTAAAATTGTTTTTGTAAAAATTATAATTTCATTTAATTAAAAATTTTATTCATAGAAATTTTGATTAATTTTAAGAAATTTAGTAAAGTGAATTACTAAAAATGGAACTTTATCTTATTACAAATAAAGTTAATTCATCCCAAAAAAAAAATGAGTTTGTAGAATTTTTATTTTATATTGAATTGGATTTCCGATTGAGAGGAATGATTATCATTTTTCTCAATTGAATTGAATTTCTATATATATATATATATATTGTTGTAATAATTTTGAGTTTTATTCTTAATCAATTTTATGTTTTAAAAATTCTAAGATTTACCTTAAATAACGTTCTTAAAATAAAAAATATTTATTTTCTATATTTATTTATTTATAATAATAAAATATATAAATAATAGAAACAAATTAATTACAATATGCTTATTATAAAAATAATATATTTATAAATAATAAAAACAAATTAATTGCAATATGCGTATTAACGCCAGAGGTGTATAACGCGCGCAGCAATTCGTTCTTCTCTCTGATTTTAATCTCCTGTTATGAAAGTTATAATTACAATTTACAGTAATGTTATTGCAGCATTTTCACACTTCTAACTCACTGTATCATATTATTCTCCAGATTACATATGCCTGTGTAACTTTTTCTATTTTACTATGAAATTGATTAGACTCTTTTCAGTGTATACTCCAAAGTATGGGTATATCTCTTACTGTAATGTTAGGATTTTAATGTGAAATTTATTAAAAGAAATTAAAACTATGTATCTAAGGACACCGACCAGACAAACGCTTATATATATATATTTCCTCCAGTTTTTGGTATTTCTTGGCATCTAGTTGTTATATTTTCTTTGGTATTTATTTTGTTAACATAAAGTTGACTTAATTTTTTTTTTTTTAAGAAAAAAACCTATTTATATTGGAGGAAAAAATAAATACAATAATCAGATGCTTATACATCATCAAACCAGTTTTCCCATATGGGTCTTTTCATAAAAAAAATTCAATCCTTCAACCTCGTACCTTCATTACGGAAGTTCTCTAGATAGCATTAGTTATATTACAATCCATAATAAACAGGTACTATGGCAAAAAGACCTAAACGAAATTAAAGTTCATGGATCATGAGGTGTCTATTCCCTTCATCAAATTCCTATAGAATGATATGCTTTTCAGGTAACATAGTCATTTCTTTAGAGAACTTGTTCACTTTTTTATTCATTTTTCTGTATATATTAATGAAAGTTACATATTAATGAAATCAGTTTGAACAAATAAATTATATATTTTTTTAAGTTGATCAGTTAAGGATCTTAAGTTGACATTATGTAACTAAACAAAATTAGATAAACAAATAATGAATAGAGTCTTAACTAAATAAATTTAGATAAACAAAACCCTCAATGTAGAGAAAATTTTAGTAGTAGAAATAAAACCATAAACACATTGAAATTATTTATTCCTTTCTCTACATTTGTTTTAAAATGGAATAAACAGAACTAGATAAACAAATAATGACTAGACTAGAGTATCTAAAAAAGTGTAGAGAAGCAAACCCTCAATGTAGAGAAATTTTAATAGTAGAAATAAAACCATAAACTCACTGAAATTATTTATTCGTCTCCCTACATTTTCTTTAAAATGGAAATATTTGAGATCAGTAAGATGTAAGAAAAACCCACATCCAACAAATAGAATCGCTGCAAGCATCATCGAGAAAACACCAAGGTCTAGACCTGTCCACCCTGAGTTCACCCACATACCTATGTTGCTTATACTTTGGACTATTCTTATAATAAGAAAGAAAGCTCAGACATTGAGCACATGTTTTGAAGGATGGAACAAACTTGTCTTCAAACAAAATTGAGTTMTGAGCCAACCAATTTCCCCAAGTACCAAGTAAGGAAGTGCTTTGATAGATTTCAAATTTTTGTTGGAAAACCAACCGAAAAAACATCCAACAATGGTATCCTTGTCCCATATGTTTGAGAGACCCAAATGACCTTCAATCTCCTATCRAATCTTCTATGAGTAAGTACATGTAAGAAAAATATGAATAATTGTTTCTTCATTATACCTACATAAAAGACAAATACCTGACCCTTTTTTGTTCCTTTTCCTTAACATCTCCCACCTCAAAACCTTGTTATTAAGGGCAAGACACATAAGTAAATAGACTTTGGAGGATATTTTACCGTCCAAAGTTTCTTCCACCACTTTACATTGTGTCAAATGACTAAAACCCTCAACCACCTATTCTTATTTCTCTTACTAAATATTTCACCCTATAAACAAATAATAGACTGTACATATTGGAAACCATCATTCATACATATATCTTCATAACAACCATCAATTTGATGATGTACAAATTTCAACCTATTGAAACCATTATCTACTTCCAGGATCAAGATATTATATTCAATGTAGAAGTGGTTAACTAAGTCTATTAAAAACCAAATTCATACATATATCTTCATAACAACCATTAATTTGATAATGTACAAATTTCAACCCATTGAAACCATTATCTACCTCCAGGATCAAGATATTATATTCAATGTAGAAGTGGTTAACTAGGTTGGTTAGAAACCAAATAAAGAAGAAATGTGATATGCATAAAATGTCCATTATCCAAATTTAAATTAGGAGGAACGCCTACATGTACCCCTAATATCTCCTCCACTAAGAAGGAAATGATGCGTATAGGTGCATTTGAGCTCTCATCAACTAAGAAGGAAAGGAAGGATTCCCAAACACTTAAATAACATTCATAGCTTTGGTAGCAACTAACCCCATAAGGCCACATGTTCATTCATTTTGTGACGATCCCTAATTAAACCGTAAAGCCTAAACATGGAAACCTTTTCTTAGTCCCATAAATGGTAGGGTAACAAATTTCAGAAAGACATGAGAACCTTTTGACAAGAGTACAAGTGGAGAAAATCTGGGGTAGATCATTTGGACTGGCTCGAAAATTTGTGCATGCATGTTGTAGTTATGGCATGGGCTTGAAATGTTGGAGAGGTTAACATACAAAAGGGAGATAAAACCTAATATGTGCTAATGTATAATGAATACATGGTAATTTGGATAAAAGAATATCCAAGTTACATGTCAGATGGTCTGAATGCAAGCATTTTGTATAATCGAGCATGGTGGATAAGGGTTGAGGTTACAATGACTTTAATTGAGAGAATTTGAAATCAAGGGATAGAAAAATGAAATGATGGTAGAAAATAAATTTAGGTTCTCATAAAGTTGTTGTAAAAGTTACAAAGATATAACATAGACCAAACCTAGTACTATACACTATGAATAAGAGATGTAACAAATACTTTCCGTAACATTAGATCAGATATTTTCACATGAATAGTTTTTGGGTCCTTCTGCCTTCTTGATTTCCTAAAAAAAAGTTCATAGACAACCTTAGCATAGATCAGGACATCCTTGATGGCTTGAAACAGAGGAATCTTTACACACATATTTCTAAGTTCCCCTAGAAAATAAAAAAATGGTCATGTGGGGGACTTCTCTATACATAGTCTTTATAAATATGGGGGATTTGGAATTGATTCTCTTGCATGTGGTTGTTCTGAAGTAGTATCTTGGGTTTCCAAAGATGGATTAATGATCTGATTTTCCATTTCGGTAAGACTTTCCTCATCATCTTGTTCTTGGATAATGGGGGTAGTATGATCATGAATCACTTTCCCCGAGCGTAGATGAATATATTTACAATCCACGAGATAAATGACATATGTTGGAAAAGGGTGTAGTTCAGCATTACATATAGGTTGTATTGATTTATTATTTTGGTTGGGTATAGGATAGAAAGGTAATTGTGATGGTATTTGAAGAGATTGGTTGGATGGAAATTACAGTTGTAGTGGGTCCTGGAATGGTGAGTGAGATTGAGGAGAATATTGTTGGTTTTGAGAAGGTAATCTCCCAAGAATTCTAGGCCCTCACCGACACTGCTACAAGGGTTGGTTTTGAGCATGGGAAATACATTGTTTCCATGGTGCAGATGGGTACTGGTATGGAAAAAAATATTTTTTCTTGTGCAATACTAGGTGGTTGTGGCGACCATGGTCGCTTTTGGGATACAATACATATTTTATCGGTTTCGGTGTTATCCCTTTTGTATATTTCCTTCAACTCAGGAAAGGAAGGGAAATATTTGGTCGCATGCTTTTGTTCACAAATAATACACATCTCTATATTATCCAAAGGGGACTTCTGGAGAGGGTGCTTTTTCCTACATCTAGAGTAGAATATGGCGAATGCCAATTAATCTTATTATTTCTTCTTCCTAGCCTTTAAAGTGTCTAGCTGGGAGATAAGTGAGCTGAGAATGCCAGTTTTAAAGTTGTCCAATTTATATTTCCTATCTCATCCATAGTAACTCCTCTGCTAGACAACCTAGCAACCTTTGAGACTAAATCCCTAGGGTTGCTCCTAGATTTTGTAGTGCTCCATGAATAACGCCTACACAACTAACAAATTTCATCATATGTTAGCTGAGAGATATCTCTAGATCCCATAAGATTTAGTGCATCTAGACAATCATCCCTAATTCCCCAAAGGAGAATGATGCACAAAGTTTTAAGGTCTAGTACATTTTGTTTCGTCCTCTGCAGATTGTATTGGAACCTCTCGATATAGTCTTCAAATCTCTCTTCGTCCCATTGTGTCATTTTAAATATCTCTTCCTTGATATCCCTTACATTGTAATAATCTTGGTACTTCTTCAGGAATTTCTACGTCATTTCATCTAATGTTTTAATGGAGTTACCCCCAAGACCCATGAACCAATGAAGTGTTTCCTCTTTCATAGTGGTTGGGAAGAGTTTAAGTTTCTAGGAATTTGTAGAGTAATCATAACTCTGACATAAGACATCAAATTTGAAAAAAAGGGTATATGGATCCTCATTAGCTACGCCTCAGAAGTTGGGAAAATAATAGGATGGAATGTTTTTCATTTGAGTCATGCCATCTAAATCTTGGATCGAAAACTCAAGTTTAAAGGGTTCTTTTTGTTTTGCTGCTTCCACTTTTTCACCCCTACTAGGAAAATTAGTTTCCCATAATAATAAGATTCATTTGTTTCACCTGAGTGTTTGAGTTCTTCAACATGATTTTCTAGGCGACCTTGATCTTCAGAGTTGGGATTTCAAAAGTAGGAGCCTATAACTACATTGGTTGTAGAGTATATCTTATAGGGACTATCTAGGATATTGGATGTTATTTGTTATGTTGGGACTTTAGGCTGGGTTTCTTATCCTCCCGATTTACCTGCTAGATTGTTATGAGTGGCTCCTATGGTGCCACATCCCGAACATTCTTGGTTTCTATAGTCATGCATTCTAGTACGAGCTAATGCATGATACCTTAGAAAAAGGTTATCAAAGGGGTAGTCAATAATTCTCTAATGTTTCCTCTAGTTTGGTATCTTTTCCCAAAATTAGTGTAAAAAAAAGGATCCTAGTCCTTTCAGTGTGTCCCCGACAATGGTGCAAAAAATGACGGTGTTTTTATTACTCTTATAAAATTTATGGTTTACACTAGGTCATTTAATTGTAAACCTGGGGTCAATTAAGCTTACGAGGCACCATGTGTAGTATACATAGGTTAAGGTTTTGTATTGACTGATATGATATGATGTGATAACTAATACTAATTTTACAAGAAATGAAAATGAAAAATAAATCTATGCTAATTCAAATCCAAGATAACATTCAAAAGCTTAAGAAAACTCCTATTACTTCTTAGATTCAATGCGCAATCAACAACACCACTTATGGAAAAATCATTAATAATTAGAACTTATTCTTTCAACATTTCATTTGTGATATATTAAGCTTAAACCCAAGAATAAATCTAATTCTCCAACACACTAGTTCTCCAACAAATGTAATCTAAAACAATAAAAAAAATGTAATCTAAAACAATCAAACTTGACAACTTGCAAAATAAACAAATACCAAAACAAAATAACACTACCAAAGAAAGTTAACATGGTCAAAATAAAACTCTATACATAACACTACCAAAGAAAGTTAACACATTCAAAATAAAACTCTATACATGTATATATTGGCACAACAAACCACCTCAAGTGGCACCCCTAAGGTGTAGCCTATGTGCTAGCTACGAGACCACCAAAACAAGTTTAACTCACAATCATGCACAAAACAAACATCCATTTTCCATATGAAAAACACCTCATAGGACAAAAATAACTGCAACTTTATTGATCCAGATTTAGGAGCGAAACGAACTGAATAACAAACTGAATACAATAAACACAGATATATGAAGAACAACACAAATATCCAGTGAACAATATCTTCTATTGAACAAATGAAATAGGCTAAAACTGTAAAAAAGAAGAACTAAAACACTTGCTCGAATGGTGGTAGCTATCTCTGAGAAGAGATGTGGTTCTTATGCACATCCATTTGAGAAGAATGATTACAATGAGGCTCCATAGGCCTTTTTGATATTACTCATGAATTCCAAAACCCTAGACATCCAAAAACCTAACCCTAGGAGGTGAAACACCAAATGTCATGTGGGCACCTATGGGTAAGTTGGTACCTCAACTTCTCGGGGTCGTAAATTTTGCATATAACCTCCGTTTTAGGTGCATGATAGCCCGTTGGAAAGGTATTTTAGAGAACTACACATTACTCCATCAAAATTTGACTCAGTCTATAGTTTCACTGTGGTGAGCCAAAAAAACACTGTTTAGGCCTCCAAAACGGCCCTGGAAGTACATCAAGATGTGTTGACATGAAAATATACAAAAGAAGCCAGTTGGATAAGGGGAGAGGCCACCAGTATCCACCTGGAAGATGTGTAGGTATGTTACACATTATTTTCGTCACCCCTATGACCATTAATGATGTAAACATATCCTTTGTCTTTAAAAGGATCAATGGCCTTAATCCCTAAAGAATAATGAAGACACATTTTCCCAGAAAGATGAAAATCATCTTTCCCCTTGTAAAAACCTTATAAAAAGGGATCGTCACACCTTGCTTAGTGTTAAGGGTGTGATGATCTAGGATCTTCGCAGGTTTCACCACAGTGGCCTGCGACATCGTCACAGTTTGATAAGTGTTAAGGGTGCAACAAATTTTCGTACGAAGGAAAATGAGGAATTTCTCGAAAGTTCTAGAATAGAACCTTTGAGGGTGAGGTGGCCTCCGATCAGTTTGGATCTGATTCACATCCATGATCTCTTGGGATCATCCTAAGCTCCTCACCCTATCCTTTTCAACTTATAAAAAGAGAGGAGTTCTCATTGGGAAAGTTAGCTTGATTGGGTTTTTTGAAGTTAGCTTGGATCTTTTTGAGTTTTGATAGACTTCTGATTTATGTTGTCAAGATAGATTGTTAGTACCTAAAACTTACAGTCTCAAAATCCTTGGAGCAAAAGTGTGTGGGAAGAAAGGAACTTTTGGAAGGGACCTTACAACATCAAGGCATCAATTGTATTCTCGTTTTTATATATTTAATACAATGATATATTTATTTCCCATAAAATTGGTCTTATTTTATTGTATGACTCCTTGATCACATACATAGGTTTTGTTGAGTATATGTTGTTGCTTTCACTTCATTGTATTGTGTCTCTTTACAGGTTCAACATCCCATAATCCTTGGAACGGAGTGAGGATGACAATAGCGAGGAAAAACAACATTTAAAAGGTATGTGAGTTATGTATTGTTAGTTAGTATTCTTGATAATTGAAATTTAGGGAAAGTTTTATATCCTGTCATGTTTTGTTATAGTTTCATGGTGAAACTAGGGAGATCTATTTGTGTCCGCACTTACTGATTAGTCCGATAAAAAAATTGGCAACCATACTGGGGAACATATTGTTTTACTAGTTTGTCTTGATTTCTTTCTCTGATTGCATGGGTTCTGTTTTCTAAGTCATTGGGAGATCCAGATTGACTCTCTGACTATTTAATTTCACTGGAAAACCTTCATTCTTCTAATTTTTTCCACTTTTTCTTTGATCGTTGCACCCTGATTTGAGAGACAGTGCAACGATCTAGGATCGTCGCACTCTTCCTTGAGAGACAATGTGACGTCATCGCATTGTGGCCTTCTTTTACTCATGACAATCTAGGATTGACGCACTGTGTTAGTCCTTCAGCCTACGACGATTGTGAAAAAAATAGTTTTTGGTGGTTTTCCTTGCTGAGATCTATGATAAGTGTTTGGGGTGATTTGTTGGGTTTGATTACAGTCTTCTTGACAACTTTGAATCTAATTTTAGCTATCTTTGAAACAAAAAATTGTAATTTCTTGATTTGCATCAAATTGGGGGCATCTTTGCATTTGAAGTAGCGAAATTGCATGGTTTTTGACATTTTTTTTCTTGAATTCTTAAAATTTTGGGACACTGTGCATCTGGGAATGATAAACATTTTCTCCTCGTAATATAGATTTCATCGAAGTGAAATATTTTCATTCCCATTTCTTTGCATTGTTTGGAATCGGTCAAAACATCATTTATTCCATGCCATTTTCCTCTTGAGTAAACAACAACCTTAAAATAAAGTGCTTATAAAAATTGATTAGACATTTTTATATTTTCTAGTAGCAAACCTATATTAGATTAGTTGTAGGGATTTAGAATAGGTGTGTAAGATAACTTTCAAAAGCTGCAAACAAACATAGAATCTTGCGTTAGGGAGAGGTGAAATCCACTTGCTACATTTTGTCCTGGGAAGCCCTTCTAACACAAGGGTCAATCATGAGGTCGCATTAGGATTGGCAGAGTTACTCACCCTGCTTTGTTGGTCTTAGTGTAGAGATTGCATGTATTAATGGGGGTCACTTGAGAAGAAAATCCTATGGGGATCTTCTCAAGTTGATTTCGGGCTTAGATACCCTGCCTTTGCGCTTGGATCAGTCTGTCAACTGTTTCCCGAGGAATAATTGTCGTAATTGGTAACCTTAGTGCCTATCTCTTTAGGGTATTTACACAAGGTGACTGTGGAGGGGCAAGTCTTCATGGTACCTGGAATCGACGTTGGCCAAACTCACTCGAGATCCTTGGAGAGTATACCCACGTTTATGTGTGGGAGATTGCACCAGGGCATAAGTCCGTTAAGAAGGTCATCAACGTAACTTTTCCACCTGCTCTATCTCAACCCCTTCTTACATTTTTCTCGCGACGTTGGATTTCATCACCAACTAGTGCATTCATTATGAGAAGGTTTTGTTTGTTTTCTTGCTTACTAGATTTTTAGTGTGTGCTGTTTGTTTTCCCTAGAAGACTCTAGGTTGGATCTGTGTTTAATGGCGTCAGTTCCCAGAATGAACAATGAAGAAACCCCTCCTCTGGGGGAACCTTTTGTTTTTCCTTCTTACAAAAACGTTGGTCCTCCTTACATCACTACTTTGAGCCTTCCAGGTCTCGCAATTGGATTACTAGTATGGTTATTTTCCACTCAGTTAATCCTGAATGCATCTAATGCTTCGGTTGTAAGCACTTCCCCCCAATAACATCAACCTCATGTTGATCCTTCACCTTCTTCAACAGTAAGATCTCCTTTGCCTTATTCACTTGCAAGGTCTTCTTCCGTTTCATCTTCTTCACTGAGTAAAAGCTTTGAATATAGTAACTCAGTGGATAAGAAGAAGAAGAAAAGGAAGATTAAGAAGAAAAAAAAAAAGCAAGGTTCCAAACTTCCAACCATTTCCAGACATGTTGGAAAAAAACCAGTTACTGTTAATCGTGCTGGGAGTGTTGATGATCCCAAGACAACCCAAACACGTAAGCCCAAGTACCCTTGCAGGATTTGTAAGGGTAGCCATCTTCTTAAGGATTTCCATGGTCTATCCAAGGTTATAGAAGCATGGTCTACACACCCCCAACAACCCATGTTGTTAGCCTCTGAACAACATGCTGGTGACCTCCCGTCAACTAGTCACAATACCGTTGAGAAGAAAAAAAATTAGAGTCAATTTCCCATGTATGTTATGCGGAGGGAGTCATCAAACTCACCTTTTCCCTCATACAGACGAAGCCTCGAAATTACTAGAAGACATGATTCTTTCCTAGCCTCAACTTCTAGCTGCTTACTGTAAGCTTTCTCTCAACCCACCTGTAGTTGATGGGATGATCAATCCGGTCCCTTTGTTGGTCATTCCAATTGATCATGTGGTCAATTTGGTCACTTCCATAGTTGAACCAGTTGACAAAGTGGTCGATCCAATCCCATCCTCGATCAATCCCACTCTCTCGAAAGAGAGTGAAACTAAAGCGATAGATCTGTTTCCATCCGTCGGCCCCATTATTCCTTTGGAGAATTCAACCCAAGTGGTCGATCTGATCTCGTCATCGATCGATCCTACTCTCCCGCTAGAGAGTAAACCCAATACCGCTCACATTTTTCTCGTTGATATAGATTCTACCATGCTGGGGGAATTCCTCCTTCTCCCGTGGAACCTCCTCCAAGTAATGAGGCCATCCATTTTGATTGGTGTGCACTAACTAGACCTCGTCTTCCCTTTGAAATTCCTTTCAAGATTACAGTACATGTTTGTGGCCAGGACATTCCTCAGACGCTGATAGATGAAGGTTCATCTGTTAGTATTTTTTCCTCTATTGCTTGGCAAGCTTTGGGTTATCCTCAGCTCATGACAATTACACAGAATTTGTTGGATTTCAACAGATGAACCAGTCAACCTTTGTGGAACCTTCCTCAGTTTCCCATAACTTTGGGAGGGAATTTTTTTTTTATTGACATCGTGGTAGCCCAAGACCCCTTGGATTTCAATTTACTCCTCGGGAGAGACTATGTATATGCCATGAAAACTATTGTGTCCACTCTTTTTTGTGTGATATCTTTCCCGCATGATGGATGAGTGGTGACTATTGATCAAATTTCATTTGCTGGTCCTGACTTGACCATCAAATCAATGACCTCCCTAAACGGTTCTTATATGCAGTTGGTATCACCCTTGTCACATGTCAATTATGTAGCGTTGTCTCCCATGCCTTCATCTACCGATGCAGATGAGCCTCTCACTATAAGTTCAATATCTTATGAATTGGATCCAGTAGTTGACACGGTCATCTCTTCGGTAGGGCTATCAGAGCCCGATCTCCTTACCCTTATCATGTGCTCCTTCCATAGTGTGCTTCTTCCATCGAGTGAAGATCTCTTGGAGGCCATGATTGAGTTTTTTCCCTTGACATGGTGTCCTTCCAGAGCATTGTTGTCTTGGAAGTCGTGATCAAGAAATAGAATCTTCAAGCATGGTTTTATGATTTCAAGCTCATTAAAAAATGAAACCATCTTTGAGCATGGTTTTCTGATTTCAAGCTCATTAAAAAATGAAACTAGTTGTGAGGATAGTTTTGCGTCTCTGTAGCAACCTTGTTAAAAAATGAAACAAATTTTACGAGAATAGTTCTTATTTCTGTGTTAAGCTCGTTAAAAAATTAAACAAAGGTCTAGGGATTGAACCTGGAATCTCGAGCATAGTTCTTGTTCATGTGTCAAGCTCGTTAAAAAATGAAATAGTTTCCCCCCTCTCTTTTTGAGTCAATTCCTTCGTATAATATTTGAAGCTTCATTTCATCCGCCTGTGCCTAGGGACGAAACAAATCTTGGGGGGAAATGATTTCAGCCTTTGAACTTCATGCTGAAGTTAAAGCTATTGGTTTCTTAAGCTGGGGGCTAAGTACCAACCATCCCTGTGTTATTCATTGGGAAGTCCAAGCATAGTTTTCTATGGTTCAAGCTTGTGTAAAAATGAAACCACCTACCTCAAGCATAGTTTCCTCTAGTTCAAGCTTGTGTAAAAATGAAACCAAGTCCAAGCATAGTTTTGGCTAGTTGTAAGCTTGTGTAAAAATAAAATCTATCCCAAGCATAGTTTTGTTTTGTTTTAAGCTTGCGTAAAAATGAAAACAATCCCGAGCTTAGTATTTGTTCTTTCTCATGCTCATAAATACATGAGAATGTAACCGAGTAAACGTTTATCACTTTTTCAGACTCGTAAAAGTTATACGAAAAAGGAACCCCTTGGAGTTCCCTTTAAGCTCTTTTTAGACTCTCTAAACATGAAAATATTGTCGAGCGATCTTGTTCTTTTCACGCTCATTAAAGTATTAGAAAGAACACCTTTTGAGCAGTATTTTATCTCTTTTTCAGTCTCATCAAACTAATTTATGAAAAGAGACATTTTGGACTTTTCTTTAAGTGTTTTTCAGACTCTCTAAATATGAAAAACCACTGAGTTTACTTTCTTTGGACTCATAAAACAAACATCAAAAGGCCCATATGGGACCAAACCACTCCTTCCTAGGGTTATTTAAACATACTCCGAGGGACTCATTTGAAGGGTGAGCTTACAAGTCAAGCATATGTTATCCTCCTTAAGCTTGTGTAAAAATAAAGAGGTACTCGCCAGAAATGGTGGGGGGAAAATTGGGAAAGAAATGTATCTAAACCTGTATTCTATGGAAGAGTCGCTTTTGAACATGACACCCTTTCACTCACTTTGTGTCTAAGTTGAAAAATCCTCTTGTCTCTTGGTCATACTCCTTTATAAGATTACAAATTGGTCTGTGATCCTTGTTGTTGAGTCAGTGTTTCCAAGACATTTTTCATGTCGTGAATATGTTCAAAGAGAAGTTCAACCCTGAAAGCCTTCTATTGCACCGACCATTTCTATAGTCCTTAAGCCTTCTATTACGTCGGCCATCCCTGAGTTAGTCCCGAGTCACTTGTTACTCTGATCTACATCAAATCTTGTTACATGTTTCGTTTCATTGATGGGGGATACATTAAGGCCCTCCCATGATGAGTCTTTTCTTGTCAACTTCAAATCATTATCTAGGAATTAGAATTATAAACTAATTAGTACCTTGGAACTTTCATGCCTCAATGGCAGGTTTCCTCACTTTCGACAACGGGTTTTCATCATTGACCCCTGATTGGAAGATTCCACCAAGTGTTCGACTTGAGCTCATTAATTCACATTCGTTGGATTGTACTAGAGTACCTTGGGAGTCATTGCCATTGATGATTATTTCCCTTGCACTTGTTAACGATATTCATTAATGACCGGTAATCAAGTGGTTTCTACGATGTTCTACTTCAACACATGTATTTGCATGGTTAGATTCCTACTATAGAGTGGTGGAGATGAAGACCCTGAATATTTTTTGATAGATTCAGGTTGCGTTAGAGTATATTCATATTGTACTATTGCATAGATCCACAATGTATGTCTCGTGGCTATGTTCATATTTGAGTCTTTAATGCATATATCCATAGTGTATTTTTGGTGGCTATGTTCATGTTTGAGTCATAATGGCATGGATCCACAATGTATGTTTGGTGGCCATGACCTGTCTTAATTGACATGGATCTTTGCATGTCAACATTTATGCTTTGATTCATTTTTATTCTGAGTATGGGAGTGCCCACCTCAGTGATGATATATTATTTTACTGTATTTCTTTGTTTGTTGGCAGGTTTTCGACTGACATGTTCTTTGTTCCCAACACACACTCGACAAAGTATTTCAGCTATCACTCTGTTCTAACTTCATACTTTGGGGGGATCACTGTTACACATTATTTTCATCACCCCTATGACCATTAATGATGTAAACATATCCTTTGTCTTTAAAAGGATCAATGGCCTTAATCCCTGAAAAAGAATGAAGACACATTTTCCCAGAAAGATGAAAATCATCTTTTCCCTTGTAAAAACCTTATAAAAAGGGATCGTCACACCTTGCTTAGTGTTAAGGGTGTGATGATATAGGATCGTCATAGGTTGTAGAACAGTGGCCTGCGACATCATCACAATTTTCTCAGTGTTAAGGGTGTGATGATTTTCGTACGAAGGAAAAAGAAGAATTTGTCGAAAGTTCTAGAATAGAAGCTTCAAGGGTGAGGTGGCCTCCAATCGGTTTGGATCTGAGTCACATCCCTGATATCTTGGGATCATCCTAACCTCCTCACCCTATAATTTTCAACTTATAAAAGGAGAGGAGTTCTCATTGGGAAATTTAGCTTGATTGGGTTTTTTGAAGTTAGCTTGGAGCTTGTTGAGTTTTGATAGACTTCTGATCTATGTTGTCAAGATAGATTGTTAGTACCTAAAACTTACAGTCTCAGAATCCTTGGAGCAGAAGTGTGTGGGAAGCAAGGAACTGTTGGAAGGGACCTTACAACATCAAGGCATCAATTGTATTCTCCTTTTCATATCTTTAATATAGTGATATATTTCTTTCCCATAAAATTGGTCTTATTTTATTGTATGACTCCTTGATCACATACATAGGTTTTATTGAGTATACATTGTTTATTTCACTTCGTTGGATTGTGTATTTTTATAGGTTCAACATCCCATAAGCCTTGGAATGGAGAGAGGATGAAACTAGTGAGGAAAAACAACGTTTAAAAGGTATGTCATTTATCTCTTGTTAGTCAGTATGCTTGATAATTGAAACTTAGGGAAAGTTTTATATCCTGTCATGTTTTTTTCTAGTTTCTTGGAGAAACTAGGGAGATTTGTTTATGTCCACACTTACCGATTAGTCTAATAACAAGGGATTCATACAACCCCAAAAGTGTAGAACCCACAATTACAAATAAGTATAAAATAATGTGTTGAACTAAAAACTGACAAGAGGACCCAGTTGAAATAGGCGGGTGGCCACCAATATCCACCTGGATCAATCCTCCTCCCTTAGGAAGCAATGGTCTCCATTGTGTTGAATTCCCCCATCAGGTGAGGAAACTTCTATTGGATTTGGCCCTAGGTGAGCCACTTGCCTTGGTGTAGGAGTTTCCATGCCTTGACAACCCGATAAAGCTGGATCCTCTGTTGGCAAGTGCCCTTGACCCGTGTGTCCACCATCTAATTAGTGGATTCCTGTTCCATGCATTCAAGGTTGATATTTGTTGGTGTCATTTGTTCTGTGATCTTTGAGGTTTCCAATAATGGTTGAAAATATGGCCGAGGGAGGTCCACATTGAACAATGGGTACAAGCCAAGGAATATTGGAGTGTTGAGCTCAAAATCATTGTTACCCACATCCTTGGTGATGGTGTAAGGCCCATAGTGAAGTGGGAAAAGATTCCTATGGGGCCCTCTAAGACACTCCTTCTGCAAGTGTAACCATACCTTGTCTCCAACCTAAAACTGGTGTGGTACCCTGTGTTGATCATGGTGCTGCTTGTACTTAGCATTGGATTTCTGCAAAATCTCCTGTACCTGTTGGAGGATGTGCTAAAATCACTCAATGAATATGGTGTCTTTTTCGGTCTCAGAATGAACATGGGAAGAGTCTGTATGTGTGGTGGCCAAAGGTAGTGCAACGTCAATGGGAACCAAGGGTTGGAATCCTAGTCCCACCTGAAATGGTCTATGGCCAGTGGAGCTATGGAGAGCCCTGTTGTAACTGTGATAAACATAGGGGAGACGCTCATCCCATGTACATGGATACTTAGATTTGTACATGCACAGGATGTGCATAATCATCTGATTAATGACCTCTGTTTGGTCATCTATTTGGGGGTGGAAAGAGGTGGATTTAGTGAGCTTGGTGTCCAATCATGACCAGAGACTCGACCAAAATGTGTTGAGGAACCTGCCTTTCTGGTCGGAGATGATGGTCTATGGTATCCCAAAATGGACCCACACTCGTTCGAAGAAGATCTTGGAAGTATTTTCCACTGTGATGTTCATCTTTCAGGTTGTGAGGATGGCCATCTTTGAAAACTGATCAACGACCAAAAATACAGAATCATTTCCTTGCTTGGTGGACGAAAGGCCAAACATGCAATCCATAGAGATGGATTCCCAAGGCTTCTATGGGGTAGGTAGAGGGGTGTATAAGCCTTGCTTCTTGATGGATGACTTGGAAATGGAACAAGTAGTGCAAGATTTGATATACTTGCTAACGTCATGTCAAAGTTTTGGCTAATAAAAATGTTTCTGGAGAACGACCACAATTTTCTCCACAAAAAAATGTCCTGCCACCTGAATGTAGTGGGATTCCCAAATACCATTTTCACACTCTCTTGCAGGAACACAGAGATGACCCAGATGGAATAACAACTCGTCCTGAATGTGAAAATCAGTGACAGTCCCACCTGTACCCAAGATTTGATAGGTGGTGACGAAGTCTAGATATTTCTGATAAAGTTGGGGCCACTCAGATGCCTCATGTCCACAGGAATGGAGCAAAGTGGTGAGTGCAGCTACGGGAGGTCGACTGAGGCAGTAAGTGTTGAAATAATGTAACTGCAAAGTGTATTCTTATTATTATTTGGTATATTATTCATTGGATAAATCCCCATTGTGGATTGATCATGTTGGCTATTGTAAAAGGACCAAATCCCCTTTTGCGGATTGGTCATAATATAATTGTAATAGGCAAAAGAAAAAGTCAGCCCCAGAATATATCAAAGAGGCCCCAGAATATAATAAAGGTGGTTATAACCACCCAGATTAATAAGTCGGCCCTACCAGTGAAGATACACTTCACACGTGCCAGATTAGTATAAATAAGGAGGCTAGCGCCTCACTTACATACACCTCACTTTCTCATTTTGAGAGACAAGTTTCAGAACTATAGTTGGAGAAGAGAGAGAGAGAGAGTCACATATTTGGGAGAGGATCTTCTGTATTATCTTGAGTTATCTCCTGGCATTGTATTGGCTATCTATAATAAGGAAGTTTTTATGGGTTTTCTTCCCCTAGAGGGTTTCCTAGGATAAATGTTGTGTCTCTTGTGATTGTGTATTTCTCAGTGATCTTGTATTATGCTATTGCTATCTATTGAAATGAAAAGAACTATAATAATGGCTTAAACATTAACATGGTATCAAAGCCAAGATGAAGAAAGCATCTTTCACAAGAGTGAAAAACGTCACTGTTGTTGTACATACAAATTAGGTCTTTTTGATGGTGAAGCTTTTCAGCCCTAAAACCATCTAGAAAAGTGCGCCCTCCCTCAAGGATTATTTTGGCACCTTCAATGCACCTTTTGAGTGGCTAGATCTCCCGGAAAGAGAAACCTTAGTTTCACAAAGTACTAGAAAACCAGAAAACCAGAGCACCAGAAGTACCAGAAGTACCAGAGTACCAGAAGTACTAGAAAACCAGAAGCACCAGTCTAGAAATCCATAGATCAAGTTTGAGGGGGTAAAAATTGGATTTTCAGAAATTTGACTGCACTAGCTTACTCGGCTCAACTCAGCACATCTATCCCTTGGATCAGAATTTCAAATTTTGAAGTTTGAAAAATTAGGGTTTCCTCATAAAACCCTAAGTTGCAGTTGCAGTTGTAGTTGCACTCTCAGAACCAGTTGCAGTTGCAGTATCAATTGCAGTTGCAGTCGTAGCACCAGTTGAAAAACACCCTTGAAGTTTTTAAGAGTTGGTAATGATTACCGCTACTGCCAGATGGAGCCACTACTTGCAAATACTATCAGAGCGTATTGTCTTAGTACATAAGACAGTTTGAAGAAATCACTCGTCATATTGAGTGAAGGAGTCTCGGAAGAAAAGAAAGCACTCATTCCTGAGGACAAGGCTCCAGGTTTGATTAATCAAGTCAATAAGATTCAAAGGTACACATGACAAGTTGATGACTATAGTTGAGATAGCAATCTTTGTAAAGTATCATACTTGATAGCATGTGAGTATATAAAGGTAAATGCTTTGCCTGATACAACTAACACCTCCTCTAGGAGAAACCTCGTGTGTTAGTTCCAGGTTGCCATGGAGGAATGTTTGATCACAACACTATGAGAGTGTTGACCTCATTTTCATATTGTATTCCTTACCTTTAATATTTGCTTCAGATAAATTACAAGTGATAGCTCTAAAGGAGATACTGTGATGATTGTTCATGTTATTTCTTTATATTATCAAAAGGATATTATTCTTTCTTGCTGTTTTGTTTACCTTGCTCCAGGTCACAGGTAATAACCCTGAGGAAACTATAGTAAAGGCAACGTGCTAAAGGAGAGACCATAAATGAAGCAATCATCATTGGAAAAGAAGAAGGTGGCTTGCATAAGCTAAAGGGTCGCTCAGAAGATGCCATGAACCACGCCATTGAGAATCCATGTGAACTTTGGCATAGAAGATTAGCTCACATTAACTACAAGGCACTACCATACATATGCAAAGCAGTCACAGGTTTACCAGAACTCAAGGTTGACCATGAAGGCATATGCAATGGATGTGCACAAAGGAAGAACATCAAGAACTTTTTTACGAAGAGAGACAACAAAGAAGAAGGAGTCCTAGAACTCATTCATTCAGATGTGTGTGGCCCAATGCCATCGTCCTCCATGAGTGGGTATGTATACTATGTATCATTCATTGATGATTATTCACATAAGACCTGGTTGTATTTTTTTGAAATCTAAAGATGAAGTGTTCAACAAGTTCAAGGAATTCAAAGCCTTGATAGAGAATCTTTCTGAAAGAAAGATCAAGATACTTAGGTCAGATAATGGAGGAGAATACACCTCAAAAGAGTTCGTGAACTTTTGCAAAGATGTTGGGATCAAGAGGGAACTCACTACTCCCTATAATCCTCAACAAAACGGTGTGGATGAAAAAAATAACATAATGATAATGGAAGCCATGAAGACCATGATACACGGTCAAGATCTTCCTATGTTCTTATGGGAAGAAGCAACAATGACAATTGTTTATGTGCAAAACCAATTATCCCATAGTGCACTTGGGTTCAATACCCTTGAAGAGATGTTCACCAGAAAGAAGCCAGAGGTAAGCCATCTCAAAATATTTGGCTTCCTAGTTTTTATACATATTCTGAAAGAGAAGAGAAACAAGATGGAACCTTCAGGAAAGAAGGGAATATTTGTGGGATACTGTGAGGTATCCAAGGCCTTCAGAATTTACATACTAGGTCACCGCCACATTGAGATCAGCAGGGATGTGACCTTTTATGAAGATACAACACTCAAGAAATCGAGAAGATGCCAGCTTGAAGAAGTACGTGAAGAAGAACCCATAATCCACATAACTCCAGTATTAGTGAGGGAGGTTCCCAGAGCTTCATAACCAGTGAGGGAAAACATAGTTTCCCCTGATGAGGAAATTCCAAAAGACCATGATATAGTATAATTTCAAGAACCGCCTCAGATGACGATCCTCCATAAAATAAATCCAACTTGGGCTAGAGAGCTCATTCAATATGGAGAGAAGTATTGTGTTCCCCAAGGAACCACGAGACAGGTGAACAGACCAAATCCCTTCTCTAGTTATACGGCTTTGATGTGTGACCTCCTAGAGAAGGAGCCTACCTACTTTGAAGAAGCCATTTAGATGAAAGAATGGGCAGATGCCATGACAGGGGAATACCAATCCATAATAAATAATTATGTATGGGAAATAGTTCCTAGACCGAAGAGTAAAGACGTGGTATTCTCCAAATGTCTCTTCAAAATAAAACATGCTGCTGACGGAAGTATTGAAAAGTATAAAGAAAGATTCATCGCTCAGGACTTTTCTTGAAAATAAGGCATTGACTATGAAGAGACATTCCCTCTTGTAGCCAGATACACTTCGATCAAAACCATCATAGCCATTGTCGCTAAGATTAAGTGGAAGTTGCACCAGATGGACGTACAGACAACTTTCCTAAATGGTGTCATCGAAGAGGAAGTGTATACAGAGCAACCTCAAGGATTTGAAGTTGAAGATAGGAAGTCTCATGTCTACAAGTTGAAGAAAGCCTTGTACGGATTGAAGCAAGCTCCTAGAGCTTGGTATGGATGGATAGTTTCCTGACGATCTTGGGCTTTACCAAGAGTAAAGAAGATTCTAACCTCTACTTCAAGGTTATGAATGATGAGCCAGTGATATTACTGCTATATGTGGATGAATTATTCTTAACCGGAGAAGAAAATCTCATCACTGAATGTAAGAAGAGACTTGCCTCAGAATTTGAAATGAAAGACCTTGGCCTAATGCATTATTTCTTAGGTCTTGAGGTATGTTAGAGTCCAGAGAGGATCTTCCTTAACCAAGGGAAGTATGTAGTCAAAATCCTGAAGAGATTTGACATGATGGAATGCAAGTCCATGAACACACCCATGGAAGCGAAGTTGAAGATGTTGGTCAAAACTTCGTCAGAATTGATTGATGCCATGTTGTATAAACAGATTATTGGATTGCTGATGTACCTAACGAACACCATACCAGACATTTGTTTTGCCATGAACACCTTGAGTCAGTTTCTGGTAGAACCTAGACATGTTCACCTAATGGCTGCAAAACATGTGATGAGGTACCTTAATGGTACAATAGATTGTGGTCTCATCTATGATGGAGATCATGATTTCACATTGAGTGGATATACTGATGCAGATTGGGCAGGAAGTGTTTCTGACAGGAAAATCACTTCAGGATTTTGTTTCAGTTTGGGATCAACCATGATCTCATGGAAGAGTAGAAAGCAATCCAACATTTCTCTCAGCACAGCGGAAGTAGAATACATTGCTACATGTTCTGCCAGCTGCGAAGCTATATGGATTTGAAAGATGCTGACCAGTCTATTTGACCTAGAGATGGAAGCAACCACGATCCTATGTGACAACCAGAGCTGCATAAATATGACAGAAAATCCTTTATTCCATGACAGGTTGAAGTGCATAGATATCTGATATCAATACATCCGTGACATGGTGCAGAGAGGATCCATAAATCTCCAGTACATTAGCACAGATGAACATGTTGCTGATGTGTTGACCAAGCCTCTATCTCGTGTAAAGTTTGAGAACTTTCGAGATAAGCCTTGTATAGTCTGAAAGGAACTTCCTCGAAAGGGGGAGTAGTTGTTGTGATAATACATCTCTTGCTTCCAACTTTATTGCTTTGGCGTAAAGCAATATGATGCGATGAGACTAGAACTATGCTTCTGGCTTGACAGCTGTGACGTAAAGCCAGTCTAGTATCCTTCTTCCAACTTGATTGCTGTGACGTAAAGTAGGATGAGTATCTTGCTTCTAGATTTATTGCTGTGACGTAAAGCAAGACGATGTGATGAGACTAGAACTGTGCTTCTGGCTTGACAACTATGACGTAAAGCCAGTCTAGTATCCTACTTCCAGCTTGATTTCTATGACGTAAAGAAGGACGAGTATATTTCTTCCATCTTTATTGATGTGACGTAAAGCAAGATGATGAGATGGGACTGGTATTGTGCTTCCGTCTTGACAGTTGTGACGTAAATCCAGACTAGTATCTTGCTTCCAACTTGATGGTTGTGACGTAAAGAAAGATGATGTGATGAGACTAGTATTGTTCTTTCAGCTTGACAGCTGTGACGTAAAGCCAATGTAGTATCTTTCTTCCAGCTTGAGTGTTGTGATGTAAAGCAAGATGTTGAGATGAGACTAGTATTGTGCTTCCAGCTTGAGAAGCTGTGACGTAAAGACAGTCTAGTATCTTTCTTCCAGCTTGATTGTTGTGACGTAAAGCAAGACGAGTACTGAGCTTCCAGCTTGACAACTGTGATGTAAATCCAGTTCTATATTATGATGAGCCAGCCTTGTGCTATGATGATGATGATGTATTAGTACATATTGATGCAGATGATGAGTGCATTCCTTTGAGAATGACGATGTTGCCGATGAAGAAAACTTCTGATGATTTATAGATGCGCCAATCAGTGTTCCAAGATGATATTGATGATGCTTTCCTCTCACCCACTTGATGTTGTTGATGATGTTGTCCTCTCTCTCGCCTGATGTTGTTGAAGAATACCCTTCTTGTTAAGGGGGAGTGTTGAAATAATGTAACTACAAGGTGTATTCTTATTATTATTTGATATATTATTCATTGGATCAATCCCCCTTGTGGATTGATCATGTC
>ML799546.1:154577-166580 GCA_009831015.1 Picea engelmannii
CTTTGTTGATATTGGGTTCTTCTGGATACCCCTGTCAACAATGAAATGGAGGGAAGTCCCCTTCACCCACATTTATGAGTGGAAGAGGCACTCCCTTTCTTCAGGTATGTGTTATATTTTTTTCATGGGTGTGTGTGGGCGCGTCATATTCGAGAACTCCCAAAATAGCGGTTATAACAGATTTTGCTATTTTTAGAGATTTTCTAAAAATAATCCCGGATTAAGGGACTAAGGTTTTTGTAGCTACGAAATACCTAAAAAATTGTATATATTGTATGGTGAATGGTGAAATTAATACAATGAAGAGTTGAAAGGTGCGGCACCAAGGAAGGTTGGTTTTCGCCCAGTGAAGGGTTTCCAACGTAAAGCTCTGTGCACTATGTGTATGATCCATTGATTAATTTATGTTTTTCTTAAGAATCTATATGCATTGCTTTACTTCATAGGTTTAAAACTTACATGTGGTATCAAATCTCTTTTTTGGCTTCAGAGGGATGCCTTTGTTGCTAAGGGTTTGGTTCTGTCTTGATAGATCAAGTTTATCTTGGGTATGTGATAAACTTGGGTTTAGTGGGAGCTTTTGCAGTGGTGATTCGAGTGTAGAAATAGGAATGGTGAGCTCTTCTAAAATCAATATAGAGAAGTTCAATGGTAAAAAATTTGAGCTATGGAAGCTCAAGATGGAGGACCTTATTGTAGACAAAGAATAATGGATCACTGTGGATCCTGGTACACAACCTACTGGTACGCAACCTACTGGCACACAGTCGACTTGTACACAAACTACTAGTACACCACCTAATGGTATGTTGAAGGAAGATTGGGAGAAGTTGGACATAAGAGAAAGGAGTACTATTCGACTCTGCTTGGAAGATTCGGTGTTGTTGAATGTCTCGGGAGAATCTACATCCAAGGAATTATGGGATAAGTTAGGGAATTTGTATCAATCAAGTCCCTGGTAAACAAATTGTTTCTTCGAATGAATTTGTATCATCTTAGGATGGAAGATGGAGATTCTATGAAAGAACATATAAATGCCTTTAATAATCTCGTAAGTCAACTTGTCTCTGTTAATATTACGATTGTAGAAGAAGATACATGTATTACTTTATTATATTCTTTGCCAGACTCTTGGGATAATTTGGTTGTAGAAATTGGTAGTACCACTCAACCTACATTGAAGTTTGAGGATGTAGTTTCATCCTTGTTATTTGAAGAGACGAGGCGGAAAAGCATGGATGGTCATAACAAAGATCATTTATCTGTAATAGGTCGTACCCAAGACAATAATCATGGTAAGTCTTCGGGGGGGGATATCTAAATCTACAGGTAGATCTAAGTTTCAAGGAAAATATTTGAGGAAATGATGGAAGTGTGTTAAAACAAGGAATTATACGAAAGATTGCAAGTCTAAGAAGGTTGATAAACCAAAGGGATATGATAGTACCTCTTCCATAGAGGCAAAAACCTCCACTAAAGAAGGAGGTGATGTTTACTTCACATCTACATGTACACATGCAAACTGTGATGTATGGTTAATTGACTCATGTGAACCATACCATATGAACCCTCACAGGGAGTGGTTCCGTGAATATGAAAAATATGATGGTGGTGATGTATTCCTAGGATATGACTTGACAGCCAAAATCATGGGACGTGGAAGGGTTAAGTTGATACTTAAAGATGGAAGGATTCTCCCTAGGTACTGCACATTCCAAAAATATCCAAGAGCCTAATTTTTGTAAGCAAGTTGGATGATGTAGGAGTGGATACTGTATTGGGAAAGGGAATTTGCAAGATGGTACGAGGAGTAATGGTGTTGATGAGGGGAGTTTGGTGTGGAACTCTTTACAAGTTGTTGGGAAGAACTTATACTAATGGGTGTAACAATTCTATTGTCCCTGAGAAGATAAATAAATAAGACAAGACCAATATTGTCCTTGGAAAGAAGACCATGTTGTGACATCAAAGACTGGGGCATATTGGAGAAAAGGGCCTTCGAACACTACACGGTAAAGGTATGGTTGAAGGTATGTCTAATTTCACTCTGGATTTTGATTTCTGTGAACATTTCATATATGGAAAATAGAATCGAGTAAGATTCCCATCTGGTGCTACAAGCGCAAAGGGGATCTTAGAGTTGATACACAGTGATGTGTTTGGACCTGTGCCTGTTCCATCACTAGGTAAATCTTTGTATTATGTTTCATTCATAGATGATTTCTCAAGGAACACATGGATTTATTTTCTTAGAAATAAATCTAAGGTATTTGATAAATTTAAAGAGTTTAAGGCTCTAGTAGAAAATCAGATAGAGAAGAAAATAAAGGTATTCATGACAGATAATGGTGGAGA
The DNA here is from genome assembly GCA_009831015.1 of Picea engelmannii. Classification (NCBI taxonomy): domain Eukaryota; kingdom Viridiplantae; phylum Streptophyta; class Pinopsida; order Pinales; family Pinaceae; genus Picea; species Picea engelmannii. The sequence continues at coordinate 156,933 of ML799546.1, forward strand.
ATTCTGCGGAAATGAATTCGAAGAATTCTGTAAGAAGTGTGGTATAGAAAGGAATAAGAATAATCCATACACACCTCAACAGAATGGAGTTGCAGAAAGGATGAACAAGACACTAATGGAAAAAGAAAGGAACATTCTCAATGGTGACGAGTTAGGACAATAATTCTGGGTAGAGGCAGTGGGTACAACATGTTACCTGGTCAATCGATCTCCCTCATCAGTGTTGGATGATAAAACTCCACACGAGGTATGTAATGGAAAGAAGCCTTCTCTTGAACATATTAGAGTGTTTGGTTGTGATGCTTATGTACATGTTCCAAAGGAAAATAGGAGTAAGATGGATAAAAATGATGAAAAGTGTATCTTTATTGGTTATAAAGATGGTTTGAAAGGTTACAGATGGTGTTTTGGAACCCAGAAACTAAGAAAACTGTTTACAGCTAGGATGTTGTGTTTAAAGAGGTAAAAGATGTTTCCAAACAAGAATTCCTATCAGGGAAAGAAGAACCTGAGAAAATAGAGATTGAGTTGGATAATGCAAAATATGAATCATCTAAAGAAGATGAAGTAGAAGAAGAAGAATCTCATACCCCAGTATTGAGGAGATCAACGAGGGAAAGAAGGCAAACATAAAGGTATAGTCCACCTGATTTTTGTTGTAATTTTTCTTTATCTATTACTGATGATGATCCCTGAACTATTAGAGAAGTAATGAATTCAGAGGATAGTAAACTCTGGAGGAAGGCCATGGTTGAAGAAATGGATGCCTTGGATAAGAATGAGGCATACGATATAATTGCGTTTCCAGCTGGAAGAAACTTTGTTGGTATCAAATGGTCATTTAAAAAGAAGTTTAATGTAGAAGGAAAAGTGGAGAAATACAAAGATTGGTTAGTAGCAAAAGGTTATTCCTAGGTAGAGGGAATTGACTTTGGTGATATTTTTTATCCTGTTGCTAAGTTAACTTATGTTATATTTCTTTTATCTATTACTACTTCTTTTGATCTTGAAGTGGAATAGATGGATGTGAAGAAATCATTCCTACATGGGGATTTGGAAGAAGAAATCTACATGAAGCATCCATAAGGCTTTGTAGTGAAGGGAAATAAAGAGCTGGTATGTAAGCTAAATAAGTCACTATATGGTCTGAAGCAATCACCTAGGATGTGGTACCAAAAATTTGACACATACATCCTTGGATTGGGATTTGTGAGAAGCATGGATGATCACTGTGTATATTCCAAGCAGGTTGGTAATCACTTCATTTATATAATGTTTTATGTTTATGACATGTTGTTGGTAGGAAATAACATGGATGTTATCAAGGAGGTGAAATCAAAACTATCCTCCAAATTTGACATGAAGGATCTCGGTGCTGCTAACTTCATTCTGGAAATGAATATTAAAAGAGATCATGCAAACAGGAAACTCTGGTTGAATCAGAGAAAATATGTTGAGACAATATTGCAGAGGTTTAGTATGCATGGAAGTAAACAGATCAAGGTTCCTATTCCTATATGTGTAAAGTTATTTACAGATCAATGTCCCAAGACAAAAGAAGAAGAAGAGGACATGTCCCATGTTCTATATGCCAGTGCAGTTCACAGTTTGATGTATGCAATGGTCTGTACTAGACTAGACATTGCACATGTAGTGGGAGTTTTGAGCAGGTATATGTCAAAACCAAGGAAGGAGCATTGGACAACAGTAAAGAGGGTCTTCATGTATTTTCGTGGCACTACCAACTATGGATTTTGCTACCAAGGAAGACTAGGATTGGACAGAGTGGTGGAAATACATGGGTTTGTTGATGCAGTCTAGGCTAGAGATCTGGATCACAGAGGATCTACAAGTGGTTATGTGTTTAAGATATTTGGAGGAGAAATCAGTTGGATGAGAAAAAGACAGGCTATAGTGGCACTCTCAACTAAAAAAGTTGAATACATGGCAGCCACTCATGCAAGAAAGGAAGCAGTATGGTTACATAGATTGTGTTCAGGTATTGAGGTGGTACAAAAAGTAGTGAGATTAGATTGTGATAGTCAGAGTGCAATCTTCCTGGCAAAGAACCCTCCTTATCATTTAGAGACAAATCATATTGATGTTCAGTATCACTTTGTGAGAGACATGGTTGAAGAAAAGAAGGTGTTGCTGGAAAAGGTTGACACTTTGAAGAATGTTGCAGATTCATTGACAAAGTCTATGAGCACAACAAATTTCTCCTGGTGTAGAGTAACAATGGGCATTGCTACCATGGATTGTTGACTATATAATCATGTGAACCCCTGTATGAAAAGAAAAAAACAAGTCAAAGAATGTTGGGTATGTATTATATTCTTTGCATGGGTGTGTGTGGGCGCATCAAATTTGACAACTACGTTTGACGATCCCAAAATAATGGTTATAACGGTTTTTTCTATTTTAGCATATTTTTCTATTTTTAGCGGTTTTCTAAAAATAATCCCGGATTAATGGATTAGGGTTTTGTAGCTACAGAATACCTAAAACATTGTATATATTGTATGGTGAATGGTGAAATTAATACAATGACAATTTGAAAGGTGCAGAACCAAGGAACGTTGGATTTCGCCCGATGAAGGGTTTCCAACGTAAATCTATGTGTACTATGTGTATGAGCCATTGATTAATTTTTGTTTTTCTTAAGAATCTATATGCATTTCTTTGCTTCACAGGTTTAAAACTTACAAGGATCCCCTGGTTCCTCTCGCTAGACTTTTGTGGTAGCGATGGTGAAACTGGGTTCTATGTCAATGATCTAGCTTCCCTTATCCAGTTTTGAATTAGATTCTAAGTCGACATCCAACTATGAGGATTTCATCTCATCCAACAATGATTGTTTGGAGTAACATTCATTAATGTTGTGCTAAGGGATTTTTTGGAACTCACACCACTTTCCAGTATCCTTTTTCGACTTCTCGTTACTCTTCTTTTTTTGTGTCTTGGACTATTTGTCCTAGGGCTAGCCATCCTTTCTTCATCCTATGCTATGGGAGTTAGGGTCACCTTTACCATGCTTCTACTGCAATGGGTTTGTAGAACTGAAATCCTGCTTATTCTTTTGCTAGAACTTTTTCTCAATCTTGACAACATATTGGTAAGAGGCTCCTAGTGAGGATATGTCTAGGAACTCCATATTTGTTTGGATGTACCTATGTAGGCCACTTTGGTACTTCAGGAATAGGTGTTTCTCGTAGTATTTAATACCCAAATTTGTGCGCAAGGTATGGAATATGTTGGTATACTCTGGCACCATCTGGTCTCTCTCTCCTGATTAAGAGTTGTCCATCTCATGTATTGGTCATCATAATTTCCAATAGGGAAGTATTACTCCTTGAGGGCATCAACAAAAGTTTCCCAAGTGAGTATTGGCCCAAAATTTGTAGATTCATATTTGACAACTTCTCATTGTAAGTCTCCCACCAATCTATGACACGAGGAAGGGATTTAAGGAGCACGAAGGTGATTTTTTCACTGTTTGAAAATATTTTGACAGAGAAATAACCCTCTAGCAGACTTCACCATTTTTCCAAAGCATCAACCTCTATCTAGCCTTCAAAGAAAGGAATATAAAATTTAACTAGTACCTTAAAGGGCATCACACCTCTGAGGTGACTACTGGTTGAAGGTGCCTTCGTTCTTGTTGGAAACCATCAAAGGATTTGGGAGAAATTATCCATCATCTTGTTCCTCTGTCGTGCGAGCGCTTTCTTGAGAAACAATTTGATAGGATCTCATACTCCATCATCTCTCTTTTCTTTTGTCATAGGAGGATGCTTGGGATGGAAGGAGTGTTCTTCCCCAAGCTCAACCAAATTGAGACCCAAATCTCAATAGCCTAACCTCGTCGGAGACATGCATAGAGAAACAACAAAGAATAGATTGCTTTGATACCACTGATCCATATTATATTGAGGACACCATGAAGGAAGAGATATAAAAAGGAAACACACAGATATATTTCAAAAAACACAGTAATACAGTTAAACTCAGATTTTGTTAATGACTATTTGGAATACAAAACACTATAAAATGCAAAGCACACAAGCTAGCTAGAATGGTGGTAGTTTATCTCTAAAGAGAGAGATGTGTTGGCTATGATCATTCATAAGAAGCTGATTACAAAGAGGAGAAAATTGATTTTAACATAAAAAATCAATGAGAAAACCCTAAACATATAAAACCCTAACCCCAAAAGATGCAACACAAAAATTCTTGTGGGCCTCAATGTGGTTAGTTCATACGTCAACTTCTTGGGGGTGAAACATTTGCATACGATCTATGTTTGGGGCACTCATTACCCTGCCAAAAAGGTCTAACTGAGGATTACATGTTTTGTTTGGCCTAGCATGTCCCTGCTAGGTGTTGCCACACCAAATCAATGTCATTTAGAGCCTCAAAAAGGCCCCAAAATTTTGGGACTTGAAATCCCGTAGAAAAAATGCCAAGATGTAGAACCATTCTAAATTAGTGGAAAAGGTGGGTGGACACCAATATCCATCTATATCAATTAGGGATGACGTTTTATCTCGTTTAGCATCTATGGATCATGGGAAATTACTTGGAGGGTTTTCTGCGAGGATTTCCTTGGTAAAAAAAACTATAACCTGTAAAATTTCAGACCCCACCCAGTTTCAAGTCTCGTTGATTTTTATCAGTGTCTAATGCCCAAAATCCAGATTTATGATAGCCATAAATAATCAACAAATAAACATAATTTTCAGAACTGAAACATGAGGATTCTGAACAATATTTAACATAGAAATAAAATATATCAACATCACAATATTCATAAAATTATTTGTATAGATATTTTTGGTCTCACAACAACCCTGGAAAATCCCACAAGGGGAAAACCAGTGAGAGATGGATTTTTATTATTTTACAAAAGTCTTATTCTCAGCAAAAATTCACAAACTTATCTCATAAGTTTTTAAGCAAATCTCCTTCAGAAAATCCCCAAATTGCAACTCCTTGAAATCTGTGCTAGAAATTCATATTGTTGTATGACTGTCTCAGCATTAAATTCTGTACATAATGATCCTCGATTTATGTTCCATAAATCCGTATGAGTGTACGAATGTCATAGAATTAAATGTTGTATGGACTATCTCAAAATTCATGCCCCCTTTTTCTGAGTTTGTTGTAAAAATTTTACATCATTAAATGCTCCTTGAAATCTATGCCACGCTGCCTCAAAGTGTGTGTTGTACCTTGTTGTATGGATTGTGCTCTTCTTCAGTGGTACGACCTCCCAAAATTTGTACCATATGACCTCTAGCTATCTATACCTTCTTCTTTGGAATCAATGTTGTACTTCTATCTTGGAATTCATGCCAACACTCAACAAGCTCCTCCTTCTCAAGTTCAACCTCTATATTTTCTCATGCTCTCTCAAAAATGAATGAACAACCCAAGAATGGGTGTGCCCTGCTACCCTAATCGACTCAATGGAGGGAAGGAGAAAAGTCATCTCATCCAACGATTGAGATTAGATGAGATGAGTGGTGGATATTAAATCACTTAAGTCACCCACTTTCCCTAAGTCCAAAAAGTCACTTTTAATTTACATCTCATAAATTAAATGACTAGGGTCCAAATTAGGCCCTTTCTCACCCCTTAGGCACCTAGGTGATGAGAAACATTTTCCTAGGTACTTTTAAATTATTTTAATACTCCCTCTTACTGAGGAAAGTGTTACTCACCACTCCAAGCTTTTCCCTAAAGAATACAAAATTTCCTTTTCCCAAGGCTTTGGTGAATATGTCCGCAACTTGCTCATCTGTAGATATGTACTGTAGCTCAATTGCTCCTCTCTAAACATAATACTGTATGAATTGATATCAAATCTCAATGTGCTTAGACCTGTCGTGAAAAACTGGATTCTCTGAGAGTTTAATACAACTCTGATTGTCACAGTAAATCATAGTGGGCCTCAAATGCACACCAAATAATCCCACCAAAAAATTACGAAGCCAAAGGGACTCACAACTAGCCTGAATGGAAGCCATATACTCAGCCTCTGCATAACTCAAATCCACTAATTTTTTCTTTCGACTAAATCAAGACACCAATCTTGAGACTAATCTGAAACAACATCCAAAAGTACTCTTCTTGTCACTAACACATCCTACCCAATTTGAATTTCTATAGGCCACCAATCGAACTCCATCCCCTCTCAAATAGTCCATACCATAATCCACAGTACCACAAAGATACCTGAGCACATGTTTTGCTGGCACCCAATGCACTCTCCTAGGCTCCACCATGAACTGACTAAGAGTGTTGACAGCAAAACAAATATCTGGTATGGTGCTGACCAAATACATCAATGAACCGATCAACTGACGATATAAAGTGGAATCTACCAACTGTGACTCAGAATCATGAAGCTTCTTCTAGTTATTAATCATGGGTGTGTTCATGGGACTACAATATTTCATCTAGAATCTCCTCAGAATGTCACAAGCATACTTCCCCTATCCCAGGAAGATGTGTCCAGGCTCCTGCCAAACCTCCAATCCCAAAAAATGTGCATCAATCCAATATCTATCATCTCTAACTCTGAAGAAAGTCTCTCCTTGCAGCTAGTAATGAGTCTCTCAATCTCTGTAATGAAAATATCATCAATATATAGCAAGAGTATGAGAGAATCCTCTCCAACCATAATTAAGTATAAGTTGGGATCTGACTCACTCTTCTCAAATCCCAATTCCTACAAGTAGGCATCGATCGTAGAATACCAAGCTCTCGGAGCTTGTTTCAGCCCATACAATGCCTTCTTCAGTTTGCACACATGAGAATCTCTCCCATGCACCTAAAATCCCAATGGTTTATCAATGTACACCTCCTGGATGATACCATTCAGAAATACTATCTTCACATCCATCTGATGGATCTCCCAACCCATCTTTGCTGCAATAGAGATCACTGCCCTAATTGAAGTATATTTAGCAACCGGAGAGAAGGTCTCATCATAGTCAACTCCCTCAATATGTGAGAACCCCTGATCCACAAAATGACCTTTGTACTTCTCAATTCTGCCATATGCAACATACTTGAGTTTGTAGAGCCACCTGGAAGTCACCACTGACTTCCCCTTCGGGTCTAGGAACAATTTCCCAAACATCATTCTTCATGATGGAACTGTACTCTTCCATCATGGAATCTCTCCAAACCTGTATGCTAGCAGCCTCCTCAAATATGGAAGGCTCAGACTCCCTGATGTTGCTCACCATCGCAATGTAGCTCCAAAATCTCTCAGGAGGTTTAATCTCCCTCATAGTCTATCTGGGATTCCCCACTGAACCCTATGCCTCCCTCAAAGTGTCCTAAAGCCACTTGGGCTTCCTCCTCTATGAAGTAGTGTCCCATAGAGGGGACTCTCCCTCCTCAACCCAATCTCCTGAAGACTGTGAACCTGAAGTAGAATCATGAGAACTTGATCCTAAAACTTGTCGAGCAGTAACCTATGATCCTGACATCTGTGGCCCTGTAACTTGTGGTCCAGTCGTAACCGAAGATGGTAGACCTAAACTATGTGTCACTGAAGTCTGTTGTGGACTCACCTAAATCTGAGGTGATGAATGCTCACCCCTCTCAATCCCTTGTGACTTCCTAAAGGATCCATCCTCCTCAAATCTCACATCCCTTCTCAAAATTTTCTTCCTCAAGGAAGGGACGTATATGCATAAATCCTTTGAAGTCTCTCTATACCCAAAAAAAATCCCCTTTTCTTTCGTGGCTTATAGATTTGTCCTCTTCTCAGAAGGAACATGTGAATATGTAAGGCACCAAAAATACTAAAGTGCCCAACATCAGGCTTCTTCCTAGAGAACACCTCCTTAGGAGTATTATCCACCAATTCTCTATGTGGACTCCTGTTCTGCAGATAGACTGGAGTATAACATGCCTTGGACCAAAGAAAAAGTGGCAGCCCTTGATCGTGCAACATGGCTCTCACAGCCCCAACTATGGCCATGTTCTTCCTCTCAACAACCCCATTCTTTTGTGGGTTGTAAGAAACAATAAACTCTCTCTCGATGCCCTCTCCTACACATAAGTCATTAAACTCCTTAGAGGTATACTCATCCCCATTATCTTTCCTTAGAACTCTGATTTTCCTCCCAGTCTAGTTCTCCACAAGAGATTTAAACTCTTGGAACTGATTGAAGACCTATCATTTGGTCTTCATGAATAAAATCCAAGAATTCCGAGAGAAGTCATCAATGAATATTACATAGTATAAACAACCACTCAAAGATGTAGAAGACATACACTAGTACATATGAACAAATTTGTGAAGGTTTTTCGTTGTTATTGCCACACTTATATGTCGCAATTTCCACTAAAGAAAATATTTTTTTTCTTCGCTATATCCACGAACCAGGTGTTCGTGGAAACAACGACAAAATTAGCTCTCCACGTGTCATCACCATCAAGATGAAAATGTAAAAAAATGTGGAAATTTGCGATGCAAAAGCGTGGAAATAGTGACGAAAATTTATGACAAGACAAAAACTTACGACGCAGATGTTGTATGTGTGATGCAAAGCCGTGGAAAATTGCGATGAAAAAGTGTGGCAATAGCGAAGAAAATTTATGCCAAGAGAAAAAAATTATGATGCAGATACTGTATGTGTGACGAAAAAGTGTGGAAATAGCGACGAAAATTTATGCTTAGAGAAAAACTTATGACGCAGATGTTGTATGTGCGACGCAAAATTGTGGCAAATTGCAACGCAAAAGCGTGGCAATAACGACGAAAATTTATGCCAAGACAAAAACTTACGACGAAGATGTTGTATGTGCGACACAAAACCATGGAAAATTGTGACGAAAAGGCATGGAAATAGCGACAAAAATATATGCCAAGACCAAACTTATGATGTAGATGTTGTATGTGCGATGGAAAATCGTGGCAAATTGCGACGAACTTTCATCTCTATTGCCAAGGTTGTTCAAAATAAAAAATGGGTTCCGACGAACTATTGTCGATATTGCGACGCATCCTTTAAGTTTTAAAATAAATAAATACACGGGATATGGTATTACCATATTACATTGTAATATGGTATACTATATTACAATGTAATATGGTAATGCCATATTACAATGTCTCTACTTTCTCAACAAGATACAATAAGTTCTTTTTAGAAACAACTTAGGATAGTGATTTGTCCCGAGTGGGATGGTTACCTTGGCATTCAAAAAGATAGGAAATAATTCATTGATGACAAGTGTAGCAAGTGTGCAGGTCCACAAGTGTAGCAGGTGTGCAGGTCCACAGGTGTAGCTGACATTTCTATTGAAAGATGGATGCTAGAGAAAATGTGTAGATATTTTAGATTAACAAGATTATTGTATATATATATATATATATATATATCCCCTACAAATAATCAAGGCACTAATCAACCAAATATTGGAAGCATGTGTTATCATGAAGTTGGATTAGAAGCAAGGATACCAATATGACAATCTACACAAAGAATAATTAGGAATATTACTTACAAAAAAACACATGGATTGCATGAGTGAGTCATTATGCAATTTATATTACACAATACTATGACAACACTTGTAAGATTGATGGATGATATCTTAAGACCATTTCTCGAACACCTTTAT
>ML799546.1:173263-183995 GCA_009831015.1 Picea engelmannii
TGCGGGAGCCTTCCCACATTGACCATGCCTCAATACATTGATGAATAAAACTAATGAGATGAACTTTAACAATTGAGAAATTTAGTTGTTGTAGTCATAAGTTGTTACTCTATTTAACATTTACCTGCTGAGGCACTGTGGATGCCTTTCCACGGTCACCCTGGATAGATGTTGACACAAAAAATCAATCAACAAAATTTATGAAATTCATCTCTAACATTAAAAAAATGAAATATTGCAGTAATATCAGAAAAACAATAATAAAATTTCAAAAATTTAGTTGTTGTAGTCATAAGTTACTGTATTTAACATTTACCTGGTTAGGCACTGTGGGTGCCTTTCCACGGTCACCCTGGACAGATGTAGCGGGTGAAACTAGGACACGGTCACCCTGGATGGAAGTTGACACAATAAATCAATCAACAAAAGTTATGAAATTCAATTGTAACATTTAAAAAATGAAATAATGGAGTAATATCAGAAAAAAAAATAATGAAATTTCAGAAATTTGGTTGCTGTAGTTGTAACATCCCGCTCTGGCGCATTGAGCGAACTTATTCTTTGAGGACACTTGCTTGCAAGTGATCTGGATTATTATGATATTAAAACATTTGACTTCTATTATGATGCATCATGGGTAGATGACATGTTGTTTTACTGCATTGACATAGACAGGTGCTATTGACTCGGTTTTACTGAGTGTGCAGGGTTTTGGACCTTGAGGATGCAGAGGCATCAACGAAACCCCTTGGACTCCGAATCGAGTCAGGGAGTGTGCTATTGGGGTTTGATTGATTTACTGTGATATTAATACATTTTGATTTGATGTTGTGATGTGGACATGTTCTGACATGATTTGTTGATGATGCAGGATAATGATAGCTTGCCGACCAGACTCACATATGGAGTAAAGGGGTCACACACGACTACTAGAGAGGTTGAGGGAGAGGTGTGGATAAAATCCCTACCACAACCTACTAGCATTCCCGTCGTGGCTCGAAATGTAGGTTAACGATTACCTAGTTCGAGAGGACCCACAATGCCGTGAGGGCAGACTGCGATAGTCGCTCACGATGATTCTAAGGGGCGCACAATAAGGCGGGGGCCTTATTCCTTAGAATCCCTTAGTCTCCCACAAGTTCACCTGGAGGAGTGTTGACTCCAGGGGTTATTGATGTCTACCAATCAGTCAAGAGGTGGGTGGCACCCTTGGAGCATGTGGTGCGTCCTGAAGGGAACGTCGTACAAAAGAAACAAAAGAGGTGAGTGACACCCTTGGAGCACGTGGTGTGTCCTGAAGGGCACATCGCGCAAAAGAACAAAAGAGGCGAGTGGAACCCTTGGAGCACGTAGTGCGTCCTGAAGGGCACGTTGCGTTGATGATGATAAAGGAACGAACCTAGATGGCCCTAAGACAAATATCTCATTAAGAAATTTTAAAACAACTTCCCTAATTAAAATGTCGCCCAGTTCAAAATCTAAGTCCTAAGTCTAAAACTTCGCTAGGGGTAAAATTTTGTCTACTCTTAAGGAAATATCTCTATAAAAATAAAGCAATAAAAAGTTAAAATAAAAACCCACTTGAGTAATAATTTTGGTCTGCATAAATTTTTCGTAACATGAAGAAATTAAGAATTAAATAAAATGTGTAGATGTAAAACTTAAAGAGGCAATTAATTACTTTAACTTAAGCTAGTAAAAAAATTATATACTAAATTAATAATAAAAGGGAAGGGAGGTTAACATGCACAATTGTCATTTTTGGCTCTAATAAAAAGGGGAAAGAAGGAAATATAAAAATTAGGAAACTAGGGAATGAGGCAACATAAAAAGGGAAAGAGGGGAACTCATGGTAAAAAGCAGGAAACAAACTTAGTAAAGAATCTGCATTTAAGAACCTTCTAATTTTGAACTGATTTAGCAATTTCATTTTAGGGAAAGCCTTAAAACATGTAAGGGAATCTAGGGACACCTAGGAGGGAATTTAGGAGTAACTCTAGGTGGGTGAGGGAATTAAGACAATTCATTAACTAAAGAAAATAATTAATGGAGAAACGTGGGGGATGGATGACACTTGTACGAAGGAGAATTTTTAGGGAATTTTTATTAAAACTTTAATTAAATGAGATTTAGGGAAAGAAAGGAAGTGGGAAAACTCTATAAAATAGAGGAAGGAGAAGGATGAAGGGCATCGACTGTTAGTGTAACGTTACACTGCCGGAATAGTGACTTGACTGATTTACTTATGGGAGTTGGGTTTTCCCATCTCAGAGAGGAGTGGTAGCTCGACCTTGCAAGGTGAGCTGGGAGCTAGGCGTACCATCTGGATAGTGTGTGGCCCCTTTGTGTCTCGAGGGGCTAAGGGGGAAGCAGAGTACCCCTAGCATTGGCTGGGAGGTACGTTTGTGGTCTTGACAGTCGGCGAGCGGGAGCGGCACGAAGCGCGCAGACGTCATTCGAAGCGGGCGATAAGGCAACGGTATGCTCTTTTATTTGGTAGGGTAGAATGCAGTAGGCCTTAGGCTTGGATCTGAATATTGATTGTAAAGGAATTCATCATGCTTGTACCTAGTGTTATCTCTTTTTTCTTCATTTTTATATCTCGCTGAACCTTTCTGCGTATTTCTATCTTGATTGCGTTATATTGCTGCTTATGGGTTCTGCGTTTTAAAAGATGGAAGGATGTTTTGGCCCGTCGTCTACCCCGTTGGTTGTTTCTGATAGTCTACATTCCCGTCATTCATTCAATCCTTTTACTTTCCATCATTCAACTGATTCAATATTGTAGACATGTTTTTACTTAGTGTTAAATCCTGGTACTTCCTTTTTATCTCATGGGATTGTCAGTGTTTGGCATTCCTGAATGCGGTGTATTGCCAGATTTTCAGCTCTGCATTATTTTTATTGTAACTCGTTTTCTTGACTGGCATGCTACTTCATCAGCCATATGCGTTGATGGGGGTGAAATTGTTGATGGGAAGGTGCACAGTAGTGAGGAATAAATGTCATGGAGTTCCTTGAGTTCATTTCTCTTAAGGAGTAAAATTATCAATAAGTTGTAATATTTACTTGAACTTATGTACTGGATATTTCGTCTTTGATTCAAATTGAATCGATCCTTGAATGGAAGTAGTCTTCTTGGGTTGGAACCATCCATGTCCGGAATTTCACCGTGCAACCTTCGGCCCAACTTGACCCAATAACCAAGAGGTTTGTTGAGCACGCTCGGGCATCCTAGTAATTTTTTGTTGAGTAGGGACTACACTAATGCCCACGGGTAGAGGGATAACCCGCCTGCTCTGTTCGAAACCTTTTTTTTTCGGTCTGGTCTGTCCTGTGAACAAAGTCTCTAGTTTTGAAGCTACCTCCATTGCTTAACCGAGATTCTTCTAAAATTGGTTGACACGCCTCTTGCTCCTAACATAACTAAAAAAACTACGTTCAACCATTTCTATGTAAGGGATTTTGGTGAGAGTTTGATCTTAGTTAAACCATTCACCAATTGATCTCTGGATGGGTAATGCGCTGGATGTGTCAGCAGTGACAATTTGGTGGTAAACACAATTTAATTGTTGTTACCACTTTCATCTAGCACAAATCCAGGCCTGAAAGGATCATGTCTGATTCTGGATAATCTTTTTTCCTTGCTTCAACATGGTTATAGTTGTGAGAAGCACGAATAATAATAATAATAAAACTAATTACCTGGGCCATCGATAGTGATGGAGTTATAACCTTGTCAACGACCAAGTGTAATTTCAACTTCTTGGCATTTTGAGAATTTTTTTTTACTGTTATACCCTCCTAACTTCACCTGAAATTTAAGAGCAGTTTATAATGGTAACCTTGATATGATTGAGTGCGCAGGGTTAGAGTTTTATGAGTCCCTAACACAAAAGTTGACATAGGTACCTCTAAAATAGAGAGAGTCGGTGCCTTCTGATAGAGTTAAAACCTCGATTTAAATTCCAGCGTCCAGGTTGATAGATCGATACCCCTACTTAAAGTGAGATACAACCAGGCAGTAAATATCCTTAAAGTTTATGATAGAAATTTAGGTGACTTTCGGCTGTAGCAGTAACTAATTTAATTGAAGGATTGACAGTTGTTATGGCGTTATGATTCGTTGTCATGTGGCGGCGTAGAGTATAATGTATTGTTACCCTTGTACACACTCACACACAATTTTTTTTTTGCACTTGTTATAAGAGGTTTGTCGTCATAATGAGGAGGATCGTTACATATGGTATCAGAGCGGGTTCAACCCGTGACTTGGGATCGCTACGGCTTTCGTTGACATGATTTGATTATATTGTTACTAATCGAGCTGATTGTGTGCGTGCAGGCAATCATGGTTAGAGGATGACGTGGAGGCAGACGACGGGGTGCTAGGGAAGGAGGCGCGACGCCTCTAGTATCATCCACACCTGAGGGGTCTAACCCCTAGGGAGACGAGTAGGTTCTCAGATAGGAGCATATATCAGTTGGCGATGTAGTTGGGATGATGAGATCTTTTCAGTGCATGTTCGAGGCACTGATCAGTCATTTGGACAGAGATGAGGCCAGGGAACCGACACCCGCTGAGGTTCTGTCGCGCGCTCCGATCGGTACTGGTAGAATTCACCATGAACTCAAGAAGGTCAAATTTCCTGAGTTCTTTAGTGCCCCAGATGGCGCAACCACCGAAGAATGGTTGGAGAACATGGAAATGTGCTTTGCGCTTCGCGAGTATACCTCCAACATGAAGGTTCGCATGGTGGTCTTTCAACTGAAGGGGAGTGCTCTTCTATGGTGGAAGATGCTCCTACCGCAGTTGAACATGGCCGTTGAAGACGTTTCATGGGAACTGTTCAAGGAACAGTTCCGAGAGAGGTACCTTTCAGAGGAATTCATTGAGCATTAGCTCAATGAGTTGAACGCCTTATGACATGGAGGTCGTACGGTACCCAAGTACGAGGCCTATTTTATGGAGCTTCTCTAGTATGCTCCGCACCTTAACACTGAGAAACTTAAGGTCAACAGGTTCGTATTCTGCCTTAACGACAACCTATGTGCAAAGGTTAGGATTTCGATGCCTCAAAACCTTGCACGATGTCGTCCAGAAGGCCCTCATAGAAAAGGAGGATCTTATCAGTGGGGGTCAGACCAGGACTCCAGCGAGACCAGCAGGGTAGGTTCCATATGGAACACATCAGCACCAGACACCAGGAAGGCATACGCTGGGATATCGTGGCTTCCAGAGGGGATCCACTTTCCCTACACCCCGACGATCGTCGCCTCAGCAACGAACACCTTATCGGGGACCACCGCATCAACAACAATGTCACCCACAACAGTAACAGTTTAGGCCTGTTCAGCAGAACAGACCAGGGTTCCTGGCTGATGGGCTGTCATCTTCTACTTCGGGTACTAGGACTACTGGGCCAAAGAAGGGGTGTTGGACGTGTGGGGAGCCACACTACCAGCGCGACTGTCCTATGGAGAGGACTAGAGCATATAGATCAGCCAAACCCACTACCGTGGGAGATGTGGGCAAGGCCCATCAGATTCATGCAGTGGTGAATAACCACCAGGCAGAGCACCAGTCGAATGTGCTCGAGATGATAGGTACTGTCATTGACCAGACCCTTAGTAATTTGATAGATCCTGGTGCTACCGAGAGTTTCATTTCTGGTGAAACGTTAAAAAGGATTAAGGTAAAGGCAGTCGAACAGGACGATTTTAACTTCATAGAGATGGCTTCGGGAGCCAAACAGAAGGTTGGAGGAAAGGTTACAGACTGTATCCTTAACCTGGGAGAGTTTGTCACAAGGGCCAACCTGTACGTCACGATCCTAGGATCTTATGATGTCGTGATTGGTATGGATTGGTTGGAATCGCATGAGGCAATACTCAACTGTAAGACAAAATGGTTGAGCTTGATTGATGACAAGGGTCAGAGACATGTGATTGTAGGACGAAACTAGGGAGTTTCCCTGAGGTTCGTCTCTTCCTTACAGTTACATAAGAGTATGCGCAAGGGGTGCAAGATTTATGTGATCCTTGCGTTAAACGAGAAGGGAGTAGCGGAAGTTCTTGAGCACCTTCCGGTGGTGAGAGACTTTGCAGACGTGTTTCCAGAGGAGTTACCTGGGATGTCTCCAGAGAGGGAATTGGAGTTTACCATAGACCTAAAACCGGGGACTGAACCGATAGCAAGAATGCCTTATCAGATGTCGACCCCAGAGTTACAAGATTTGAAAATGCAACTAAAGGAGTTGTTGGACCTGGGACTGATACGTCCTAGTGTGTCACCATGGGGTGCACCTGTTATTTTCATACGAAAGAAGGATGGATCGTGGAGGATTTGCATTGAATACCGTCAACTGAATAAGGCTACGATCAAGAATCAATATCCATTGCCGAGAATTGATGACATGTTTGATCAAATGAAGGGTGCGATGGTGTTCTCCAAGATCGATTTGCGATCAGGGTATCACCAGTTACGGATCAAGGAGGATGATGTCCCTAAGACCACCTTTAAGACAAGGTTTGGACATTACAAGTTTACTATTTTACTGTTTGGACTGACAAACGCCCCAGAGGTGTTTATGAGTTTGATGAATGGGGTGTTCCGTGAGTACTTGGACAAGTTCGTCCAAGTTTTCATTGACGATATTTTGATTTAATCTCGTACGAATGAGGGGCATGACGAACACTTGCACTTGGTACTACAGTGTCTGCGAGAGAACAAATTGTTTGGGAAATTGTCCAAATGCTCTTTTTATCAATAGAATATTCACTACTTAGGGCATGTCATCTCTGATGAAGGTATCGTCGTGGATCCAGCCAAGGTCGAGGCTATTATGGAATGGCCTACACCAACGAATGTCATGGAAGTGTGTAGCTTTATGGGTTTAGAGAGATACTATCGACGGTTTGTCGAGGGATTTTCTAAGATAGCAAATCCGATCATAGAATTGTAGAACAAAAAAAAGAAGTTTGTTTGGATGGAGAAATGCACAGAAGCATTTCAGAGGCTTAAGGAGTTGTTGACAACAGTGCCGATAATAAAGGTCCCTGACATGGACGTGGACTTCTTGGTATGCAAAGACGCATCCAAGGAAGGCTTAGGCGGAGTCTTGATGCAAGACAGAGGAGTGATTTCTTACATTTCGAGGAAACTGAGAAGGCATGAGGAGAACTACGCGATGCATGATTTGGAGTTATTAGACATCGTATATGCCTTGAAGGTTTGGAGACACTACCTGGTTGGACGAAAATTTGAACTAAGGACTGATCATTGTGGACTACAACACATTTTTACGCAAAGCGACCTGAACGTGCCACAACGACGTTGGTCGAAACTGCTTAGCGAGTACAACTTGAGATTACTTACATAAAGGGAACAGTGAACCGAGTGGCGGATGCTTTGATTTGGAGGCCACGCATCTTTTCAGTGTTTCCTCTTCATACGAATCTACGTGAAAAGATTCTAACTTTACAGCGTGACGATGACTGGTACAAAGAGGTTGAGGGTTTTATCGGACAAAACACAATGATGGTACCACAATATGAGGGATTTTCATTTGATAGCGATGGTTTATTGAGGTTTAAAAGTCGGATTTACATACCACCAAACGATGAGTTGAGGATGTTGATCCTGAGCGAGGCTCATAGAGCAGTTTACATGGCTCGCCCAAGAGTCACGAAGATGAGGGAAGACCTTAAACCCTTATTCTTCTGGAGGGGAATGAAGGCCGACATAGTCAACTATGTGGCCAGATGTCTGGAGTGTTAGTAGGTAAAGGCTGAACATAGACACCCAAAAGGATTACTACAACCACATGCCATTCCAGAATCAAAATGGGAGGTTATTTCGATGGATTTTATTGTTGGATTTCCATTGACGGCAAGGAGACATGACTCGATTTTCGTAGTTGTAGACACTCTGATGAAGAGTGCTCACTTTATTCCTATGCGTATGATGTGTCAGGCACCTGACATAGCTAGAATTTTCATCAGTGAGATTGTGAGGCTGCATGGCATGCCTAAGAGGATTGTATCTGATCGAGGATCGATGTTTACTGGACGATTTTGGATGAGTTTCCAAGAGGCCTTGGGAACCCAACTTAACTTTAGTACCACATATCACCCAGAGACTGACGGGAAGACCGAGTGAATGAACCAAACCTTGGAAGACATGTTGCGCATGTACGTAATGGACCAACAAAAGTGTTGGGAAGAATTATTGCCTCTAGTAGAGTTCACTTACAACAATAGTTACTAGAGCACCATTAAGATGGCGCCTTTCGAGTTTCTTTACGGGTGACCATGTCAAATACCCTTGAGTTGGGATCGGCTTGAGGATAGGGTCCTGGTGGGACCAGAAGAGATCCAAGAAGTGGAAGAGAAAATGCAAACAATAAGACAAAGGATTAAAGAAGCGCAGGATCGACAGAAGAGTTATGCCGATGCACACCGAGTCGACCATAGTTAAACCACATAAGAGTTCGATCAAGTTTGGGAAGGGAGCTAAACTCTCTCCTAGGTTCATGGGACCCTTCGAGATTTTGGAGAAAAAGGGGCCCATGGCCTATCGACTAGCCTTGCCTGATTCTTTGAGGCGTATGCATGATGTTTTCCATGTATCTGTTTTGAGACATTATATTATTGATCCTACACATGTTATTGACATGAGTTCCTTATATGTATCGGACGAGGGAACACTCATGGCTGAGCCGGTCCGCATCTTAGATCACCACGTTCGAAAGTTACAATGTCGAATGGTAGATCAGGTCAAGGTCCAGTGGGACAATTATAGTCCTCACTCAGCGACCTAGGAGGACGCATATGATATGCACCAACAGTTTCCATTTTTGTTTGAGAGCTAGACATATGACACTGTGATACACTTTATTTTTGGTATTTATACTGTGAAAATTTGGGATGAAGTTTAGACCAAGAGGGGGTGTATGTAACATCCTGCTCTGGCACACTAAGCGAACTTATTCTTTGAGGACACTTGCTCACAAGCGATTCGAATTATTATGATATTAAAACATTTGACATTGATTATGATGCGTCATGGGTAGATGACATGTTGTTTTACTGCATTGACATAGACAGGTGCTATTGACTCGGTTTTACTGAGTGTTCAGGGTTTTGGACCTTGAAGATGCAGAGGCATCGATGGAACCCCTTGGACTCCGGATCGAGTCAGGGAGTGTGCTATCGGGGTTTGATTGATTTACTATGATATTAATACATTTTGATTTGATGCTATAATGTAGACATGTTCTGACATGATTTGTTGATGATGCAGGCTGACAATAGCTTGCCAACCAGACTCACATATGGAGTAAAGGGGTCACACATGACTACCAGAGAGGTTGAGGGAGAGGTGTGGATAGCATCCCTGTCATAGCCTACTAGCACTCCCACCATGGCTCGAACTGTAGGTTAACGATCACCTAGTTCGAGAGGACCCATGATGCTATGAGGGAAGACTGCGACAGTTTCTCATGATGATTCTAAGGGGCGTGCAATAAGGCAGGGGCCTTATTCCTTAGAATCCCTTAGTCTCCCACAAGTTCACCTGGCGGAGTGTTGACTCCAGGGGTTATTGATGTCTACCAATTAGTCAAGAGGCAGGTGGCACCATTGGAGCACGTGGTGCGTCTTGAAGGGCACGTTGCACAAAAGAAACAAAAGAGGCAAGTGGCACCCTTGGAGCACGTGGTGCATCCTAAAGGGCACATCGCGCAAAAGAACAAAAGAGGTGAGTGGCACCCTTGGAGCACGTAGTGCATCCTGAAGGGCACGTCATGTTGATGATGATAAAGGAATGAACCTAGATGACCCTAAGACAAATATCTCATTAAGAAATTTTTAAACAACTTCCCTACTTAAAATGTCGCCCAGTTCAAA
Organism: Picea engelmannii; assembly: GCA_009831015.1. NCBI lineage: Eukaryota > Viridiplantae > Streptophyta > Pinopsida > Pinales > Pinaceae > Picea > Picea engelmannii. The sequence goes on from ML799546.1 coordinate 183,173, forward strand.
ATCTAAGTCATAAGTCTAAAACTTCGCTAGGGGTAAAATTTTGTTTGCCCTTAAGGAAATATCTCTATAAAAATAAAGCAATAAAAAGTTAAAATAAAAACTCACTTGAGTAATAATTTTGGTCTGCATAAATTTTTGGTAACATGAAGAGATTAAGAATTAAATAAAATGTGTGGATGTAAAACTTAAAGAGGCAATTAATTACTTTAACTTAAGCTAGTAAAAAAATTATATCCTAAATTAATAATAAAAGGGAAGGGAGGTTAACATGCACAATTGTCATTTTTGGCTCTAATAAAAAGGGGAAAGAAGGAAATATAAAAATTAGGAAACTAGGGAATGAGGCAACATAAAAAGGGGAAGAGGGGAACTCATGGTAAAAAGTGGGAAACAAACTTAGTAAAGAATCTGCATTTAAGAACCTTCTAATTTTGAACTGATTTAGCAATTTCATTTTAGGGAAAGCCTTAAAACATGTAAGGGAATCTAGGGACACCTAGGAGGGAATTTAGGAGTAACTCTAGGTGGGTGAGGGAATTAAGACAATTCATTAATTAAAGAAAATAATGAATGGAGAAACGTGGGGGATGGATGACACTTGTATGAAGGAGAATTTTTAGGGAAATTTTATTGAAACTTTAATTAAATGAGATTTAGGGAAAGAAAGGAAGTGGGAAAAATCTATAAAATAGAGGAAGGTGAAGGATGAAGGGCATCAGCTGTTAGCGTAATGTTACGCTGCCGAAATAGTGACTTGACTGATTTACTTGTGGGAGTTGGGTTTTCCCAGCTCAGAGAGGAGTGGTAGCTCGGCCTTGCGAGG
>ML799546.1:200150-214207 GCA_009831015.1 Picea engelmannii
AGCACCAACTAGTAGGAGGCTACGACCCCCTGTTTAGTTAGCTACAACTGACAAGGAAGCACCAACTCCCCTGTAGGCTCCAACCTACCCTTACACCACCCAACCACCCTTAGTTTATAATGCAATTCAATCTCTTCTGCTCTTCATCGAATTTGACTCATGCAACCATTGCTATACTTTCTACTTGTCTGCTGTAGCCTCTACTTGTATGGTCTTCTTTATCAAGTTCTGGATTACATAATTTCTGCTTTGTATTCTTTTGTTCTTGATATTCAATTAGACATTGACAGGCACCTTAGAACTAAGAGTTCTTCATCTTGGACTCTACTCCTATTTTAGATATTCTAATGTGAACCACAGAGACACATTATTCTCACCACTTTTTCTCATTTATATAATCTTCAAACAGGTGTGAAATTTAAAAGATCATGTCCCTTTATTTGAACCATTGTATCTTTTCATTTAAAATGATAAAATAAACTTTAATTAATATCATTTTTCCTTTTTATTCTTTATTCATATTTTCATGATTTATTCTCTTTTAATCATGAGTGTGTATTGGTTAATTTTTGTGATGAGTTGATCACAGACATGGATCGACTCATTAGATCGTACTCATTAGATCGTACTCATGTTAACTGTTGCATTCTCAGTTCACCAAAAAACCATATTCGATCATTTATCAATTCTCTGTATTGTTCTGGTGTAACTCTGTCAAATGAAATCTGTATGAGGTGCTCCATTCAAACGATTTCATATGGCTGTGCCATACATAACCACAGGATTTATCAACTATAGCAATATCCCTTTAAAACTATTATAGCATATGACCAACAACGGGGACCAGGTGCTAGACCGAAAACATGCTTTGAGCACTTTATTTGAGTCAATGGTCAGGAAACGATCTTCTAGTGAGATAGATGGTTGTCATAATTTTAGCACTTTTCCCTTCGAGTCTTCGTGATTTCCAACTTCTCAAAACTCCCTATTGTGATATCACCGATATGATCAGATGGTTCACGTCTATTTAGCAGAGATAGATCAACGGTCTACTTTAAACATTAAACTGATCCTTTCTTTCCTTATTCTGATGGCCAATACTTGATCAGGTGTTGAGATGGATAGCTGACAAAATTTTGGGACTTCACCTATCGAGACATCGAGATGTGGAACATGAAAAAACTCCCGAGTGTCGATTTCATGAAAGATACCAACGGTTCGATCCTTTCTTAGATCGATGGCTTTCTACCTCTCCTGATCTTTCGAGAGTTAAATGACTCTCGTCCCTTATCCCCCCTTGCAGCTTCACTGGATCCAATGGCACATGGCTATCGACACTTCTCCCTCTAGAGAATTATACCGTGCATCCAGAACCCTGATGGCTCTTTGGACATCTAATGATTGAGATCTATTTTGGATGATCCGACGGTCCTGATCTTATTTAAATTGCTGATGTCACTTCATGACTTGGCATGGGCCAAGTAGCTACCACGTGTCACTCAGATTTGTGAGTTACATGTACCTGATCTATTGATTCAACTTGACACTTGTCAGTGTCTAACTATTCTACGTGTCCTTGCTGACGTGGTTCGATGACCCACAACCCTGATCTAATGGTCCTCGTTGTGTACTCCAAATTGACGGTCCTTATCTTATCACGATTTCACATTTCATAATTCTTGTGATGAAGGGTCTTGACACTCCATGTCATGATCGCTGAAATAGAGCTTGGCTGCACTAGCTCCTTCCCTTCTCCTGACCATCGGTGGTGACCAGGTGCTTATCCACAAAGTGCTTCACACTTCTGCACTTCGGGGATTCTGTCGTGAGTCTCCTTAATGCCTCCAACTCCTGGTATTCAAAATTCCAAAATGGAGGCTAGCTCCTTCCTTAACCTCATCCTTCGACTATGTGACCACTATCTGTGACCAAGGGCCAAGCCAGAGGAGTACATCGCGATTTCGCATATCACGAAGTCCTGATATAAGTTACCTCTCTCGAAGACTATGAAACTTTGAAAATGCTTCATGATAGATCACTGGTCCATGGCCTCGGTGATCCGACGACTAACGGGGTTTCAACACTTTGAACTCACAACCTCATAACCTTACTTATCCTATCCTTCCACATTGATATGATCTGACGGATGATGGGAATCAAGTTTAATCCGATGACTACCGAGGCTCTCAAAGAAGATCAACGGTTGTCAACTTTCCTCGATCCAATGGTATGGATCTAATCGCAATTTCACATTTCGATATTTCAGAGGTTAGAGCACCTCCCTTATTCCGACTTCTGATTTCCCGATATCCGATATTCCACTCTCATCGGATTGATGACCCACATTGCTCCATGATCCAATGGTCCATATCATATTGCGATTTCATGTTTCACAAGTTCATTTAACACTGTCTTTGAATTTCTTGATCTACGAGTCAGTGAAATTCCAATCACTTGCAACGTGTTCTCTTGATCCAATGAATCATATCATTTTTCTACTTTGGAGTGTTAACTAACTCCTGGTATTATCCTTCTTGCAAATCCACTAGATCCGACGAATGACGGGTATTCTTGACGCAGATCAACAATCACGATATTTCAATGGTCCTCAAGCCCACGGTCACTCAAATGACCGATGTGTGTTGTATCAGATGATCAACATGGTCAAACTCTTGATCGGACGAATATTGAGCTTCTCATTCTGATCGGACGGCTCCTGAGGCTTCTCACATTTTTTGCGCACTGATCAACTGTTAAGTATTTTCACTGATCCCGACAACATCTCTACAATCCGTTCTTCCTTCAAAACGTTTGATCATTGAATCATTTTTGATCCTATTGTGATCAACAATAGTCACGTATTTCCTCTCTATGCAATGTGATATTCCTTTTGAGATTTTGATCTTTCGATTATTCGCTTCTCCTGTTCGCTCTTTTGATCTCTGCACATTGTTTGACATCTCTTGCTTAATTGATATATTGTTGACATCAATGACAATACCATTTTTCATTTAACAATAGATCATCACATTGACCGTCGACATCAATGAAAATCTCAGCTGTGGTTATTCATCATTAACAATAGATCATCACATCGACTGTTGACATCAATGAAAATATTTCCAACAATCTCCCCCTTTGTCATTGAGGTCAACCCATTAACTTCATATAAAAAAAATCCTCCTGTGTTGATGCTTTCCTTTTATGAAGTTTTACTTTATATGAAGTTTCTCTCCCCCTTTGACATCAATGGCAAAGGTTTTATTTTCCATCATCTGTCTGTATAAGTACTTCTCAATCCACTGGTAGATCCTCCTATAATCAACCTTTTTATTTCATAAATGAATGACTCGCCCTATCAATATGCTCTCTCTCTGCTTATGATTACTCTCCCCCTTTGTTTCTGAAAAGGTAGCTCTTCCTGCCAAGGTTTCTTCCCCTGTTAATTTACTAAATGTTCTCCCCCTTTGTTTTTAAAAGGGTATCCTTTTCTGACAAGGTTTCTTCTCTTGTTATTTCTGTAGGATGTCATTTTCCTCATTTTGTACATCAGAATGATTCTTCTGCGTATGTCGCTATCTTATTGGAACACTCGGCAATTGTAGCTCATTTTATTCAAACAACTCTTGGATTTGCCGATTGATTCTCATCCATCCCTAATTAAGATACCAATTGTTTTTATATCAACCATCTTGATATCTGCACTCTCAACAATCTTATGTAACCTAATGTTGTAGCATATGTATTCTTTCTTGGTAGAAGCATATCTAGGAAATATACCTTCATCAGATATAACATCAACTTTCCAAGATTGTCATCAAACCTTTTGATGTAACCTTTGCTTCCAAAGACTTTGAAGGATTTTACTGAATGAGTTCTTCCAAAACGGGGTTCACAAGGAGTTTTACTACTATTAATCCTGATATAACCTCTATTCAATATGAATACTGATGTGCTTATAGATTCCCTCCAATATTAATACTAATTGATGGAATATCCATTAGATAATTGGCTTCATTGAGCATAGTCTTTGCAGATTTCTAGACATAGATCTTTTTTCTTTCTTTTTTTTAATTTTTCTTTTAGAAGGAGTTTTAGTGTACCATTAAAATAGGATTGAAATATTTCTGAGATAATCATCACTCAATTCTTTTTGTTGTTATACCGTTGGATATTCATCATCAACGTCATTATTATGTGCACTAGTAGCTTCTTTATTCTTGTCTTGATAATATTCCTTATTAGTAGTTTCATCCTCCAAATTCCTATCATTAACTTCATCAGTTTCATGAACAATATTTTCCTCATATTTCTTGTTTGCTACTTCAGATTTTATTTTCCATGTCTTCTTATTTACTCTTGTTGTCATATTGTGTGAATCATTTCTTATTGGCTATCTTCTTGAGTTCCAACAGTTATAGGCTTTGTGGCCATATCCACCACAACTATATCATCTCATAGTGTAACATTGTGTAGCAATATGTCCAACATGATTTTAGTTACAACATATTATATTGTTGTTGAACCTACCGACTTGTTTTCTTCCATGATGCCTACAATCCAAGGCTTTATGACCATATTCATTACAAGAAAAACAATAACTGTTAAAGATACTCTCATACCTTCTTTGATTCATCCATGAAGGTGTCTATCTTCTGAACTTGCTTTAAGGTGTATGAGTAGCTTCTGGATGTCTTCCTTGATCTGATGTTCTAAGTTTTGTAGTGTTGCTTTTATTATTTGAACATGAAGAACCTGCATCATACTTTCTTTCCCTTTTTATAAAAGAAGGACTTGCATCATACCTGTCTTCACTTTTTACAAATGAAGGACTTGCATTAGGTTTCTTGAGATTACTAATTTATTCCTTGCTGTGGCCAAGACTTTTTTTTTCATATGGTGATCTCCGAATATCCAATATCTCATCTAGGGTCATGGAGTTGTTCAAGAACTTGATTTGGGTGTCTAACTTCTCAACCTTCTTTCTAAGATTCACAACTTTTGCTTCCATCTTATGACAAGATTCTTCCTTTTTGTCCAACTGGTCCCTTACTACCTCTTCTCTCCTTTTGGATTATTCAAGTTGGATTTTAAGATTGACATAGCTTTCCCTTAGTTATTTTAGATCTGCAAGGTTTTTTCTTGGATCATCATCTTCCTTCTTTTCTTCTTTTGCTTGACTTATTTCATTTTTCAGTCTCTTGATCTCCTCTTCTTTCTCTTCTAACTGAATGTCCTATTGATATATTATATTTTTACTGTCCTTGAGCATTTTCTTTATTTCTAAGGCATGTTTTTGACTCTTTTCAAGAAATTCTTGAGTGTAGTCATGAAGATAGCTATAGTCTGATTCATTATGGTGATAGAGGTATTCAGAGAGACTCCAATCAACCTTTTCTTTGGTCTTTGATAGTTTTTCTTCTTCTTCTTCCATGGGATAAATGCTAACATAACATTCTATTATTGTATTTGAATATTCTTCTCTACTTACAAGGGATAATTCAATATCAACATTATTGCTATCGAAATATTGTGGAGAGTCTTTACCTTTATTGATGGCCGATTCTTCTATTTTGATTTGATACATCTTCTTGGGAGGATGGGTAGATTCTTTGGAGGTATCATCACTAGACATGTCATCTTCAACCTCAATATGAGTAATAGGACTTGATCCTTTAATTATGTGTGCGTGGTCATATCCAAGGACATATTTGTTTGAGGGAGATCTTTGTAGACTGAGAACTTTATTAAGTGCTTCAGTCCCTTTCTTTAATTTTTCAACAGTATTAAGTTGATGCTTTAGTTGTTTACACCTTTGTTTATATTTTCTCAGTTCATCCAAAGAACTTTAAAGATCAACTTCCATATTGACTTCTTCTTCAATGTCTGAGTATTCTTCAAAAGAATCTTCATCACTAGAATTGTTGTAGACTAAACTTTGTTCTGATTGAAATGCTTCATTTGACTTCTCATCTGAGTAGAGGTCTTTCAATTTTTCCTAGAGTTCTTTTGCAGAGTTACATTCACCTATCTTCTCTTTGATATCATCAGGTAATCCATCAAGGATTGTATTCATTAACATTGAGTTAATTTTCTTGGCTTTCTTTTGAGTTGGAGTCCTTACTCTATTTGGTGGGAAATAATCAGTGATCACTGAATTCCATACATCATGTCCCAATGCCTTTAGATGAATTTCCATTCTTATATTCCAAAATATGTATTCTTATTTTCTAAGTATTGGAGTTCCATTCTCATTGTATATATTTTGTCCATCCATGTGTGCTTAATTTGATCTTCCTTCCAGTTTGTTAGACTGTGCTTAAAGGAACCTCCATTTGATACCAATTGATGGGGTATCCAACAATACTGAGAGGGGGGGGGGTGAATCAATATTATCTACTTTATCTTCTTACCTTCATCCATATTAAGCACATATATTAATTATTCAATTAAGAAATATATGATGAACAACAAACCCTTATGAACATAAGATTTTATCGTGGAACCCAACAGGGAAAAACCACCAACTCTTTTCTAATTAATAAAAAGTTCTTTTACAAAACTGTTTTCAAGCTACAAATTGATGGAGAGACATTCCCCAACTTTCTTCAGCTACAACTGAAAGGATGTTGCCACACCCCATTTACCAGCTACAACTGGAAGGATGCACCCACACCCTCATTCACTAGAAAAAACTGGTAGGAGGCTTCAACCCCCTGTTTAGTCAGCCACAACTGACAAGGAAGCACCAACTCCCTCAATTCACCAGCAACTCCTAGTAGGAGGCTATGACCCCCTGTTTAGTCAGCTACAACTGAAAAGGAAGCACCAACTCCCCTGCAGGCTCCAACCTACCCTTGCACCACCCAACCAACCTTAGTTTATAATTCAATTCAATCTCTTCTGCTCTTCATTGAATTTGACTCATGCATCCATTGTTGTACTTTCTACTTGTCTGTTGCAGCCTCTACTTGTATGGTCTTCTTTATCAAGTTCTGGATTGCATAACTGCTGCTTTGTATTCTTCCGTTCTTGATATTCAATTAGACATTGACAAACACCTTAGAACTAAGAGTTCTTCATCTTGGACTCTGCTCTTGTTTTAGATCTTCTAATGTGAACCACAAAGACACATTCTTCTCACCACTTTTTCTTGTTTATATAATCTTCAAACATGTGTGAAATTTAAAACATTGTGTCCCTTTATTTGAACCATTGTACCTTTTCATTTAAAATGATAAACTAAACTTTAATTAATATCATTTTTCCTTTTTATTCTTTATTCATATTTTCATGATTTATTCTCTTTTAATCATGAGTGTGTATTGGTTAATTTTTGTGATGAGTTGATCAAAGAAATGGATCGACTCATTAGATCGTACTCATGTTACTGATGCGTTCTCAATTCACCAGCAAACCATATTTGATCATTTATCGATTCTTTGTATTGTTCTAGTGTAAGTCTCTGTTAAATGAAATCCGTATGAGGCGGTCCCTTCAAACCATTTCATATGACCATGCCATACAGAACCACAAGCTTTATCAACTATAGAAATATCCCTTTAAAAATATTATAGCATATGACCAACAATGGGGAATAGGTGCTAGATTGAACACACGCTTTGAGATCTTTATTTGAGTCAACAATCAGGATACGATCTTCTGGTGAGAGAGACGATTGTCGTAATTTCGACGCTTTTCCCTTCGAGTCTTCGTGACTTCCAACTTCTCAAAACTCCTTATTGTGATATCACTGATATGATCAGATGGTTCATGTCTATTTAGCAGAGACAGATCAATGGTCTAATTTAAACCTTAAACTGATCCTTTCTTTCCTTAATCTGATGGCCAGGACTTGATCAAGCATTGAGATGGATGGTTGACGAAATTTTGAGACTTCACCTATTGGGACTTCGAGATGTGGAACATGTCAAAACTCCCGAGTGCCAATTTCATGAAAGAGACCAACGGTTCGATCCTTTCTTAGATCGATGACTCTCTACCTCTCCTGAGCTTTCGAGTGTTAAATGACTCTCAACCCTTATCCCCCTTGTAGATTCATTGGATCCAATGACACACGACTATCGACACTTCTCCCTCGAGATAATTCTACCGTGCGTCCAGAACCCCAATGGCTCTTTGGACATCTGATGACTGAGATCTATTTCGGATGATCCGACGGTCCTGATCTTATTTAAATTGCTGACATCACTTGATGACTTGGCATGGGCCAAGTAGCTGCCACATGCCACTCAGATTCGTGACTTACATGTACCTGATCTATTGATTCAACTTGACACTTGACAGTGTCTGACTATGCCACGTGTCCTTACTGACGTGGTTTGCTGACCCACAGCCCTGATCCAATAGTCCTCATTGTGTACTCCAAATCGACGGTCCTTATCTTATCGCGATTTCACATTTCAACATTTTTGTGATGAAGGGTCTCGACACTCCATGTCGCGATCGCCGAAATAGAGCTTGGATACACTAGCTCCTTCCCTTCTTGTGACCATCGGTGGTGACCAGACGCTTATCCACAAAGTGCTTCACACTTCCACACTTCGGGGATTCTTCCATGAGTCTCCTTAACTCCTCCAACTCTTGGTATTCAAAATTCCAAAATGGAGGCTAGCAACGCTAGATCCTTCCTTAACCTCATCCTTCGTCTATGTGACCACTATCTGTGACCAGGGGCCAAGCCAGAGGAGTGCATTGTAATTTTTCATATCACAAACTCTTGATATAAGTTGCCTCGCTCGAAGACTACGAAACTCCGAAAATGCTTCATGATAGATCAACGGTCCATGGCCTCGGTGATCCAATGACTAATTGGGTTTCAGCACTTTGAACTCACAACCTCCATACCTTAATTATCCTATCCTTCCAAATTGATATGATCTAACGGCTGACGGGAATCGGGTTTAATCCGACGGCTACTGAGGCTCTCGAAGCAGATCAACAGTCGTCAAATTTTCTCGATCCAATGGTTTGGATCTAATTGCGATTTCACGTTTCGGTATTTCAGAGGTTAGAGAACCTCCCTTCTTCTAACTCCTGATTTCTTGATATCCGATATTCCACTCTCATCAGGTTGACAACCCACATCGCTCCATGATCCAATGGTCTAGATCATATCGCGATTTCACGTTTCGCGAGTTCATGCAACACTATCTTTGAATTTCCTGATTTGTGAGTCAATGAAATTCCAATCACTTGCCACGTGTCCTCTTGACCCAACGGATCAGATCATTTCGATACTTTGGAGTGTTAACTAACTCTTGGGATTATCCTCCTTGCATCTCCACTAGATCCGACGACTGATGGGTATTCTTGAAGCAGATCAACGATCATGATATTTCAATGGTCCTCAAGCCCACAGTCACGCAAATGACCGATGTGCATTGTATAAGATGATCCACATGGTCAAACTCTTGATCGGATGACTGTTGATCTTCTCATTTTGATCGGATGGCTGCTGAGGCTTCTTGCATTTTCTGTGCACTAATCAATTGTTCAGTATTTTCACTGATCCCAACGACATCTCTACAATCCATTCTTCCTTCAGAAATTTTGATCATTGAATCATTGTTGATCCTATCGTGATCAACAATAGTCACAGATTTCCTCTCTGTGCAATGTGCCATTCCTTTTGAGCTTTGGATATTTCGATTATTCGCTTCTACTATTTTCTCTTTTGATCTATGCACACTGTTTGACATCTCTTTCTTAACTGATATATTGTTGACATCAATGACAATATCATTTTTCATTTAACAACAGATCATCACATTGACTGTTGACATCAATGACAATCTTAACTGTGGTTATTCATCATTAACAATAGATCATCACATTGACTGTTGACATCAATGACAATATTTCCAACAATCTCCCCCCTTTGTCATTGAGGTCAACCCATTAACTTCATATACAAAAACTCCCCTTGTGTTGATGCTTTCCTTTTATGAAGTTTTACTTTATATGAAGTTTTCCTTCAACACTTTCGTGGCAATATTGATGAAAATCCCGCCCTGTTTAAAAAAAAGATGAAACTAGTGGAAGCATGGAAAAATTTCGCTGAATAATCCACCCATATGTAGTAGTGATAGGACCACACATATCAGAATGAATCATATCAAGAATACCTGCTACTCTGTTGTCATTGCTTGGAAAAAGTAGTCTTGGTGTACTTTACCAAAGCACACCCCTTTCTCAACTCCTGATATTTTGTACTGAACTCTGGAACTCCAGTCACAATCTCCCTCAGTATCCTCAGAGCCCCATGATACAAATGGGCCATCCTCCTATGCCATAGCTCAAAAATATCATTGCTGCTAGTAGAATGAAATAATGCACTAGCTGGATGAAACATGATCTTGTACAACTTAGCATGTTGAGTCCCAATCATTTCGGTCAAAGTGATAATGGACCCCTTGGGAAATAGGAGCACCTATCCATCATGAAACAACACCTCATAACCCCTCTCCTAAATAGTAGAAACTAAAATCAAGTTCTTCTTCAAGACAGGAACATATAGGACATCTCTCAACAACATGGAAGGTAGAGACTCCCTCTGAAATGATATTGTCCCACTACCAACTGCCTTGACCACCCGACCATCTCCAAGCACTACCTCAAGATCACCAATCTATGTAAGATCTGTCAAATTCTCACAAACACCTATCATATGGTGGGAGGCACCACTGTCAATTTACCACATATTGGAATGAGTGGCTCTAGTGGAAAGGCATACCACTAAGGAAAAATCCTTATCAAACTTGGTGGAAAGCTCCTCCACCTCTGCTGAATTTGATGTCCACTTCTTCTTCTTATTAGGACACTGTCTTGCATAGTGCCCAAACTTGTGACATGCAAAGCACTTGAATTTTCTCATGTCCTTCTTGCCTTCACTCTTCGGTTTGTTTCCTCCCTTAGGACCCTTTTTAATTTCTTCTTGTTGTTGGAATAAAGAGCCACATTCTCCTCATCATTACCATTAGATGAACTTACATGCACATAACCTCTCCGGGTCTCCTCCTGAACAAATTCATCCCAAAGACGTTCCCACTTGGGAAGGTTCTCCCTAGCCACAATGCCATCAAAAAACACAACCCATTGTTTGGTCACCCCATTCAATGTTGTTTTCACAAGTTCAATGTCAGCAATGGCCTCCCCAACAACTCCAAGTTCATCTCTCACCTGTGTCAACCTAGTAAGATATGTGACCACATTTTTAGCCTTGGTCATTTTATTGCTTTTCAGTTTCTCTCTCAAAACCATCTTCCGATTCTCATTTTTACTTTGATACAAATTTGTCAAGGAATCCCACATATCATAGGAATTTTTCTTCCCAGTCACATGAGGAATCAAATGGTCCTTGATGGCATCAATGATGATTATTTTAGCCTTGATACTCTTCTTGGTGTAGGTTGCTAGAAGAGTAGGATCTGTGGGTACATTCACAGGGTTTTCTGTGGAGTTCTCAACAATGTACCATAACTCACATTCTTGCAACAAAAATATCATCCTGTCCTTTCAAGCACCAAAGTTTACTGCCCCATCAAGTCTGTCCTCAACCCTTAAACCGATAGCCATTGACCCTTTTCTGCTGAAAATGAAAATTTAAATTTCTGTCCGATGAAGTAACTTATGTCCCCTTCTCTATATTGCTGATATAAATATGCCTTTTCTTTAACTCATCTCTAATACCATGTAAAATTTCATACCCCACCCAGTTTCAAGTCTCACTGATTTTTATCAGTGTTTAATGCATAAAACCCAGATTTATGACAACCATAAATACTCAACAAATAAGCATAATTTTCAGAACTGAAACATGAGGATTTTGAACAATATTTAACGCATAAATAAAATATATCAACAACACAATATTCAAAAAATTATTTGCACAGATATTTTTGGTCTAACAATGACCCTGGAAAAACCCATAAGGGAAAAACCAGTGAGAGAGGGATTTTTATTATTCAGAGCTTTGGAGAAAAAATTGTTTTACAATAGTCTTATTATCAACAAAAATTCACAAACTTATCTCAGAAACTTTTGAGTAAATCTCCTTCAGAAAATCCCCAAGTTGTAGCTCCTCGAAATCTATGTCAGAAATCCATACTACTGTACGATTGTCTCAACATTAAATGTTGTATGGACTGCTCCTCAATTTCTGTTCCAGAAATCTGTACTACTATACGACTATCACAACATTAAATGTTGTATGTACTGTCTCAAAATTCATGCCCCCTTTTCTGAGTTTGTTGTACATATTTTATAGCATTAAATTCTCCTCGAAATGTATGCCACATTGCCTCGAAGTGCATGCTATACCTTGCTGTATGGACTATGCTCTTTTTCATTTGTATGGCCTCCCAAAATCTATACAGTATGACCTCTAGCTGGCTATACCTTCTGTCTTGGAATCTGTCTTGTACTTCTATCTTGGAATTATTGCCAATGCTTAACAACCTCCTCCTTCTCAATCTCGATCTCTCTCTTTTCTCATGCTCTCTAAAAAATGAATGAACAACCCAAGAATGGGTGCACCCTCCTACCCTAATCGACTCAATGGAGGGAAGGTGAAAAGTCATCTCATCCAATGGTTGATATTAGATGAGATGAATGGTGGAGATTAAATCACTTAAGTCACCCACTTTCCCTAAGTCCAAAAAGTCACTTTTAATTTACATATCATAAATTAAATGACTAGGGTCCACATTAGGCACTTTCTCACCCCTTAGGCACCTAGGTGATGAGAAACACTTGCCTAGGTACTTTTTAATTATTTTAACATAACCAACACAGATACATCTTAGCTCTGGATCTATCATGCATTGAGGGGTATCAAATCCCTCAACGAGAAAATGTTTCTTCACTATAAAAAAGGTTTTCACCTAATGGATTTGATCCCTCTCAACACATTATAGATTCATTGTCAATATAGATCTAGGCTGGTTAGCATTACATATTTAAACACGTCTTTTCCATCTTGAAATTTTCTTGGTGCAACAAAAAAGTATTTGAATTTTTTTTTGATTGTATGACTTTTGGTGCTACACTTTAAAATGGGTACTTGTTGGGATGTGTGGTGTTTGATACAAGGGTTTTTATTCAATGATAATGAATTCCATTCAACTTTATTACATGGAAATTGTTGTTCCTGAGTTTATACTAAGGCTACAAGTATAATGTCAGACATTAGGAAATGAGGAAAAGGTTTCAATGTTTGCCTTTCACCACATAAATAACAGAGAAAATTTCTTGAAACAAATTAATATTATAACAGCTCAGAGGTTGTTTCTCGCATCTGAGTTAAATTTGAAAAGAGTGAATGAAATGAAAAAAAAACAAAAAACATGCTAATCAAAGCAAGGCATCAATTACTGAAGAATCTTACTCTGTAACAAAAGAAGAAAGTGAGCGATATAACTTTCAATGAAGTGTAAAATATAACATCTAATCAACATTCAGGTCTTGTATTAACTAATAGTGAATACATAGGAAAGTATGTTTGTTATTAGATTACTGAGTATAACATAACCACACTAGAGGTTGTACTAAATTGCGATTTGCATTCATCAAAGAAAATATATGAAAGGATGTGAGAATATGGAAAGACAAAGAACACATAACTCAGAATAGACGAGATGTAGAATCTCTGGCCTACATTTGTATTAATTCTCGTTAAAGAGAGTCTTCTCCTTTACAATCGACAAAAAACAGCCATGGTTTCTTTCTCAAAATGTATATTTATACTAGATTAAAACGTTTTGAATTCTATCATTCGAAAAATTTCGGTTACAAATGAAAATATGAAACGTTTCACTTCGTTGTCCCTTGTATTCCTTCATGTTGATGGGGTGTTTTCCTTTCTTTGTCCTCTAGCTCCAAAATAGGATGCAATAAGCAAGTGTATTACTGGCCTCCAGAAGTCTTCCCTTTCTCTTGTTCAATACAATTGACACACTTTTCTACCAACTGGGCTATCAACTTGGGAAGTTCAGTTTGGTCATTTGCTTTGAAAGTGTAGCACTTCCTTTCCAACT
>ML799547.1:10848-21895 GCA_009831015.1 Picea engelmannii
TTTAGCCCCTATGACATTCTTATTCAAAGGTCTAGGAACCAAAACCCATGTCTTATTATTTTCTATTTGACTAAGTTCTTCATTCATTGCTTTCATCTAGTACTCATCTTTAATTGCTTCTTCAATAATTTTGGGTTCAATCATAGAAAGTAAAGATACATGTTCATGAGTTGAGGTGGATTCTTGCCTTCTGCTTCTTGTTCCAACACTTGCATTTATGTCACCAATTATCTGTTCTTCAGGGTGATTTTTCTGTATTCTCTTGCTTGGAGTCTTTGATGGACTCATGCTTTTGGATGGAGTTGTGCCCTGTGTCAGAGTAGGAATTAATTGTTCACTGTCAACAACCTTAGTTTCTTCTGTTTCACTTACCTCATCATTCATTTTATGCTTGTCATCTATCTCATATATTTGATGATTCTTTTGTTTAGATTTAGACTTCAAAAATGAGGACTCATCAAATTTCACATCTATGGCTTCAACTATTTTGTTCAATCTGAAGTTGTAACATTTATAAGCTTTCCTTGAACAAGAATACCCAACTAAAATACCTTCATCTGTTGTAGATTCCAACTTACCCAAATGTTTGTCAACTCTTTTGATATAACATTTACTGCCAAAAATTCTAAAATGTTTAACACTACCTGGCCTGCCTTTCCATAACTGATAGGGTGTATTAAAGTGATTGTTTCTCATCAAGCTTCTATTCAAAATGTGAACAATAGTATGAACAGCTTGAGGCCAAAGTATATTACTTAGTTTAGATTCATTGAGCATAATTCTATCCATCTCCATAACAGTCCTATTTTTTCTTTCAACCACTCCATTTTGTTGAGGTGTTTCAGTAACAGAAAAATGTCTTCTTATCCCATTCTCATCACAGTATCTATTGAATTCTTTAGAAACAAATTCTCCACCATTATCTGATCTTAAACATTTAATTTTCATGTCACATTCATTTTCAGTTGACTCCTTGAAGGTTTGAAAACAACTAAAAGTCTCAGATTTCTTTTTCAATAAAAACATCCATGTCATTCTAGTAAAGTCATCCACAAATAGTAGAAAATATATTTCTCCTTTTAACCCTGTTGTTCTCATAGGTCCATAGACATCAGCATGTACTATTTCCAATGGTTTAGTTGTTGAATGTTCTTTGGTTTTGAATTTAACTCTAGTTTGCTTACCTTGTTGACATTGCTTGCAGACAAAACTTGAAAGATTCTTTATGATAGGTAAATCTCTTATTGCTTCCTTGTTATTCAACTGAATCAGATTTTCAAAGTTAATGTGTCCAAGTATTTTGTGCCACAACCAGCTTTCATCTTCACTCCCAATATAACATTTTTCTTTTTCTTCATCTAGTATGTAAATGTTGCTTGAAGTTCTTGTGGCTATTCCAACTAGTTTATTTGACTTTATATCCCTGATTTGACATCCTTTTGAATCAAAAATCATAAAGAGACCTTTATCACAGGTTTGACTTATAGTAAATAAGTTATGTTCCATTTCCTCAACCAATAAGACATTTTCAGCCATGATTTTCTTGTTGTTTAGACATACAGTTCCTCTTCCAACTATCCTAGCTGATTGATCATTTCCAAAGTTGATTGTACTTTCTTTTCATTCATCTAGTTCAACAAAGAGTTGTTTTCTACCTGTCATATGCTTTGAGCATCCACTATCAACAACACATTTTACTTTATGTTCTGCTTGTAGAGCTATAGTGTATTTTTCAGTGTTCGGATTTTCACTTTTCTTTTTCCAATATTTAGTTTTCAGATCTGTGTAAGTAGGTTCATTAAATTTCTGAAGAATCATATGACAATTTCTTGACACATGCCCAAAGTTGTTACACTTGTAACATTCAGTCTCATATCTTAAGGTGTCAAATCTGTTGTAAGAGTAGTTTATATTGTTTTGACTAGTTTTACCATGTCCTCTTCCATATTCAAAATTAGACCTTTCATGGTTGTTATGTGCATTTATCTTTCTTGAAAAAATATTACAAAATGCATCCCTTATGTACATACTTATAACAAAAGAAATAGTGTCCTTCAAACCTGTTTTGATGTCTACCATAACTTCTTCTATGCACTGTTGAACCCTGATTTTCTTCTTGCCTTTCTGATTCCATCTTCTTGCTAGTAATTTTCTCATGATTATCCTCTGTACCTTCTTTCTCAACACTTGAACTAGAACATCCATTAGTTACTGCAGATTGATAACCAATTCCAGTCTTATCATATGTTGATCTTTGACTACTAATAATTTGATCTAACACTTGAGAACTATGATTCATGTTATTTTCTTGTACTTTCTTTCTTCATGAGACTACTTCAATTTTTAAACCTTCATTTTCCTTATCCTTTTCTGCAAGCATTTTAGTTAGAGATTATTAAGTCACTCTAGCCTCTTCTATTTTAAGTTTTAATTCAACTACCATGATTTCAATGCTCTCAATCGAAACATTTGATTTCTGTAATTCAAATTCTAGATTCTCAATTTCTCTTTTAAAATGTTTGCATTCCCTTCTCACTTTTCTTAATTCACTTAAAGCACTTACCAGTTCAGCTTCTAGATCAACTTCACCTTCTTATTCTTCACCAAATTGATCATCATGTTTTTCCATAGCCATAAAAAGTTGTACATCTGAACTGTCATCACTCTCACCAAATTCTGAAATATCACTGTCATCTTTTATACACTGGCTTTTCTTTTTGTAAGTTTTTCTTTGAAAAAACTTCTTATGTCTATTCTTGAATTCCTTAGGTTTTCTATCACTATCTTCTTCATTATTAGTATGCTTATCGTAAGGACACTTAGATGCAAAATGTCTTATTCTACCACAACCAAATCATTTCAAAGGAAGCTTACCTTTATACTTGTCAGTACCTCTTTTTCAGATTTTTAACAAAATTTGCTTCTTCCACATCACCTTATGACTCCTCATGACTGTTGATTTCTACTTCAACCTTTTTCTTATATTTCTTTTCTACCTTGAAATTTTCTTCTTTCCTGAAAGAATTCTCGCCAGAGGTTCTCATCTCATATGTTGTTAGTATTCCATGTATTTCATCCATTTCTAGAGTATCAAGATATGTTCTTTCTTCTAATTCAGATATTTTTGAATCAAATCTTACAGGAAGTGATATAAGTACCTTTTGAACAATAATATTAGTATTAATTGTTTCTCCTAGACCTCTCATTGTATTCACAACTTCATCAATACGAAGAAACTAAGTAGTTATATCTTCAGATTCTTCCATTTTCAGGCTTTCAAATTGACTTCTATATGATTGCAGCTTAGCACTTTTTACCTTAGTGTCTCCTTCATATACATTTTTCAATTTATCCCATATTTATTTTGTTGATGCACAATGCATAACTTTAACAAAATTTGACCCTGCTAGACCTCCTAGTATTTCATACATAGATTTGGAATTGCTCTCATAGAGTCTCTTACCTGTAGCATCTATTGGAATGGTTGTTGGGACTTTATATTCATTTAGTACAGCCTGCCATATATCTACTCCTTGAGTTTGTAAAAACAACTTCATCATGATACTCCAAAAAGAATAATTATGACCATCAAATAAAGGAAATCCATGTTTTGTAAATTCTGACTCCTTATCCATTATGAATGATCAAAAAATTCCAGTGGTTAAACTGATATCTTGAAGAACCTTCTCTGATACTAATTGTTGGACAAGATAAGTCAACTGAGAGGGGGGGGGTTGAATCAGTTGTATAAAATTTCTTTCATTTTATAAACAAATTTATTAATTAATAAATCATGCCTTTAACATTTAACTTGCAGTAATAAATTTAACCAATAGAATACAATCACATAGATGAAACAATGACACGATGATTTTTCATGAGGAAACCCAAAAGGGAAAAACCTCTTCTTCTTATGAGTGAAAGGAAAGCTCCAACTCATCTTTACATTCTTATTTTATCTGAACTACAACCCAGATGAGGCTGCTACCTCTATTTCTTCAACACCTACTGAATGGAAGCTACAACTCCCAGATGTACAAGCACCAACTTGTACAGGAGACTTTTACAGTCTCCCCTTGCTCCTCCCTACCACCCTGAAATCTTTCTCTGTCACTAAGAACCTATAAACCAACTCTTTATCTTCTCTGGCAAAGGATTCAACATTCAAGTCCTATCTGTTTATATAATCATATCAGAATCCATTCTTCTCCCCTTGATCTCTACTATATCTTCATCATATATTCTCACTGTCCCTGTATAATTTTATTTCAGTTTTATCTTCATTTACATAAATGAATTTTACTTTAGAGATACGGTTGTACCATTAATTCCATACACACCAACCTTCATCTCACCAAATTTCACTTATTTCTACAATGTACATTCAGAGCATACACTCGAACCCTCAGGCTTCGAAGATTCAGTTACAATAACTGAATAACTACCTTACCATGATTATTATTGGCCAAGGCATCTAGAAGAACAACAACCACACGATCAGTTTAAGTATTTAATCTGCACCGTTCGATGTAGAATATGGGTCTTGTGCTTACTTCATATGCCCATTGGTTGTGACCACAAGCCTTTACCAAAAGGCACTTTTGCAATTCACATATCGACAATCTTGAGGTGAAGACATCTCGTCTCTTCATGTTGCGATCTCTGAAAAGGAGCTTTAACTTGGTGCTAGATCCTTCTCACATGACCAATGGCGGTGACTACAACCTATACAAAAAGGTGTTTCGGCATTTTTCATTTCGACGTTTCAGCATTTCACATTTTGGCATTTCGGCTTTTAGCGTTTCAGTATTTCGGCGTTTTCGCATTTCGACATTTCGGCATTTTGAAGTTTATGTGATTAAGTGTTTCGACACTCCAAGTCACGATTCCCGAAATGATCTAACGACTTCACATTTGATCTGGTGGATATAGATCAGACAGTTCTCGTTAACTTCTCAGGGATAGATCAACGATCATATATGACTCTTATATTACCCCTCCAATGCTTAATCTAACGGACATGACTTAATCATTCATCGAGATGGATGGCTATCTGCGTTTTGGTACTTTGGCCATCATGTCTTCATGACCTCCAACAATTAAAAAACTCTCGAAACCGTAGATCATGTGACGTGTGTCCCTTTCGGTATTTTGGCATTCAAGACTTAGTGATGTTGGAGTGTTAGGCTCCTCCTTCCTTTGACCTTTCAGTCACTGACATGATAATATCTCACCATGTGTCCTTCGCATCCAATGGTCCATAACATTTATCTAATTTAGAGTATTAACTAACTCCTAGGCTCATCCTGTCCTCCCATTTAACAAGATCCAATAATTGACAGGAATCGTGTTTTAATCTGACGAATGACGAGATTTCTGCTAATCACATTTCAACCTATTAGCCCCTATTTATCTGTCCTTCCACTTTGAGAGGATCTAATGGCTGTGGGGAATTCTAACTCTGATCGGACGACTATTGAGCCTTCTCGCCTTTTCTTGTGCAATGGTTGACTTTGTTCTGCAATGCGCTTCTTCTATCTAAATCCAGATCTGACGGTCATCAGACTATTTCTCTTCATTGTTTATATTTCCATTTCCATGCCATCATCACGACTGTTGATCTTGTCATTTCCATGTCATCATCGCTTTGTTGATCATGTATTTGAAAGTTTGACATTAATGAAAAAACCAAGTCCTTTGCAAACTGCAAGCCGCAAAGGCCAACAGTATTGGTCATTTTGCTAACAAATGTCCTCATAAGAAAAAGAGAAATGATGAAGGTTACTCAAAAGGAAAACAAACATATAAAGGAAAAAGAACTACAAAGAAAGTTTTCAAGAAAAGCTTATACACCAAAGAAGACATCTCATCATAAGATGAAGATGAAGTCAGTGACAATGAGACAGGAAAAGTTCTATTCATGGCAGTAAAAGCCTCTGACAAAGAAGACTCCAAAGAAGAATATGAAGAAACCAAAGAAGAATGTGAAGAAGTCGAAGAAGAAATTGAAGAGGTAGAAGTTGAAAATCGAGAAGAATTAATGTGTGCCATAGAAGTTATCAGAAGAGAAAAGAAAAAAAACAAGAAACTACACGGAGAACTAGACAAGAAAAATGACACTCGAGAACTAGAACAAATGATCACAAAATTGAAGGTTCAAATAGAAGAAGATAAAAGAATTGAAGAAGCACTCAAAGAACAACTAGAAGAAAATGACAAGATCATTGGAAACTTGGAAGCAAAGGTTTTCACACTAAGAAAGGATATTCAAAAGAACAATATGCAGAATAGCTCAAAAGTTCTGGATGACATTATCAACAGTCAAAAATATCATCTTGACAAGTCCGGAATTGGATACAATCAGACAGAAAAGGTATCAAGCTCCAAAACAACAGAGCAAGAAACAAATCCAAAGAGCTATGTAGAAACAATCAAAGAGGATAGGAAGATATACAAGGAAGATTACAGGGATACTCCTCCACCAAGAAGATTCAAATTTCAGAATCAACAACAGACAGATAGGCCTCAAGAAGAAGAAGGATTCATAAGAGAACCTCCTTTCATAATATATTCAACCCCCAGGTATCAAACTATATTTTTTGGTTTATGTTATGCATGTAATAATTTTGGACATAAAGTTGTGAATTGCAGAGCTAACAACATGAACAGAAATAAATTTGAGAGTTATACACAAAGGGATTATTACCGGAGACCTAGTGACACACAAAGAAGAAGTTACAACAAGTTTGAATCTTTGAGCACTGAAGTGGAATGTTACAAATGTAACAATTTTGGACACATGGCCAAGGATTGAAGAATGATAGTCCCTCCTAAAGAACCTCAATAGAATAACAACATTCACAGACAAGAACCTTAGAAAACAACATGGATAAGAAAGCAAGATCAGTATAACAATGAAGAATGCACAGTCGCTCTACAAGCTAAGCAGAAGAAACATGGTTGGTATGTTGACAGTGGATGTTCAAAACACATGAAAGGTGATAAAGACAAATTTATTACATTACAAAAAGAAAAAAAATGGATCAGTCTCCTTCGAAAATGATAATTCATCCAAAATCATTGGAGAAGGTAGGGTCTGAATTGGGAACAAGAATGAAAAGGCACAAAATGTTCTACTGGTAGAATATATGAAACATAATCTTCTAAGTGTGAGTCAAATGTGTGACCAAGGTCATAAATTTACTTTCGATTCAAAAAAGTGTGAGATAAGAAAAGAAGGTTCAGGGAAATTGGTCGATACAGCTGCAAGAACTTCAAACAACATATATGTGTTAAGTGAAATTGGATATGAAAAGTGTTGTCTAGGAAAGGAAGATGAAATTTGGTTATGGCATAAAAGAATGGGTCACATGCATTTTGATAACCTTGTCAAAGTCAACAAAAGAGAAGCAATCAGAGAAATGCCCCAGATCACAAAACCAACCAACACTTTATGCAAGCATTGTCAACAAGGAAAGCAAACAAAGACCAGGTTCAAATCAAAGGAATATTCAACAACAAGACCACTGGAAATTGTGCACACTAATCTAGTTGGACCAACTACAACAAATGGATTAAAAGGTGAAAAATACTTTATGTTATTAGTTGATGATTATACAAGAATGACTGCAGTTTGTTTTCTCAAGAACAAGTTAGAAGATTTTGAAAACTTCAAGATCTAAAAGGAAATGGTTGAAAATGAGATGGATTCAAGAATCAAATGTTTGAGATTTGATAATGGAGGAGAGTTCACTTCAAAGTAATTTATGGACTACTGTAGCAGTCATGGAATAAAAAGGCAATTCTCCGTTGCTAGGACACCTCAACAGAATGGAGTTGTTGAAAGAAAGAACATGATAGTACAAGAAATGGCTCGAACAATATTAATGGATTCCAAATTGATAGATATATTTTGGACACAGGTAGTGCATACTTCATTTCACATTCAAAACAGAGTAATGCTAAAAAACAACACTGATAAAACTCCCTACGAGCTGCGGAAAGGAAGACTAGCAAATGTGAAGCACTTCAGAGTTTTTGGAAGCAAATGCTACATCAAAATAGAAGATGGTAGAATGGGAAAGTTTGAATCTCATGTGGAAAAATGAACACTTGTTGGTTACTCAAGTACATGGAAAGCATACAATTGTTACAATCTAAGATTGAACAAATATTTGGAAAGCATCAACGTAATAATTGATGAAACAGGCAGACCAGAATCAAAGGAAGAAGAAAACAAATCAATGGAACAAATTTTTGAAGAAGAAAATGAAGAAAAAAGTAGAAGAGGAAGATGAAGATGAAGAGAATCCGACAGAAGCAGAAGAGCAAGTTCAAAAAGTATCTCCAAATACACCTAGAAAACGAGTACAGAAGAATCATCCTTCAGATCACATTATTGGAAACAAGGATGCAGGAGTTGAGACTACAAGAAAAATCCGTTCACCAGAACAAACACACATAGCACTCTTATCTACAATTGAACCAAATTGTTTTGAAGAAGCCAATAATGATGAATTTTGGAATAAGGCCATGGATGAAGAATTGGATCAAATAGAGAAAAATGACACTTGGTAATTGGTTCCAAGACCAAAGAATAAGAATGTGATCGGCCCAAAATGGGTTTTCAGGAATAAATTGAATGAAGATGGACAGGTTACAAGGAACAAAGCTAGATTGGTATGTAAAGGATATGCACAGATTGAAGGAATCAACTTTGAAGAGACATTTGACCTAGTTTCCAAAATGGAAGCAATCCATTTAATTTTAGCTTATGCATGCTCCAAAAATGTTAAAGTATATTAGATGGACGTAAAATCAGATTTTTTGAATGGGGAACTTGAAGAAGAAGTCTACATTGAACAACTAGAAGGATTTCAGTTGTCAGAGAACAAAGACTATGTATGTAAATTAAAGAAGGCCTTGTATGGTCTAAAATAGGATACTAGAGCATGGTACTCCAGACTGGATAAGTATCTGCAACAGGCAGAGTTCAAAAAAGGAAGTGCATACAACAATATCTACATCAAGGTAAGTCAAGGTAATATTTTATTAATTGAAGTATATGTTGATGATATTATTTTTGGTAGTGATGATGACAGGTTAAGCCATAAATTTTCAAAAGACATGGAGAATGAATTTGAAATGTCGTTACTTGGAGAACTATCCTTCTTTATGGGACTTAAGATACGTCAAAGAAACCAAGGAATTTTTATTTCGCAAACCAATTATATCAGAGAAATGCTAAAGAGGTTTGGAATGGAAGATTGCAAACCATTTATCACTCCCATGCAAACCAGTTTGTAAGTTGAGAAAAGATGATGATTCGAAGTCTATAGATCAGAGGCAATACAGGTCAATGATTGGCAGCCTACTATATGTGAAAACATCCAGACCAAATGTAATGCAAGAAGTTGGATAGGTGGCACGATTTCAAGTTGCACCAAAGGAATCACATGTATTAGCAGTAAAGAAGATTTTTAGATATCTCAAAGGAACAAAAGAGTTTGGATTATGGTATCCAAAAGGAAAAGATCTATCACGTATTGCCTACACAGATGCAAATTGGTAAGGTTGTATTGATGATCGATGAAGCACCAGTGGAGCATGGGTCTACTTAAGTTATTGTTTGGTATCATGGCTAAGCAAGAAACAATCATCAATATCTCTATCTATAGCCGAGGTAGAGTATATTGCAGCAACAACATTTTGTACACAGGTTCTTTGGATGAAACAAACTTTGAGAGACATACAGGTTGAGTATGCTGAGCCCATTCCAATATATTGTGATAATACAAGTGCCATCAGTATCTCAAAAAACCCGGTGATGCACTCCAAGACGAAGCACATTCCAATAAAGTATCACTTTCTACGGGAACAGGTTGCAGAAAATAACATCAGAGTTGAGTATGTGGGCACAAAAGAACAAGTGGCAGACATCTTTACAAAACCACTTCCGCAGGAAGCCTTTGAATATCTTCGCCAAAGACTTAGAGTTATTTCTACTAAAAAATGAATGCTTTTTGAATGATTATATTATATGTCTTAGATGTACATGAGGAAGCACCATAAGAGGACAGTTCAATCAGGGGGAGAAGCCCCAGATGGATAGATACATTTTCCATTGATGACAAAGGGGTAGAGATTTATCAGATGCAGAGGACAGAGGCATGGTTCCAGGGGGAGCAGATTTATTAAATGCAGAGGACAGAGGCAAATTTATCAGATACAAAGGACAAAGGCATGGTTCCAGGGGGAGCATGAGTGATATGATTTCAGTATTTCATCAGAGTGTTTCCATCAATGCCAAAGGGGGATATTGTTGATTAAGGTTGGTTGTCATTGATGTCAACCTTTGAAGAAAGCCCCGTAGAAAAAAGGTTTGGGTAATGGACCCAAGATTATTTGATGTAAAGATGACTCATTATTTTCTTGTCATGGTTGATAAGAAGTAAAGATGGATGAGCTCCAAAGTGGTCCCCTTATGGTGAAATCCCTCAGGGAAAGACGCTTTGCGGAGTAAGAGAACCCATGCTTAATTGTAGAATAATGAGATGAAGGATAATGAATTTTTCAGGTAAACTATCCTATATAGATAGTGCTTTTCATTCCATTTTCGTTCGTATGTGGAACATCATATAACTCCTCGTGGTTAGAGAGTTATGGCCATGAGAATTTGGAGACCCCAGGTTTGGGTAATGGACCCAAGTTTGTTTGATGGATAACGGTATGAGTTATGATATATTTTAAGATAATATTATTCTATATGGATAGTACATGCCATTCCATTTCTGGTGGTATGTGGAATTCCACATAACTCCTCACGGTTTGAGATTTATGGCCTTACGAAGTTGCAAGACACTCATATGTCATCTAGAAGCCCCAAAAGGTCAAAGTAATCAAAGTGGTTTAAGAGATTTTAAAAGGTATATAATAAATTGAAGTAATGAGTGTATTATAATTCAAAGTGAATACAAAATAAATTATTTCAATAATAAATTTAATGGAGAAATTAGAAGTGGGTTAACCCTAAAATAAGGAAAGTGGG
>ML799547.1:21945-40155 GCA_009831015.1 Picea engelmannii
CAATAATAAATTTAATGGAGAAATTAGAAGTGGGTTAACCCTAAAATAAGGAAAGTGGGGCCAAGTGACCTAGAAGATGTTTTTAAGGAAGCTACTTGGAGAGTATAAATAAGAAGCAAGGCTCTCTCATTTTAATCACACTTCAAAATATTGAATATCTATAGGTGTCTGAGGTAACCAAGGATATCTAAGTCGAAATCCTTAGGGAAGGTGAGGAAAATAAGGCCGAAATGCAAGGAAGGATAAATTATTTTAATGGTGCTTTCTAAGGTATGTTATTTACAAGTCATCTCACCATTTTCGCTATAACTTTTTTTCTATAATGATTCATACCGTGAAATTTCTATTACATTGAGAAAACATATCCAAGTATATGTGGTAACACATTAATCTTGTGGGTCATTTTATTTTTGGATTTACACTCCATTGCAAATAGGGTTTGTTGCTAGTCCTGAAACTAGTAAAAAATAGGTGTTTCAGGTAAAAACGTCATAACTTGTTCATGACAGATCCAAATTCAGGGAAACCAAATGTGTTGGTTAGGGTACAATATTTAGTATTCTTTTTAATATTTTTATATCAATTCAATAAATATTCCATGTGGGGCACGCTCTACAAGGTCTCTCTCTAGAATAAGCTAGAATTCAACAAGGTATGTCATTTTTTCTATAACTCCTTTTATGAGAGATTCCAAGTAGTGAAACCTGAAGGAATTGCATAAAACACACTAAAAAACATTGTGTATCAGTTTCATATCTTTATACATTACAGGTACAAAGTTATGATTACTTCAAGTTAGGGTTGTTGACTAATCCAAAACTAGGCATGTGAGACTAAATAAAAGTTTGATGAAAATGCTAATCTCTTGTTATTGAAGTGAAGGAAGGTTTGTAGGAATGTGATCATATACACTAGGTCTATTACAGAGTTACAAAACAGATTTGGATGATGAAATTGATGAGGGTTTTTGGTTGAGGTACATGTTGATTACATGGTTGAGACAAGTAGTTTATGAGTTGGCACATACATGAGGTGTATAGTTGATGATGTTGGTACATATTGATGAGTCATAGTTGATGAGTAGTTGACACATGATTGGCACATACTTGGTACATGGTTGGATGCACTTTTTTATGGTACAGGTTGATTACAGGTTATTTGGTACAGGTTGGTGCATGGTTGATGCACTTGTTTATGGTACAGGTTGATTACAAGTTGAGGTACAGATTGATGCATGGTTCAGATTTATTGGTACAGGTTTACAACAGTATACATCACAGTGACAATTTGATAGTGGTTTCATCATTCTACTTCTACTTCAGGGTGGCAGGACGGGGCAAGTACAGGTGGTTGTAGCCACATTCCGGTTGTAGCCGGAGAACATAGGGGGTTGTAGCCTCCTTCTGGTTGTAGCTAGAGAATTGGGGAGTTGGAGCTTCCCTCAGGTTGTAGCCTGAGAAACTAGGGGTTTGGAGCCTCCTTCCAGTTGCATCTGGAAAACAAAGGAAGTTGGTGCTTCCAATGAATGTAATTCTTCAAGACATACAAGAAAAATCATTTTGTGGTTTCCTCCCGATTTGGATTTCCACGTAAAACACTGGTGTACTGTGTATGTGTATGTTTGTTCATTTTTTCATTGCTTATTTACTCTACAGTTATTGGATGATAATGCTTCATTGATATAACACTTGGATTATATGGTGAAAAAGGATTAAATTTCTCTATTATTGATTCACCCCCCCTCTCAGTAATCCAACAATTGGTATTAGAGCAGGTTCCTTCAGAAATCAGTTTAACCACTGAAAGGTAGATCATAGAGAGTACCAACTCATATAAAAATGGAATACCACAGTTTGATGGACATAAGTATGATTTTTGGAGCATAAGGATGAGGACATATATAGAGGCACAGGGATTTCAAGTTTGGCAATCAATTGTAGATGGATACACAACACTAGAAGTTCCACCAACAAAAGACAAAGAAGTAAAACTTGGTGAGGATAATTCCAAATCCACAAATGCACTTTTGACTGGTCTCAGTCATATGATATTCACCAAAGTTGCACACTGTAAATCCGCTAAAAATATTTGGGACAAGCTTCAAAATATTTATGAAGGAGATACAAAAGTCAAAGAAGCAAAGCTTCAGACTTGCAGAGGTCAATTCGAAAAACCAAAAATGAAGGAAGATGAAGATATCACAACCTACTTCTTACGAATCAATGAAACAGTGAATGCAATCGTAGGATTGGGAGAAGATATTGAAGAATATGTAATTGTTCAAAATATACTAAGATATCTTCCTATGAGATTCAACCCTAAGGTATCAACACTAGAAGAAAGATCGGATCTGGAGTCAATAAGCATGGATGAACTGGATGGAATCTTCATAGCATATGAACTGAGAACTGAGCAGGAAAATCCATATATAAAAGAAGCAGCCTTCAAGGCATCCAAAAGATCAAAGCAAAAGAAAAAGGAACAAGAAAAATATAGCAGCAACAGTGACGCCTCAGAAGATGATGAAGAAGTTGTCAACTTCGTCAAAAGACTGAACAAGGGAACCAACGGTAGGTATAGAAGTAAGCTACCTTTAATTTGTTTTAATTGTGATGGTATTGGTCATTTTGCTAACAAATTTCCTCATAAGAAAAAGAGAAATGATGAAGGTTACTCAAAAGGAAAACACACATATAAAGGCAAAAGAACTACAAAGAAAATTTTCAAGAAAATTTTATACACCAAAGAAGACATCTCATCATCAGATGAAGATGAAGTCAGTGACAATGAGACATCAAGAGTTCTATTCATGGCAGTAAAATACTCTGACAAAGAAGACTCCGAAGAAGAATATGAAGAAGTTGAAGAAGAATGTGAAGAATTCAAAGAAGAAATTGAAGAGGTAGAAGTTGACTATCGAGAAGAATTAATGTGTGCCATAGAAGTTATCAGAAAAGAAAAGAAGAAAAACAAGAAACTACAAGGAGAACTAGACAAGAAAAAGGGCACTCGAGAACTAGAACAAATGATCACAAAATTGAAGGTTCAAATAGAAGAAGATACAAGAATTGAAGAAGCACTCAAAAAACAACTAAAAGAAAATGACAAGATCATTGGAAACTTGGAAGCAGAGTTTTTCACACTAAGAAAGGATATTCAAAAGAAAAATATGCAGAATAGCTCAAAAGTTCTAGATGACATTATCAACAGTAAAAAATCTCATCTTGACAAGTCCGAAATTGGATACAATCAGACAGAAAAGGGATCAAGCTCCAAAACAATAGAGCAAGAAACAAATCCAAAGAGCTATGCAGAAACAATCAAAGATGATAGGAAGATATACAAGGAAGATTACTAGGATACTCCTCCACCAAGAAGATTCAGATTTCAGAATCAACAACAGACAGATAGGCCTCAAGAAGAAGAAGGATTCATAAGAGCACCTCCTTTCAGAAGATCTTCAACTCCCAGGTATCAAACTATATTTTTTGGTTTATGTTATGCATGTAATAATTTTGGACATAAAGCTGTGAATTGCAGATCTAACAACAGGAACAGTAACAACTTTGAGAGTTATACACAAAGGGATTATTCAAGGAGACCTAGTGACACACAAAGAAGAAGTCACAACAGGTTTGAATATTTGAGCACTGAAGTGGAATGTTACAAATGTAACAATTTTGGACACATGGCCAAGGATTGCAAAATGACAGTCCCTCCTAAAGAACCTCAACAGAATAACAACAGTCACAGACAAGAACCTCAGAAAATGACATGTATAAGAAATCAAGATTAGTATAACAATGAAGAATGCACAGTCGCTCTACAAGCTAAGCAGAAGAAACATGGTTGGTATGTTGACAATGGATGTTCAAAACACATGACAGGGGATAAAGACAAATTTATTACATTACAAAAAGAAAAAAATGGATCAGTCTCCTTCGGAAATGATAATTCATCCAAAATCATTGGAGAAGGCACAATATGAATTGGGAACAAGAATGAAAAGGCACAAAATGTTCTACTGGTAGAAGATATGAAACATAATCTTCTAACTGTGAGTCAAATGTGTGACCAAGGTCATAAACTTACTTTTGATTCAGAAAAGTGTGAGATAAGAAAAGAAGGTTCAGAGAAATTGGTTGGTACAACTGAAAGAACTTCAAACAACATATATGTGTTAAGTGAAATTGGAAATGAAAAGTGTTGTCTAGGAAAGGAAGATGAAAGTTGGGTATGGCATAGAATAATGGGTCACATGCATTTTGATAACCTTGTCAAAGTCAGCAAAAGAGAAGCAGTCAGAGAAATGCCCCAGATCACGAAACCAACCAAACATTTATGCAAGCATTGTCAACAAGGAAAGCAAACAAAGACTAGGTTAAAATCAAAGGGATATTCAACAACAAGACCACTGGAAATTGTGAACACTGATCTAGTTGGACCAACTAGAACAAATTGATTAAAAGGTGAAAAATACTTTATGTTATTAGTTGATTATTATACAAGAATGAATTCAGTTTGCTTCCTCAAGAACAAGTCAGAATCTTTTGAAAACTTCAAGATCTAAAAGGAAATGGTTGAAAATGAGATGGATTTAAGAATCAAATGTTTGAGATTTGATAATGGAGGAGACTTCACTTCAAAGGAATTTATGGAATATTGTAGCATTCATGGAATAAAAAGAAAATTCTTCGTTGCTAGGACACCTCAACATAATGGAGTTGTTGAAAGAAAGAACATGACAATACAAGAAATGGCTCGAACAATGTCAATGGATTCCAAATTGACAGATATATTTTGGACACGCACAGTGCATACAACAGTTCACATTCAAAACAGAGTAATTCTCAAAAACAACATTGATAAAACTCCCTATGAGCTATGGAAAGGAAGACCAGCAAATGTGAAGAACTTTAGAGTTTTTGGAAGCAAATGCTACATCAAAAGAGAATATGGTAGAATGGGAAATTCTGACTCTCATGTGGACAAAGGAATACTAATGCAGGAGCATCGCAAGGGCGTGCAAGCATAGCTAGCAGAGAGACAGCGCGGAGATAAGAGGCAGCTGGAAAAGCACCGAGAACATTTTTTGAAAATGTTTTGAAATATTAATGAAGTCATTAAGTGGAGGCATGCTTGTATTATTGTAAAAGGACCTTGAGTGATCCGCTCTCGTCCATAGTAGATAGTAGCCTTTATGTGTAATGAATGTAGGTAGATAGAATTTAATTCTAGATTAGAAAATTTTAGAGCGCAAGAGGGAAATGGGATATAGACACCCTCATTGTATAGTTGTAACATGATTGTCAAGATAGAGCAGAGAAGAGAAGAAGCAGAGAGCTGTGTAGAAGAATTCCATGTACAGAAGTTCTGGATTAATACAAAACGCCTTGATTCAGACTCATGGTTCTCATATATTCTCTATGTATGCATGTTGAATGTTATGCTCATGGATGTTTACTTTCTGTTATACATTTGCTCTATATGCTCTGTATATGATTTCATGCTTTGTGTTTGAAGTCTGAGAGAGAGTAAGGAATGAATTTCAATTGTTTCTCTATCTGAGCAAGAGTTCCTGCAAGGAGTGCAGTGAAGTTGTCCGCAAGGAATGTGTTGACAAGAGTTCAGAGTTTTATCTCTGAAAGCTCGGGAGTGATAACAATTGTTCTCATTATCGCAGAAATGCAAGTTGAGCACAGGAGCCATGCAAGGTGTGCAAAGGTCAAGTAAAGTCTTATAGTTTGTGAACCTAAGAAATTGTTGAAGGACTACTGCTACAGGGAGTGCGCAGAGTCGAAGGACTTCAATTCTTTGAAGTAATTGAAGGATTCGCCGCAAGGAGTGTGTGCAGGAGTCTTCTTTAAGACTCGGAGTTGGAGAAAGCTCAGGAGGGATAGGGTCTTCACAGTTGTCGAAGAAAAGCACAGAAGGTTTTTTCCTTGAGGCATTGAAAGGAGGCGTAGTAAGTTTTTGTTGCAGGCGGGTAAGTTCCACGGACAGATACTTGGTTAAATTCACAGGAATTGTCCAGGAAGAAATGGACAGTCGAAATTCTTTGAGAAGAATTCGGGAAGTCACAAGAGTCATTAGATCTTGTAGAGAAGCAGGTACATTATGGCGAGCTTTCCTCAAGTGTAAGCTCAGAAGAAATCAGGCCCGTAGGATCCAAGTCAACCAGGGTCGTTGGATCTCTCGCGAAATCTCATTTCAGGGTTTCGTGAGTTGAAAGGTCGAAGGTTTTGCATCAAGGTTCGTGAAGTCGTGAAAGGCGAGTAGCGAGTGGCGAGTTGATCATAGTCGTCCATCCGGGGAGGACAGGTGGAAGTGATCTAGAGATCTCGCAAACTCAGAGGTTCAAGAGGTGAGAGCCCAAAGGTTAGGTACTCTAGGTTGTGAAAGGTGAAGTCCCAAAAGGGCAAGAAGTTCCATTGTGGGACCACATGGATGATGTGTCAGAATTCGCCAGTTGAAGAGTTGAAGATTAGAAGGAGAAGTCGCGAGCTGCGATAAGGAGTATTGAGGAGTTTGGGATCTCGGCACTTCGGGTGTCGTGATACAAAGGAGACAACACTTCGGGGAGTGAAGTGGCGAAGTGTGAAGTGGAGCGTAAGGAACACGTGGTAGAATCACAAGGTGGGCCCATGGAATAGACAGGCGGACACGCATTGTTCATTGAAGGGAGTCAACACTCTGTCAACTTTTCATGTCTCAGAGGTTCGTAAGATA
The DNA here is from genome assembly GCA_009831015.1 of Picea engelmannii. Classification (NCBI taxonomy): domain Eukaryota; kingdom Viridiplantae; phylum Streptophyta; class Pinopsida; order Pinales; family Pinaceae; genus Picea; species Picea engelmannii. The sequence continues at coordinate 28,675 of ML799547.1, forward strand.
AGGGGATGAAAGTCCAACCTTTTGACTTGTGAAGTGGCGAAAGGCGAGAAGTGCTAGTGGGAAGCCTAGCCGATGGTCACACGGAGAAGGGGGAGCTTGCACCTAGTGTCGTTCGCGCCAGGGAAGCTTCCGAAAGGACCTGTGGATCAAAAGAAAGAAGATTCAAGCAGGGAATTTAAAGAGCCGATCCGGTTCAAAGTTAAACAAAGAACGATCTTGTAAGCGGATCCTAGACCTGAGGGTCGAGTGGGTCTGCACCATCTGGTATCAGAGCCTAATTCTTGTTTGTATATTTCAGGTAGGAAAAGCGAGAAGGAATTTCAGCCATGTCGTTGAGGAGAAGAGACAGGCAAACACCTGATCTGCCAGAGGAAAGAGAAATTCCAGAAGGAAGGGACAGGCAGGTGCAGAATCCATAAGTGGAAAGAGATTTGCATGACATTCACGCCAGACTCGTGGATGTGGAAATAAAACAGAGGCACACAACTGATATTAGAGATGTCAGTGAGTCTGAAAATGAACATGACGCTGGACATGAAGAAGAAGAAATTGCAGCAGAAGATGTAACAAATGAACGCTTGATTAGAGTTGTTGCAAGAATGAGTGTAAGAGCCAAAATGGAAATTCCATTTTATGAGGGAAACTTGAATGTTGAAGAGCTTCTAGACTGGATTAGAGCTCTAGACACATATTTTGACTATGAAGATGTCGAAGAAGACAAGAAGGTCAAACACGTTTTCACGAGACTTAAAGGACATGCAACATTGTGGTGGGATGAACTGCAAGCTGATAGACGCTGCCAAGGTAAGCAAAAAATCAAGAGTTGGGATAGGATGATTGCAAAGATGAAAGTGAAATTCATTCTCAGGGATTATCAAATTTCTCTGTTTCGAAGAATGCAGAATTTGAGACAGAAGCTGATGATAGTGAAGGAGTACACTAAAGAGTTATACAGGCTGAACATCAGAGTAGGTCATCGTGAAAGTAATGATGAAAAGGTTGCCAGGTATATGAATGGCCTGAGATATGAAATTCAGGATGAGATGAGCATGATGACCATTTGAACGGTGGAAGATGCTTATCAAATGGCTCTAAAGGCGGAAGAGAAGCTGAGCCGAAAACAAGGTCAAAGAGGTCGAGGCAGAAGTCAAGCCAGGGGAAAATAAGTCGTCCAAGATAGAAAACAGAAGCCTAAGGAACAATGGAAGAAACCTTAGATTGAATGAGGTGGAATCTCACAGAAGGGGCAATATGTTGGACAGAGAAGGAAGTATACTGATCAGAGAGGAGAGTATGTTGATAACAACATTTTTCCTCGTACTAGAGATAGAGAAAGTGGAAGAGGTGGAGTGATAAAATGCTTCACGTGCAGAAAGGTCAGACACAAGTCTTATGAATGTCTAGACAAGAAGAAAGAAGAAGGAGAGACTCACATTGCCAAAGCACAAAGGCAAAATGTTGAGGCAGAGGATGCTAAAGGCGGAAGATCGTTGATGATGCAAAAATATCTTTTGACACCGAAGAAGGAGGTGGAGAGTTCAGTCCAAAGAAACAGACTTTTTCGGACTGCGTGCAAAACCAAAGACTGGAAATGTAAAGTTATTGTAGACAGTGTTAGCACGGATAATCTCGTTTCAACAGAGATGATAGAAAAACTGGAGCTGGAGATGATTGATCATCCAATCCCATACAGAGTTTCGTGGTTGCAAAAAGGACATCAAGTAAATGTCACTAAGCAATGTTTAGTTGAGTTTAAAATAGGAGGGTATAAAGATGAAATACTCTATGATGTTATTCCTATGGATGTTTGTCATCTATTGTTGGGTAGACGATGGCAATATGACAGGAATGTGATTCATGATGGGAGAATGCACACATACACCCTAGAGAAAAATGGGAGAAATCACATGTTGCTTCCAATCAAAGATAAGGAGGTGAAACATGAAGTAAGCAACATTGTACTTCTCATGAGTGGGAAGGAACTTCTTACAAAGTTTAAGAAGAAGGAGGAACCACAATTCATTGTGATCAGGAAGCCAAAGATTGTTTTGACTAGCACAAGGGTAGATGATTTACCAGAAGAGGTTCAAGAACTGCTAGAAGAGTTCGTTGACATAGTAGTGGACGAACTACCTCGTTCATTGCCACCGATTAGAAGTATAAGTCATCAAATTGATCTCATACCTGGAGCTACTTTGCCAAACAAAGTAGCATACTCATTGACGCTGCAGGAGAATGAAGAGGTCAAAAGACAAGTCCAAGATTTGTTGGACAAAGGTTTGGTCAAAGAAAGCTTGAGTCTGTGTTATGTTCTGACAGTGCTCAGTCCAAAGAAAGACGGAGGCTGGAGGATGTGTACTGACTCGAGGGAAATCAACAAGATAACCATTAGGTATAGATTTTCATTGCCAAGGATGGATGATTTGATGGATTGTTTGAGCGGAGCCAACTTTTTTTCGAAGATTGATTTGAAAAGTGGGTATCACTAGATTCGTATGAGAGAAGGTGATGAATGGAAGACAGACTTCAAGACTAATGAAGGGTTGTATGAATGGCTTGTCATGCCGTTTGGTTTAACAAATGCACTGATTACTTTCATGAGGTTGATGAACGAAGTCCTGAAGGATTTCATCGGAAAATTTGTCATTGTGTATCTTGATGACATACTGATTTTCAGTAAAACAAAGGCAGAGCATCTAAAACATTTGGCTACAGTGATGAAGAGGTTACAGCAAGAGAAGTTGTTGATAAACATGAAGAAATCCTCATTCATGAAGACAGAGCTCATTTATTTGGGGTTTGTTATTTCTGCAGATAAGTTGAGGATGGATCCAGATAAGGTGGAGGTAATCAAGAATTGGCCGTCACCAAAGAATATCTTTGAAGTTCAAAGTTTTCACGGATTGTCTAGTTTCTACCAAAAATTCATTAGGAAATTCTGTGGAATTAGTGCACCGATGATGGACACGGTGAAGAAGAGACACAAATATTTTCACTTGATAGAAGAAGCTGAGAAAAGTTTCAATCTGTTGAAAAGGAAAATCACGGAACAACCAATTCTGGTGTTGAATGATTTCCAAAAGACATTTCAACTAAAATGTGATGCAAGTGGATTTGCAATAGGGGCAGTCTTGAGCCAAGAAGACAGGCCGATAGCATATTTCAGTGAGAAGCTGAATGAAGCCAAGATAAAATACTCCACATATGACAAAGAGTTCTATGCTATTATTCAGGCATTGAAAAAATGGAAACATTACTTAATTCCTAAGGAGTTTATCTTGTATAGTGATAATCATGCATTGCAATTTGTGACTCAACAGGAGAAGTTGAATCAAAGACATGTTAAATGGGTTGAATATATGCAAAATTTCACTTTTGTGATTAAACATATTTCTGGAACTGCTAACAAAGTTGTTGATGCTTTGAGCAGGAAATGTTTGCTATTGCAGGAGTTCAGAGTCAAAACATTGGGTTTTGATGATCTCAAGGATATGTACAGAGATGATCCAGATTTTAAAGAGGCATATGGAGCAGCTGAGAATCCAATTCTCAAGGATAGAAGCCAATGGGCAGAATACATGATCCAGGAAGGATTACTGTTTAAAGGTAATCAACTTTGTATTCCAAAATGCTCCATGGGGGAGAATTTGTTGAAGGAGAAACATAGTGGAGGATTGGCCAGACATTTTGGTCATGACAAGATGTTCGCAAAGTTGAATGAGTCATATTTTTGGCCAGGAATGCGAGCAGACGTCAAAAGATTCATGGATAGATGTAGAATTTGTCAACATTCAAAAGGAAAGAGGCAGAATGCAGGTTTTTATCAACCATTACCCATACCTGAGAGGCCATGGGATGCAGTCAGAATGGACTTCATATTGGGGTTTCCAAGAACACAAAGAGGGTTTGACTCAATCTTTGAGGTAGTGGATAGATTTTCCAAAATGGCACATTTCATTCCATGTCAGAAAACCAATGACGCAACTCACATTATGAACCTGTTTTTCAAAGAAGTCATTCGACTTCACGGCTTACCAAGGAGCATAGTTTCGGATCGAGACACTAAGTTCGTAGGACACTTCTGGAGAACCTTATGGAAAAAGCTGGGAACAAACTTGTCATTTAGTTCATCTTATCATCCTCGGATGGATGGGCAGACAGAAGTCGTGAACAGGAGTTTGGGATACTTGTTGAGGAGCTTGGTGACAGAACACCACAGTCAGTGGGACAACATATTACCACAGGCGGAGTTTGATTACAACGATTCAATTAATAGGAGCACAGGATAGAGTTCATTTCAAATTGTTTATGGCATGCAGCCGAGAGGAATTTCTGAGCTGAGGGATTCAGAACAGATTGTGACTAGGAGCGCTAGTGAAAAATATTTCGCAGAGGCGATGCAGGAACTTCACAGCAAGGTGAAGGAACGATTGCAGAGTTCGAGCCAAGAATATAAATGCAGGGAAGATCAACACAGGAGACAACTTCAGTTCGAAGTTGGTGATTTGATCCTTGCACATTTGAGAAAGGAAAGGTTCTCGAGTGGAACATATAATAAACTGAAGATGAAGAAAATCGGACCATGTAAGGTCTTGAAGAAATTTGGGGCGAAGGCATATGAGATTGAATTACACAATGGGATCGGAATTTCTCCAATATTCAATGTCTTGGATTTGTACCCTTATAAAGCTGAGGAAGCATAAGCAGGAAGTGAACAGCCACAGATTCAGTGGAAAAAACAAATGCCAGTTGCAGAAAATCTGCAAATGGAGCGCATACTGGACAAAAGAGTTGGTAAGAGGACCAGGCGAAAGAAATACTTTGAATACTTGGTCAAGTGGAAGGGCCATCCAGTTGAAGATGCCAGTTGGGAGAACGAAGCAGAAATCCAGAAGCATGGACAGATCGTGCGCGAGCTCATGGACATGAGCCCATGAAAATTTTTAAGCGAGGGAGTATGATGCAGGAGCATCGCAAGGGCGTGCAAGTATAGCTAGCAACGAGACAGCGTGGAGATAAGAGACAGCTGTAAAAGCACCGAGCACATTTTTTGAAAATGTTTTGAAATATTAATGAAGTCATTCAGTGGAGGCATGCTTGTATTATTGTAAAAGGACCTTGAGCAATCTGCTCTCGTCCATAGTAGATAGGAGCCTTTATGTGTAATGAATGTAGGTAGATAGAATTTAATTCTAGATTAGACAGTTTTAGAGCGCAAGAGGGAAACGGGATATAGACACCCTCATTGTATAGTTGTAACAATATAATATTGAACAAAGTTGTTACAATATAAGATTGAACAAAGTTGTGGAAAGCATCAATGTAACAATTGATGAAACAGGCAGACCAGAATCAAAGGAAGAAGAAAAAAAATCAATGGAACAACTTTTCGAAGAAGAAGATGAAAAAGAAGTAGAAGAGGAATATGAATATGAAGAAAATTCGACAGAAGCAGAAGAGCAAGTTTAGAAAGTATCTCCAAAGACACCTAGAAAACGAGTACAGAAGAATCATCCTTCAGATCGGGTTATTGGAAAAAAAGATGCAGGAAGTTGAGACTAGCAGAAAAAATTGTTCACCAGAACAAACACACCTAGCACTCTTATCTACAATTGATCCAAACTATTTTGCAGAAGCTAGCAAGGTTGAATTTTGGAATAAGGCTATGGATGAAGAATTGGATCAAATAGATAAAAATGACACTTGGGAATTGGTTCCAAGACCAAAGAATAAGAATGTGATCGACACAAAATGGGTTTTCATGAATAAATTGAATGAAGATGGACAGGTTACAAGGAACAAAGCTAGATTGGTATGTAAAGGATATGAACAAATTGAAGGAATCGACTTTGAAGAAACATTTTCCCCAGTTGCCAGAATGGAAGCAATCCGTTTACTTTTAGCTTATGCATGCTCAAAAAATGTTAAAGTATATCAGATGGATGTAAAATCAATTTTTCTGAATGGGGAACTTGAAGAAGAAGTCTACATTGAACAACCAGAAGGATTTCAGTTGTCAGAGAACATAGACTATGTATGTAAATTAAAGAAGGCCTTTCATGGTCTAAAACAGGATCCTAGAGCATGGTACTCCGGACTGGATAAGTATCTGCAACAAGCAGGGTTCAGAAAAGGAAGTGCAGAAAACAATATCTACATCAAGGTAAGTCAAGGTAATATTTTATTAATTGAAGTTTACGTTGATGACATTATTTTTGGTAGTGATGATGACAGGTTAAGCCATAAATTTTCAAAAGACATGGAGAATGAATTTGAAATGTCATTACTTGGAGAACTATCCTTCTTTATGGGACTTAAGATACGTCAAAGCAACCAAGGAATTTTTATTTCTCCAACCAAGTATATCAGAGAAATGATAAAGAGGTTTGGAATGGAAGATTGCAAACCAGTTATCACTCCCATGCAAAGAAGTTGTAAGTTGAGAAAAGATGATGATTCAAAGTCTACAAATCAGAGGCAATACAGGTTAGTGATTGGCAACCTACTATATGTGACAACATCCAGACCAGATGTAATGCAAGCAGTTGGATAGGTGGCACGATTTCAAGTAGCACCAAAGGAATCAAATGTATTAGCAGTAAAGAGGATTTTCAGATATCTCAAAGGAACATAAAATTTTGGATTATGGTATCCAAAAGGAAAAGATCTATCACTTATTGCCTACACAGATGCAGATTGGGCAGGTTGTATTGATGACCAATGAAGCACCAGTGGAGCAGTGTTCTACTTAGCTGAGTGTTTGGTATCATGGCTAAGCAAGAAACAATCATCGATATCTCTATATACAATCGAGGCAGAGTATATTGCAACAGCAACATGTTGTACACAGGTTCTTTGGATGAAACAAACTTTGATATATATACAGGTTGAGTATGATGAGCCCATTCCAATATATTGTGATAATACAAGTGCCATCAGTATCTCAAAAAACCCAGTGATGCACTCCAAGACGAAACACATTCCAATCAAGTATCACTTTCTATGGGAACAGGTTGTAGAAAAGAACATCAGAGTTGAGTATGTGGGAAAAAAAGAACAAGTGGCAGACATATTTACAAAACCACTTCCACGGGAAGCCCTTGAATATCTTTTCCAAAAACATGGAGTTATTTCTACTCCAAAATGAATGCTTTTTGAATGCTTATCTTATATGTCGTATATGTACACAAGGAAACACCATAAGAGGACAGTTCAGTCAGGGGGAGCAGCCCCGAATGGAAAGATACATTTTCCATTGATGACAAAGGGAGAGAGATTTATCAGATGCAGAGAACAGAGGCATGGTTCCAGGGGGAGAATATTTATCAGATGTAGAGGACAGAGGAAAATTTATCAGATACAGAGGACAGAGGCATGGTTCCAAGGAGATCATGAGTGTTTCCATCAATGCTAAAGGGGGATATTGTTGATTAAGGTTGGTTGTCATTGATATCAACCCTTGAAGAAAGCCCTGCAGCACAAAGGTTTGGGTAATGGACCCAAGATTGTTTGATGTAAAGATGACTCATTATTGTCCTTTCATGGTTGATAAGAAGTAAATATGGATGAACTCCAAAGTGTTCCCCTCATGGTTTGAGAGTTATGGCCTTACAAATTTGGAGGACCCTCATATGTCATCTAGGAGCCCCAAAAGGTCAAAGTAGTCAAAGTGGTTTAAGAGATTTTAAAACGTATATAATAAATTGAAGTAATGAGTGTATTATAATTCAAAGTGAATACAAAATAAATTATTCAATAATAAATTTAATGGAGAAATTAGAAGTGGGTTAACCCTAAAATAAGGAAAGTGGGGCCAAGGGACCTAGAAGATGTTTTTATGGAAGCTACTTGGAGAGTATAAATAAGAGGCAAGGCTCTCTCATTTTAATCACACTTGAGAATATTAAATATCTATAGGTGTCTGAGGTAACCAAGGATATATAAGCCGAAATTATGAGGGAAGGTGAAGAAAAGAAGGCCGAAATGCAAGGAAGGATAAATTCTTTTGATGGTGCTTTCTAAGGTATGTTATTTACAGGTCATCTCACCATTTTCGTTGTAACGTTTTTTTCTATAATGATTCATGTCATGAAATTTCTATTCGATTGAGAAAACATATCTAAGTATATGTGGTAAAAAATTCATCTTCTGGGTCATAGTATTTTTTGAGTTACATGCCGTGGAAAATAGGGTTTGTGGCTAGTCCTGAAACTAGTCAAAAACAGGTGTTTCGGGTAAAAACGTCATAACTTCTTCATAACAAATACAAATTCGGTGAAAACAAATGTGTTGGCTAGGGTACATTATTTAGTATTCTTTTAATAGTTTCATATCAATTCAACAAATATTTCGTACGGGGCACGCTCTACAAGGTCGCTCTCTAGAATAAGCCATAATTAAGCAAAGTATGCCATTTTTTCTATAACTCCTTTTATGAGAGGTTCCAAGTAGTGAAACCTGGAGGAATTGCATAAAACACACTAAATAACATTGTGTATCAGTTTCATATATTTATACATTACAGGCACAAAGTTATGATTACTTCAAGTTAGGGTTGTTGACTAATCCAAAACTAGGCATGTGAGAATAAAGAAAAGTTTGATGAAAATGATAGTCTCTTGTTGTTGAAGTTAAGGAAGGTTTGAAGGAATGTGATCATATACACCAGGTCTATTAAAGAGTTACAAATCAGATTTGGATGATGAAATTGATGAGGACTTTTGGTTGAGGTACATGTTGAGTACATTGTTGAGACAAGTAGTTGATGAGTTGGCACATACATGAGGTGTATAGTTGATGATGATGGTACATATTGATGATTCATATTTAATGAGTAGTTGAAACATGATTGGCACATACTTGGTACATGGTTGGGCGCACTTGTTTATGGTAAAGGTTGATTACAGGTTATTTGGTACAGGTTGGTGCATGGTTGATGCACTTGTTTATGGTACAGGTTGAGGTACAGGTTGATGCATGGTTGATGCATGGTTCAGATTTATTGGTATAGGTTTACAACAATATATCTCATAGTGATAGGTTGACAATAGTTCCATCATTCTACTTCTACTTCAGGGTGGCAAGACGGGGCAAGGATAGGTGGTTGTAACCACCTTCCGATTGTAGCCGGAGAATGTAGGGGGTTGTAGCCTCCTTCTGGTTGTAGCCATAGAATTGGGGATTTGGAGCTTCCCTCAGGCTGTAGCCTAAGAAACTAGGGGGTTGGAGCCTCATTCCAGTTGCATCTTGAAAAAAAAGGAAGTTGGTGCTTCCAATGAATGTAATTCTTCAAGACATATAAGAAAAAGCATTCTGTGGTTTTCTCCCGATTTGGATTTCCACGTAAAACACTGGTGTACTGTGTATGTGTATGTTTCTTCATTTGTTAATTGCTTATTTACTCTGCAGTTATTGGATGATAATTCTTCATTTATATAACACTTGGATTATATGGTTAAAAATAATTAAATTGCTCTATTACTGATTCACCCCCCCCCCTCTCAGTAATCCAACATCATCAACATAAAGGACAAGGATTATGAAATGGATTCCTACTTTCTTGGTATAGACATTAGGATCGGAATGGAATCTAGAGAATCCAGTGGCTATAATAAATTTGTCCATTTTTTCATACCAAGCTCGAGGATCTCGCTTGAGACCATAAAGAGATTTCTTAAGGCAACAAACAAGGCTAGAGTCATTCTGGACATATCTAGGAGGTTGTTCCATGTAGATTTCTTCTTGCAAATCTCCGTGCAAGAAAGTGGATTGAACATCCATCTGTTGGACCTCCCATTTATGTGAGGCAGCAAGGGAAATAACAAGTCAGATGGAATTCATTTTGGCTATAGGGGCAAAGGTTTCATTATAGTCAATTCCTTCAACTTGGGAAAATCCTTTGGAAACTAACAGAGCCTTGTATCTTTCAACACTTCCATCTGATGCATACTTAGCTCTATAGACCCATTTACATCTGACAAGTTTTCTTCCTTTTGGAAGAGGTACAAGATCCCAAGTATTGTTTTCCATTAAAAAACAATACTCTTCATTCATTGTTGTATCCCAATCTAGATGACCTGAAGCTTCTGTAAATGTCTCTGGATAATGAGTTTCTAAAACTTGAGCCAAAAGAGAAGAGGCTCATTGGAACTATGAACGTGTCTGACATTTATCTAAAGGATCACCATCAATATCACCAACTGCTTCTCGTGTTGAACAGACCCATCTAGGAAGCGGTGGAGCTGGTGTTGGTTCAGGTTCAAAGGACTCATCCGGAGGAAGGTGAGTAGGAGGAGGTGGATTTTCATCCTCATTGCCATCATATGAAGAAGAAACCAGAATAGAAGAAGTCACAAATGTCGAAGATGGATCGCGGGTCGAAGAAGACACAAACGTCGAATTAGGCTCGCATGCCAAATAAGGCACAAACACTGAATTAGGCTTGCAGACCAAGAGATTTTCATCAAATTTAACATCTCTTCTAATAATAATTTCATTACAATGTGTTTGAATAAGTCTATAACCTTTGACATCTTTAGAATAACCAACAAATATACGCTTCTCACTTTTAGGCTGCAATACTTTCCTTTTCTCATCAGGAATGTGAGCCCATGCTATACTGCTAAATACATGGAAGTGACTTATATCTGGTTTAATTTTAGTCCAAGTTTTTTCCAGTGTTATATTTTTAAGAGCCTTTGTGGGAGTGTGATTTACTATGTAATTTTCATAGTTGATGGCTTATGCCCAATACTTTAGACTTAATCCCTTAGATTGGATCATAAAATTAGTCATTTCTTTTAATGTGTGATTATTTCTCTCAGCAAAACCATTTTATTGTCGTGTATATGGAACAATGTGTTGCATTTGGATTCCCTGTGTAGTGCAGTAACTTGTAAAATTATTGTTCACGTATTCACCTCCATTATCTCTTCTTAACCTTTGAATTTGATGTTCAGATTGCTTTTCTACAGGGGCCTTGTAGGCCAAAAACTTGTCAAAAACTTTGCTCTTAAGTTTTAAGAAGTAAACCCAAGTACGTCTGGAAAATTCATCAATGAAAGTTAAGAAATATTTGCACCCAAAAAAATAAGGAGAAGAAAGTGGACCACACAAATCACTGTGAACAAGCTGCAAAGGACCCGAGGCATGCCAAGAGGCACGTTTGTCAAAACTGTCCCGATGATGTTTGGTGAGAACACAACCGACACAAACACCATCTCTGCATGAAACAAGAGGAAGACTAGTCACCATCTGTTGATTACATAGTTGTTGCAATGAGCGATAGTTTAGATGACCAAACCGCTCATGCCAAAGTTTGCTCAAGTCATCATTATGAGCAACAAAACTAATGAAAAAGATGATGACCCAAAATTGTCAAACTTGTACAACCTGGTAATATCATCAGCAATTCCAGTTGCAAGAACATGCTTAGGATCTTTTAGATCCTTGATTACAACTTGGTGAGGTGAAAACTCTATG
>ML799547.1:40268-89420 GCA_009831015.1 Picea engelmannii
AAGAAAGACTTGGAACACATAATACATCATTGAAATGACCATTTTCTACTTGAATTGTTCTAGATCCTTCAACACTAAGAGATCTATCATCACCAACAAATATTTTCTTGGTGTTACATTCATTTAGAGTAGAAAATATGTCTATAACCTTAGCCATATGATAAGATGCTCCAGAATCAATAAGCCACTCATTATAAGTAGAAGTAGAAGTTGTATTGAAGGAGAAACCAGAAGTTGAAAGTGCATGTCCATGAGAAGAAGAAGAAGAAGTAGAATCAATATTGATGTTGTGCTTCTTCATCATGCTTCTAAAGCTGCCATCTTCTTGAAACATTTGGACTCATCATGACCATCTTTATCAAAAAATTTGCAATGTCTGTCAATCTTCTTATTTTTATATTTTGTTCCTTTGTCTCCATTAGGAGAAGAAGCTATCTGAGTGGGTTTGGGACCCTTATATTTCTTGGTGTTGTGGTGAGGATGTTGCTTCTTGGGATTATTGGGTTTATCTTTCTGATGGACAACTAAGGCTTTGTTGGAGGTACCTGCAGTGATGATCACTCCAAGTTGTACTAGCTTATCTTTCTCTCTAATCAAAGAATCACAAAAGTTCTAAAGACTGGGTTTTGATAAGATGCCCCTAGAGCCTCTCGCATGGCATAAAAGGTAGATACAAACACAGAATATGCACTACCTAGCTTAGAAAGAATAAAATAGATGCAATGATCTTCGTCTATCTTTATCTTACATTCTGCACATAAAGTTCTGAGTGTTTTAAACTTAGATAGATAGTATTCAATGCAAGAAAAATCACTTGGACTTAAATTTAGTAATTGATTTTCTAACTATTGTGCTCGAATAATATTGTGTTTACCAAACACAGATTCAATCTTTTCCCAAGCTTCTTTGGGTTTATCAATTGATTGAAGGTGGAACCTTAAATCAGGAGAGATGGACATTATGATTAATCCATGTGCTTTGCAATTCCTATTATCCCATTTGGCTTTCTTATCAGCATCAGTGGGTGTTGTTTCCTTTCCCAAGGTAATCCGATACAAGCCTTTACTTCTTAATAAATCTTCCATATGGGATTTCCATTGGAAGTAGATGGTGTTGGTAAGTAAGAGATTACTTGTAGAATCCATATTAAATATGCAGATAATATGGATATAAAAACTGAAACTGATGATATGAATGGAAATATCTCAAAAAGTTATGCGGTTTTAAAAAAAATGGCACTTAAAACAGACTTCATATGTGAGAGTTATGCCCTTTTAAAAAACAGGCATAAACGGTAACCAAAGGACCACGTGGTGGTGTAAGTTGCTTTATGAAGTGACCCACTATTATAAAGAGAAGTGGTGATCACTTTTACAATGAAGTTACTTCATGCAAATTAAATAACTCTAAAATAAATTATTAAAGCTACTTATAGTGATTCACTTTTATACTTGAAGTGAAATACACTTTAACATTTTAGCATGAACTTTTTCAAAAAAAGTAACAAAAGAGAGACTTGAACTCAAGACCTCTTACTTAATAAGACAAATTTTAACCAAATGGTCTAGCAAAACATATTGTAATGTTTATAAAGAGGATTGGGGGTGTTTTTGTGTTGTTGTTGTTGTTGTTGTTGTTGTTGATGGCCTTGGAGAGTGTTCTCAAAAAAACTATTTTCACACAAGGAAAAAAATTTGCTTCTCGATGACAACAAGGGTTAGATCTCGGTTAGCTTACCCGGAAGATGCACTTTTTCCTATTTGTTTCTGATTTTCCAAGATTGCACAGGGCGCAGGGAAAATAACATATGCATATCTAATAGAGTAGCAGCCCGGAATTAAATAATACAAAACCGAAAAAAAAAAAAATACTACTCTACAAAAATTTAAAAAATGCGTATTCAAGCTTTATACCTTCGGATCTGTCTGTAATGGTCGTATCTTGGGCAAACAGAAACCTTTTCGAGTGAAACAAAATTTTTTCCTAAATGAAACGAGTGCTACGAACGCAATAGAACAGTCCTCTTAGCCCAGAAATATACTAAAATGATAGAAAATGGAGATGAGTCAACTCAGCTTCACGATCTCGATCTACAACATGAGCGGATCTTCAAACAGGCTATGATACCATGTTCAACAACACAGGTATTCCAACAGAGGACGAACACCTTCAATAACCACTCACATAACCATATCAAAGATCAAAACACTGATGTTTTCACGTGGTAAAACCCCTACGGGGAAACATCCATGGCACGAGCTAACACGGCCACTTGGAGTATTTTATTAATGCAAAAGAAAAAAATTATAGAGAGATTTTACAAGATATTTTATCACAATCGATCATCAACAAATGACCCTCCATGCTCTTTAAATAGAGATCGTGGACCAATCGGGTGTTAAGCCACAAATCAATGGTTGTTAAGATCGAGGAGAGTATAAACCGTCGGATCACTCTATGTCAGGAACATATCGCGACCGTTGGATTTCCTAACTACAAATGCATACTAAAGAAACACACCAAGAAACACAGTTTTACCTAATGACACATTAATCCAAGTAGATCTTAACTAACTCCTAAGTGTCTAAATATCCTAACATGTAGGAAAGGGGAAAACTGGCATGGAGTTCAATGTGCTTTCTTGTATGGGGCTTTTATCCTAGGGTGATATTCCCGTCTCTTCTCGCCTAGCCCCACAGGAGGTTGAAAATGTTGTTGTTGGGGACTCTCTAGTCCCTCAATGTCAACACTTACCTTACTCAATCAATTCCAAATCTTGCCTGGCTAGGACAAGATAGTCAGGAATATCACCCTTGGTTTAATAGCCTCAAAAATATTCTCTCAATCCATAAGTATTAATTACTAGGATTAAGACTGATTTATTAATGAAAAGAATGTTGCATCATAAAATAAAATTTATATAAGTTTTTGAAATATATGCAGATTACAGAAAGTAAACATGGAGATCAAAAAGGTGAAAAGTAACCAAGTCACAATTACACATATATAAGACATAATAGAAATCTGATTTATTTCATTATGAGATATCAAAAGTGTTTTTCTCTTTACAAAACCCCTGTGAGGGCATAGACCAAAGTCTGATTTAGATATCCCCGATGAACACCATACAAAAAGACTCTGACAATCAAGTAAAACATAAATTTATAATCTAGATCAGCTTGCCACAAACTGCTGCCAATTTGACTGTGCAAGATATTCTTTATTAGCCATGAAACTTAATTCACAAATAGACAAGAATACACAGACTATCAAGGATGGATCAACACCTCTAAAACAAGCATCTAAAATTTTTGGTTAAGTATTGAACCTTGTTGTCTACAATAAGACCCTATTGTCACAAAGAGAATTAGGCTTTGAATAACTCAAGAATGAATGAAAACTGAAACTATCTTATGAAATCAAAAGAGAAAACCTTAGTCTTTCTTTCTCCTTATATTCCCCTCTATTTATTCTTCTCATTCAACTTTTACTCTTTCCAAATAAGTTGAAGTAGTTCAACTAGTTTCTTTAGTTAAGTTAGTTTGACTTAACTAATTAATTTAGGAAAAATAATTAATAGTAATAATAGTTAAGGCTCTTTAATTAATAATAACTAGGTAGGTGG
Organism: Picea engelmannii; assembly: GCA_009831015.1. NCBI lineage: Eukaryota > Viridiplantae > Streptophyta > Pinopsida > Pinales > Pinaceae > Picea > Picea engelmannii. The sequence goes on from ML799547.1 coordinate 43,894, forward strand.
GACCCCTTGTGACTCTCATCTTTACTTCTTTTCAAATCATAAAATATAACACAAATGGATAATCATTTTAACACATGCCACCCTTGTAACTCCCTTAGATACCTTCAAAATTGAATATTTAAATATCAGAAATAATTTAAATCATATCGAAAAGTATATAAATATCCACATAGTCCACATTATCCAAAATAGAGCTTGTTTTCCAAACTTTCTGCAAACCATTAACACTATATTTATCAACTCAAATAATAAAAACACATAAACTAAAATCCATAGTTTCCACTCTGAGAGGCAATTTTATTTTATCAGTGTTATCCCCCTTTGATTTCTCGAAAGTAGCCCGTGGTTGATTTGAACCTTGAGGTTGTATTTCACTGATTACATGCAAACAATCATCCTTCAAATTCATGCAGGAAGACACAGATTTTGAGGAATCATTTGAGGGAGAAGAAGGGAAGGAAGTTTCTTTGCCTTTATCTTCCATAGGGGGAATATTAGTTTTTAGTCTTTTACTAGCATGATAAGATTGAACGGGTGAATCAGCACGTGAAATATGGACATTAGGATTGACAGGTGGTGGAAGAGGTAATGACATATTGGGCCAGCCATGATGGTGAGAGATAATCAGGTTGACAATCTCTTGACATCCATCATTTGCAGGGACTTCTGGTTGCAAGGACACATGAGGAGGGACAAGAATGATAGGGAAGTTCTGCGGCTAGAAAGGAGGTGTTTTTGGCCAAGGGTGTACTATTACATGCCCAATCCAGTTAAAGAACCTAGCTTGGAATAGTTGGTTCAATTCCTGGGGATCAACATCAAAATGAATGGAAAATCTATGCCTTCTAGGCCCTATGTTCCAATTTCCCCTGCCTCTATTATTTCTTCCATGGCTACCCTACTGAAGAAACTCATCTTGTAGCAGTAGTTCATTAGTAACTAAGCCCTTAATAAACCATACATGACATTTTTCTTGTATGAATCAAAAGTTGGCTCAGAAATTGACACGAGATACATGCAAATTCATCCATAACAAGCCATTTAACAATCACCAAGTGAAAAGGGGTTGATAGGGTTCATGGGACATATGGAGGGAGTGTAATGAGAGAAAAGTGGTATAATGATAGGGGATTAATACAAAAATAGTGTTCATCAATTAATTAAATAATTTAACTATGTAATAAAATACCAAAATATCAGTTGCCAACCATTGTTGTGTTATCTCTCTTGTCATTGTTACACAAACCTTTTTAATTTATTTCATAGAATAGAGATGTCATAAATGAAATTGGGATTATGAGGGGAATGTAATGAGCGAAAAGTGGTAGGATGACAGGGACATAATATGGATATTGTTCATATAAAAATAAATCAAAACAAACAATCAAACATATCTTTGTTCAGACCTCCAAAGTTCAACAATATTCACTTTTCAAAATTACAATTTAAATTGCTACTTCCTTTACAAATTGCTTGTTTTCTTCCAAGCAGTAATCCATATTCCAAGAAATATTCAATTACACCATCCTTCATATCTTTATATAACAGTCATAACAAACAACATTGCAATCGATATGATAAACCACAATAACCCTTTGAACCACAACCATTCATAACTCCAATGCTAAATCCTTTTAAAACCAACAGGAATATGCACAGTGCTTACAACAATTTATATCCAATACTCATTCTTTAAATCCAATAGGAACATGCACAGTATCTATAACCATTCGTGTCCATCCATTATTTAAACATTGTCCAAAACAATCAACTGGGCGTTATAACTCTTTATCGGGCCCCAATCACTTTGTACATAGGTGTCTCTTAATATAAACAACATAACATTTGAATCAAATAACATGCAACTCTTCGAGCCGAAGCTTCACATAAATCGGAATGTACATACTTCTTCAAAAATTGTTAAACGATGGACGCAACCAAAATCGTTCCCAAACAACCAAGCACGCACAATGCTCCATTAACCATCAACTTGGAGTAAAATGATATCAAACTTCATATTTAGGGTTTAAAAACAGCAAGTGGAGAGTAAGAATAGGTGGTTCGATCAGAGGATTAAGTCCTCAAAAAGCACAGACAGTTCATTCCTTTTCACAATTTACCACAGACCAATAACAAGTGACAATACTCTCGACTATGAGGGTTACCAAAACGACAGACTGTCAACTCCAACAGGAAAACAAAATGAAGCCAATCTCTTAGAAAACATTGTAATATGAGCGTCCAAGCACAAACCCATGCCCGACCAAAAGCATGTATAATTACTCCATTAACTTATGGGTGATGTTAAACCCATATTGTGCAATGCTTTCCAGGAAACAGTGTCAGTGAGGGAAACGCAATGATAGCTAATAACTTGGGGTTTTGCCAAGACAAGGCAAAAAAACACTTTAATCTTTCAACAATTCATATTTCAACCCATAGGGTCAAAAACACTAGCCATAAAGATGAACATGGAGTGGGAAGATTAAACACAGAGACTTGTTGTGACAATCCATAAATAGGATTCATTCAAATCCCAGAGCTTTTGCAAGCCATGATACTCAATTTCAACAGAGGTTCCAGACTCAAAACCCAATCTATGACCGAGTAGGCTTCATTGCCATTTTTATCAATAAACCCATGAAAATATTACACACAACAAGGAAATCATAACCATTTCTTTTTTAAAGTGCCAACAATCCAGACTAATCACCATAAGAAACCACAGACACAACACCAATATGCAGTTCAAATATCTCATAATAGCTTAAGAAAAACACAAACCACAAGCAATCTTGAGCCAAAAGTTGATTCAAAGGGCAGAGTAAGCATCATGGATGGAATATTAAGAAACCCATACCTAGAAAATCCTGCGCGAGGAATAAAACTAGATTTTATACCTCCTTCACGATTGAACAATGCAGAGCAGCCACAACCACCAAATCCAAAACCAAAATGCAAGAATGACTAGGGTGACAGGATCAAGGGGAGTTTGACTAATGTGCAGTAAATGCACATTGCTTCTCCCTTCCAATCTCATTCAATTCAAAGTACGATCCAATCCAATTCACCATAGAACTAATAAATTAATCAAACACATATCCATTGTCATATCACATTTGCATAGTGCACCACCCCTTTGTAATGTCAACTCTTTAAAATAACAATGTGCTAGAAACATTACCCCATGTGCATCCACATATAACATTCAACAAGGTTCCTAAGTCTAGTAGCAAGGGTTTAGTGCTCCCCTCATTTTTCACAATAATACGTAGCATTAGAGCTTGTGTATAGTTTTTTTATTCTTATATCTTCATTATTGTATTTTATCAAGACCATTTAAACCAATTAATTCCATGTTTAATGCAATTTCAAACCAAAACTGATAATAATTCTTTCAACCACAGGGCAGCCTTAACATATTCTATGAGAGGTCATCAAAGCCATCCAATGTCTTGTATTAATCAACTAACCATCACATGTTACCATAAAATTTTAAACCATGATTTGAAACAATGAATTGTAAAAGACTGTGCTGGTACCATCACATAATCAAACAAAATATAAGTGCAACATATCCACCATAGCGCCACAAGTCCAACAAGGGGTTCCCACCTACTAGTTTATTATTAATACAAATAATTAATAGATCTTGGAAATCATTTGTGAGAATAGTATTCATCGTTTCATTTTTAAGGGTCAACACATCAGACATGTCCTCCTCCTCTTCCTATGTCTTGGGACACTGATCCGCAGATAAATTTACACCAACAGGAATAGGGACCTTGACTGGTTTACATTCCTCAATATTAAACATCTGCAATATTGTCTTGACATATTTTCTCTGATTTAACCATAGTTTCCTCTTTTTCTGATCTCTTTTAATTTCCATGCCCAAAATGAAATTTGAAGCACCGAGATCCTTCATGTCAAATTTAGAGGACAACTGAGTTTTCACATACTGGATAATCTCCTTGTTGTTTCCTATCAGCAACATGTCATCCACATACAATAACAAAAAAATCAAATGATCACCAATTAATTTAAAATACACACAGTGATCCTCTTTCCTTCTTGTGAATCCAAGTCCCAGCATATAAGTATCAATTTTTTTATACCACATCCTTGGTGATTGTTTTAAACCATACATGGACTTTTTCATCTTGCATATCATCTCCTTCTTTCCCTTCACAACAAAGCCTTATGGCTACTTCATATAGATTTCTTCTTCTAGATCCCCATGTAGGAATGTTGTCTTCACATGCATCTGTTCTACTTCAAAATCAAATGAAGCAGCAATAGATCACAAAAATATTATAGAAGTTAACTTGGAAACAAAAGAAAAAATATCACCAAAATCAATTCCCTCAACCTAGGAATAACCCTTTGCTACTAACCAAGCTTTGTATTTCTCCACTTTTCCTTATGCATTCAACTTCTTTTTAAATACCCATTTACTTCCAATGGGATTTCTTCTAGTCGACAACTCCACTAGATCCCAAGCCTCATTCTTATCCAAGGCTGCCATTTCTTCATCCATGGCCTTTTTCTAGAGCTTTCCATCCTTTGAGTCGATTGCCTCCCTGACAATTCTAGGATCATCATAAGTAATAGACAAAGAAAAAATTGAACGGAAATCAGATGGAGTATACCTTTCTGGTATTCTTCTTTCTCGAACCGATCTCCTATTCTTATTTCTCAAAACAATCTCCTCAATACTGGAGTATAAGGATCTTCTTCTTCTTCTGATTCATGTTCTTCTGTAGAGTATGATTCATCATCCTTTAAATCAAACTCTACTTTATCGGGTTATTCCTTACTTGGTAGGACTTCATGTTTAACAACATTCTTCATTTCTCTAAATACTACATATTGATTATACACAACCTTCTTAGTTTCTTGGTTCCAAAGATTATAACCTTTGAGACCATCTTTATACCCAATAAAGATACACTTTTCGGCCTTCATATCTAGCTTACTCTTGTTTTCCTTTGGACCATGAACATAGGCCTCACAACCACATACCTTGAGATGTGTGAGAGAAGGTTTTTTACCAGTCCATACCTCTCGTGGACTCTTGTCATCCAGCGTTGATGAGGGTGATCTGTTGACCAGGTAACATGTAGTACCCACTGCCTCTGCCCAAAATTCTTGCCCTAACCCAGCAGCACTGAGCATCCACCTTGATTTTTCCATTAGCGTCATGTTCATCCTTTTTGAAACTCCATTATGTTGAGGTGTATATGGATTAGTCTTCTACCTTTCTATACCACACTTCTTATAGAATTCTTCAAATTCATTCCCACATAACTCTCAGCCATTATATTTCCTCAACACCTTAATTCTTTTCTCTGTTTGATTCTCAAAAATAGCCTTAAACTCTTTAAATCTTTCAAATACTTCATTTTTATTCTATAGGAAATATATACAAGTATTCCTCTAGAATTCATCTATAAACGAGACATAGTACACATATTTTCCCCATGATGGAACCAACACAGGCCCATACACATCACTATGAACTAGCTGTAAAATTATTTCTTCCTCGTTGCACCAGAGGGGAATCTTACCTGATTCTTCTTCTCACATACACAATGTTCACAGAAATCAAAATCCAAAGAGTAGTTATACATACCTTCAACCATACCTTTACTATGTACTAGTCAAAGACCCTTCTCTCCGATATGCCCCAGTCTTTGATGCCACAGCATAACCTTTTCTCCAGAGACTGTAGGACTTATTTCTTATTCAACTCCAATATCATGAAAAATGGAACTATTACACCCATCACTAATAGTTCTTCCTTGCAGCTTATACAAAGTTCCAAACCAAACTCCCTTCTGCAACACCATTTCTCCTCGAACCATCATGCGGGTTTCCTTTTAAAATATTGTTTTTACACCTGCATCGTCCAATTTTCTTACATAAATAAAAATTTTGGCCAATCCTGGGATGTGAAAAACACTAGGTAGTGTTCCAATCCTTCCATATATGAGCCTCGTCTTTAATTTTCCTCGACCTATGATTCTAGTTGTCGATTCATCACCTACAAAAAAATTACCTCCATCATACCTTTCATATTCACAGAACCACTCCTTGTGGGGAGTCATATGAAAGGATGCACCTAAGTCAACCAACCATGCATTGTGATCTGCATGTTCTCTTGAAGAATCCAAGTACACATCCCCTCCTTCTTCCTTGGAGGTATTTTCTTTTGTAGAAGAAGATGCTTAAGATCCCTTCTTTTTCTCAACTTTGGATCTACACTACTTCATGTAGTGCCCTTCTTTTCTACATCTTTAGATACCTTTACAAACTTTTCAGGAGACTTAGATCTTCCCTTAGACTTAGATATCCCAGTTGAGGATTTAAATATATTTCTTTCTTGGGAGCGTCCTCTTGAAATAATGCATCTGTTCTCTGTCCTTCCATGTTCTTTTGTCTCATCTCCTCCAACAACAAGGATGAGACCACTGCATCAAAATTCAAGGCAGTTGTATTACTACCTATGGCCACAACTAGACTATCCCACGAGTTTGGTAAGGAGAACAAGAAACTAATACACTTTTCTTCATCTGAAATTTTAATATCAATAGATACTAACTGACTTACCATAGTATTGAAGGCGTTCAAATTATCTTCCACCGAGTCTCCATCTCTCATCCTCAGGTTATACAACTTCTTTCTTAGGAATAGTTTATTTACTAGGCACTTAGACTGATACAACTTCCCCAACCGATCCCATAAATCTTTGGTTGTATCTTCCTTTGACAAATTCAGTAATATTGATTCTGAGAGACAAAGTCAGATTCTGCTCTTTACCTTTCGATCCAACTTTTCCAGTCATTTTTTGAAGTTCATGTAGGTACAATACCTGGATCCACCGCGATCCACTGATCTATGTCCACCAATAGATATTCCATATTGAGCTTCCACAACTCAAAAATTTTCCCATGAAACTTCTCGATCTCCATTTTCAAACTGCTCACCATTTATTTTCACCTGAAAAATCAATACCACAGATCTCCCACTATAACAAGGATTATCATAGTCTCGAGCCAAACCCTTGACCATAAAGGCAACTCCCTGAAGCCAACAAATCTCTAATACCAAAGGTAGATTTTAACATTGTAAAATATTTTACTACAAACATATTTTCAATAAAGGAATAGAAAAGATACAATGTAAAATACACACATTACATATATATATTCCCCTGAAAACTCAAACCGGGAAAACCAACATATTCTATATTCATCCATAGTGATACATTTTTTACAATACAATATACATATAGGATCCAGCGGCATCCAAAACCCTAACCCAAAGACCTGGATTAGTCAACAACCCTAATTCCTTAACCGAAAATAGAAAACCATCGGCAAAACCCATGTGTCTAAACACCTCCCAACAATGGACACGAAAATCGAGGTGACACAGAAAGTGAGGTAAAAATGTGACACATTGTCTGAGGAAAAACAATTATCGGGGGCACTACCCATGAACCCCCGAAGGGGAGGGCTAGCGCCCCCCCCAAACCCCCCTACACGCCTGGTGCAACGTATCAAACACTAATACTAGTCATGCAAATACTATAACACATACCCAACAATATCTTAAAATGGGAACTAAGAGTATGGACCATGACTAGCCACAAAGGGTTTAGAGCTTGTTGGGCGCATGCCTATTTTGAGGAAATATCTATTTTCTGAAGGTAAAACACAGTTTTGTATAAGAACAGTTGGCAAGAAAAGCAACATGTGTGAGGTAAATCCACATGCATAGGAAAGCATGCAAGGTGTGCAAGTAGAAAAACCTAACCATGTTAGGGTTAGGGTTTTGGTAAAAGATTGCAATAGCTTGTAAAGTAGTATAAATAAGAACCTAGGAGGTCTAGGTCAGGGGTACTAGTTTATTCTTGCTTTTGGTTCAAAGATTTTTCCAAGTTAGTTTTGAATTGTAAGAAGCTGTGTGATACATTTTTGTAATTTTTTGAGATGTAGAAGGGAAAGGTAGCGAGATCTTGAGGGTTAGATCATAGGTTGAGGAGCCTAGTGTGATCTAGTCTACCTCACAGAGGTTGTGAAACCTATTTCTTGATTGTATGATCATAATTGTAGTGCACACAACTCCATATGTTGCAACAAACCTAATAAAAGAGCCTAAGAAGCCAGATCTTTGTGGATGTAGCCCAGGAGGGGATGAACCACTATAAAACATGTGTATTGTGTGATGATTGAATTTTTGTTTACTTGCTGTTAATGGTTGATCATCTTTAATTCTTGTTAATGATTGATTTAAACATATGTGGTTACCTAGATCTATTAGATTGCATGTAAGGGTTTAACAGATGAATGGATATAAGGAATAATAGATTCAGTAATGATTTTAAGACTTGAGAAAGATCAATTACAATCCCATATCACGACTCTTTCCTAGACTGCAAGCACTTGATAATCACAGTCACCCATAGAACTATCTTGGGTGAGACTGCGCAGTACATTCTGTGTGTTTTGTTTCCTTCTGGTTTAACAGGAGGTCCAATAGTTTTAGAGGGTTTTGTTGGAAACCTGTTAGTTCTTAACCTAGGTCATCCAATAAGTAGTTAGAGATAAAGAGTAATACCCAACAAATGGTTCTATTTCCGGTTGGAACTGCATGGGAATGAGTGAAGAGGATCTGTAAAAGAAGCATGTGGAGAATGAAGGTATAAAAAGGGAATGTTCAAACCATGGAATCCAACGAAGGAAAAGGTCAAAATATGTTTGAAAACAAAGGAGCTTGAGTTTGCGCAGAAGGATAACAGAAACCCTAAGTTGACACCACACAAATATCTGGACAAGTACGTGTTTAGTGACCTGCATGAGGTATTTTTCTATGATTTCCCGCATGTGTTGCAAGAGTGGATATTCAGGTTAAAAAAAAACCACCCTACAAATCGAATCAAGCAGCTTGAGTGGAATCATGTGGAGATCGCGCAGTTACAACAAGTTAACAACAAATTCACGTGCGCAGTGGATTTCTGGTTAGACAGTGTTGTTGCAGGGTTTATCACAAAATTTGCAGTAGATACCGCGAATAGGGATAATTTTAAGGATGGAAATTTATTTTAAAATGTAGAAACCTTGGTGAATCTTACTAATCCTTCATATGCCAACTATTAAATGTTTGGCGATATTTTTATAAAAATATTCCAATTTCTAAGAATTTTATATAGTTTGTATAAATGTTTTGCGATTTTTAAGGTAAAATAATTTTATCCTATAGAATTTGGGAAAATCATTTTTAGAATAACGAATCTTCTTTAGGGAAAAAACATGGAAAATTATCCCATGAGTGAAATTTAGCCCCTAAAATCATCTCTAATCGTGAAGTATTACAGCGCAGCAAAGCAAGAGTTTCTAAAAGGACCTAGAGGTAGGTATATTAGATCGTTGTATACTTCAATCAAGATTTTACTGTATAACAATGGTGTGATGACGATGGAATAAGACAACTAAACTTCCCTGTGTGCATGGGGGAAGGAAGGAAGCACTAACAAGAGGTGGAGAAATGGAGGAAGAGATGGATAAGGGAAAGAAGAAGGAGGCCATGGACCCAATCATGATGGACGAAGATCAAATAAAGAAAATAATGGCAATAGTTGGAAATATGTGCAGTGGATTACCTTACCAATATAAGATGAATAATAAGAAGAGATACATAGCCGATAGAGACGGCTTGGAAAGAGATGAGGAAGAAGTACAGGATCTTCGGGTTTTGGAGTAGATTGAGGAAATGCACACAACATATGAAAGGAATACAGGTGGTCCAAGGGCAGGAACAGAAGACAGAACTCCCATTCATGTCAGTTTCAGTGTGGAACTCATAACCCCGTGTGTGACTATTACACTAGAAAGAACACCACCATTCAGACAACAAAATTTTAGTGAAAGAAAGACAATAGGAAACACATCCAAACTACAATAGGAAACACATCCAAACTAGGAGCAACAACTGGAGGAGCCAATTCAGGAAGTAGTAGTCAAATATCTACACCACACGGAGGTAGTAGTTCATCACATTTCAAGATGGCAGGACATGATCCCACCATTAGGTTACCATAATTTCGAGGAGAGGCATCTGAAGACCCTGAAAAGCATTTGTTCATCAGTGAGAATATATGGGAAGCAAAGTAGATCACAAATGAGGATACAAAAATTGTGTAGTTATCTATCACGCTAAGAGACCGCGCACTAGATTGGTACATGAGCCTAGATGTAAATAGTCTACCATGAACAACAAGGACTATTGTAGATGTCAAGAAGCTACTGAAATGAATTTCAAAAGCCTAGTTCAAAGGATCAATACATGAATGAGATGATTGAAATCAGGAAGAAACCAAGTGAGTCTTTTTGGGAGATTGATCATAGGTTTAAGTGTCTTAAAGGTAAGTTGAAGTATGTCATGACTGACATGCAACATAGACATCTCTTTGTGAATTCATTGTTACCACATTTGAAATACCCATTGAGATAGTAGAAGTTTAAAACTCAGGAAGAGGCTCTGCAGGCAGCCTTACAACTAGAAGAGAACCAATATTAGAAGACAAATCCATCAATAGAGGAATTGAAGGAGGATGTGAAGAAACTAACATTTCAACTGACCCAGAATAAGGGAAAAGAGAAAAGAGAAGTTGTATGGTGTACCACAGGTAGGATATAAGGACACCACATGAATAAATTCCCAACTTTCATGCAGTACATGGAAACATGAGTACCAAACCCTTTTCCAACAAGAGGACCATAGTGCGAGATCTATAATACACATGGGAATTATCCATATTATTTTCCAATTATGCAAAAATACCAGACAGTACCCAAGAGATCATACTGCAATTTTTGCAAGTCAGCGGGCCATGCTGATAAAGAGTGTAGGATAATGGAGCTAATGAGGGAAAGAACTTCAGATACCTATAGGGTGCAAGAAGAAATGATGGGAAAGCTTCACCACATTTTAACCAGGTACCACCTCCATACAACACTACGCAGCCACAATATAACAATGTGCAACCACAGTATAACCTCATGTAGTATAATCAGGTGCCTCAGTACAATGCACCATGAGGATATCAAACTGGCTACAGAGGTGGAGGGTGAGGTAGAGGAGGTTTTGGAAAAGGTAGAGGTCCAGTAGTATGCCACAACTTCCAATATTTAGGACATTATACAAGGAAATGTCCACTTCCACCTGCGACATGCATGTACTGTCGCGCAACAGATCAAGATACAGAGGATTGTCCAACACTTTTGGGGAAAATTCTAGAAAAGAGGAATCAGAACAACCATAATTTTCATTGGATCTCGACAGAAGCCAGGGATGAAGGAATAAATATCAACATAGTCACACGAGGAGGTGCTAAGATAGGAACTAACATAATGAGACAAGATCCATCACAACAACAATGGGTGAAGAAAAATACTGAAACATAGAAGCAGTTTGATGCGTGGAAAGAAAAGGAGACATTCAAGGAGGTCATACAGGAGCTCCTCAAATAAGGAGGTCAGACTTGGAAGAAATAAATCAATTGTATTGAACCATCACGCGGAAAGAAGATTATGTTAACCCAATTGTAGATGGGGTGATCAGTTGAAGAAGCATAACATCATGTTCTTCTGACTCAGATACAATTTTGGAGAATTGGCATTATAGATTACATGAAGTCTCCACAAGAAGGTGCACAAGAATAGAGCATGCAGTACGATTGGTGGGAAGAGAGATAAGGGAACCTCCCAATTTTAATGGGGTAAATAATCTAGAGGAATTCATGAAAAAATATGAAGAGGAAGTATTAGAGACTCAAAGGCTCTTATCCCTAGAGATCTCACTCAAAGATACACCTGCAAGATGGTGGGGTGTGCATAAATAAATAATTCAGGACTGGTACCAATGTAAACTATTACTACGCATTAGATTCGGTGCAGAACATGGAAACAATAAAATGCAGAGGTATGATGGGAAAGGAACACTAGCGAAACACTTGGAGAAGTGAAGGACACATTGGAGGATGACACCATCAGAAGAATGGCCTCATCACTTCATCCATACATTGGAAGGAATTCCAGAAAATTCATATGTATACCAGGAAATGCATGGAGGCACTGCAGAATGGACAACATTACAGTAAAATTATATATTAACCTTCTCATTTGAACATGATAACCCCAACATTGATTCATCACTAAAAAATATAAGAGGGGTGATATTTATTGATGAACCAGAGGTTGAACTCATGACAGAGTATCAACAACAGAACAAACAAACATTCAACAAAATATTTTCTTACTATCATGTGCAAGAAGAGGCACCAGACGAGGATGACCCACGCAACATTCAAATTACATAAATTGAAGTATAAAAAGAGGTGGAAGGTCCATCTTTGGATTTAGAATTATTTTATGCACCTATCAAGGTGAATAAATTCAACATTAGGACCATTGATAACCATAAAATGGAAACTATTGGGGACTATTGGGATGAACAAACAATAGAAAGGATAAAAAAGTTACTACGTGAATACAGTGACCTGTTCCCCACAACCTTGATAGAGATGAAAGGAATAGTAGGAGAGTTAGGAGAGATGAAGATACCTCTAAAACCTGAGGCAATACCTGTCAAACAGAGACCTTACAGACTAAACCCAGTTTATAAGCAGAAAGTGAAGGTTGAAATTGACATAATGTTGGAAGTTGGTATCATAAAACCAGCAGAGGAATCTGAATGGATTAGTCCCATGGTAGTGAAAGAAAATAAGCAAGGGGGTATAAGGATTTGTGTATATTTGAGAAATTTGAATGATGCTTTCCTACATGACCCTTTTACTACCCCTTTCACATATGAAGTCTTAGAGAATGTGGGAGGCCATGAAGCATATTCATTTACAGATGGATTCTCAGGTTACCATCAGATCAAGATAGTTCCATAAGATAGGTATAAGACTACTTTTTCCATAGAATAAGGATTCTAAGAGTACACAATCATACCTTTTGGGCTCAATAATGCACTAGCATATTTTCAAGAGTAGTCATAGCTTCTTTTAAAATAGCTTATTTTAAAGAGTTTATACATCCGTTCTTAGAAGTATATCTTGATGAATGGACTGTATATAGTCTGTTAAAGGACCATGTAGAAGTGTTAAGGTTAATGTTGGAGAGATGCAGGAAATGTCAAATATCATTCAACATCAAGAAATGCATTTTTGAGACACATTTTGGGATATTGTTGGGACATATAGTATGTAAACAAGGCTTTCCAGTAGATCCTGCTAAGATTGTAGTCATTGTCAATTTACCACCACCAAAATCAGTGTGCCAACTGAGAGAAACACTGGGACATATAGGATATTATATAAAATTCATAAAGGGGTATGGGTAGATTACTGCGCCCATGGAAATATTATTGAAAAAGGATACCAGATTTCAGTGGAATGAATATTGTCAACAAGGGTTGGACACCTTAAAAGAAAATATGGTCACAACACCTATTTTAGTATTCCCAGATTGGGAAAATACTTTTCATGTGCATATAGATGCATCATCCATAGCACTTGGATAAATTCTAGCATAGCTAGGAGAATGGGATTTAGACCACCCTATAGCATTTGCAAGAAAAAAATTGTCAGAATCAGAGCATAATTACAACACCACAAAAAGAGAAGGCCTAGCCATGGTATATGCACTTCAGAATTTCAGGCACTATTTGTTGGGAAAACACTTTAAGATGTTCATGTTGGAGTTACTTCACACACAGCTAGGATTTATTTTTCCTAAGTTTTTTCCTTGTTTATTATTCATAATTAGTCATTATCTAGTCTCCTATATTTTAGGAGAGAATATTCCACCTGGAGAATATTCTCTTACAATTGACACTTCAGTTTGACTAGTTGAGTTGAGTCTAGATGTTCCATTAGTTTTGTCACCACGAAACATTGGCATCATCACCATGCTAATGCACACTTGCCTTGGGATCATCACCATACTAGCGCATTACCCTTGATTCCTTGATCTACTCCTCACTACACTATGTTTCAGTCAGTTAATTGAAGACTAGTTGACTAGTTAACTTAGCTAGGTGGAAATTCACTCTCGTAACTTCGTAAGAGAATAGACTAGGTGGCAGTTCACTCCCGTAACTATCGGTGTGTGTCCAGATCACTCTATACCACCACTATGGTGCATTGGTTCTCCTCCAGTGCACGTTTATTGAGTTATACATAGTATATCATGTGTAAATTATTCATTATTCATAACAGTTAATGAGAATTCCTCTATTCTTTCTCTCCTTCTTCTTCTTTCTCAATTTCTCTCTCCAAATGTGTGTAGTATTTTCTAGCTAGCTCTATTATTTGTATGTTCAACACATTTACATGGTATCAGAGCCGACGAACTGCTAAGCAAAATCTACACCAAAATTTTTTGCAAGTACAAAACATTGAAGACAACAGAAAGATGGATTTCCAAAAAGAATTCATTCTTACACCTTACAACTACTTTGCATGGAAGGAGAAAATATCCATACATATCCGAACCAAAGGATTGTACAGGTTAACCTTGAATATAGATACAAAACTGACATCATCCATAGAAAAATTTGAGTACTTAAATCGAATGGATGAAGCACTCGGAACGATTTGCGGTCTTATTTATCTCGATCTCCTTTTTGACATATCTTCCTGTAATACTCCCAATGAAGCCTGGACCACCTTTGAAGGGCTCTTTGGAAAATAGTATGAGATGAGGGGGTACATGATGGATGTGGAACTACTCACATTGGATCCAAAAATCTTTGACAATATCCAAGATTTCTTTACAAAATTCAAGGATTTACTATCGCAACTCAAATCTTGCGGGGTTGATAAATATAAGGAGGAGAAACAAATGGTTCTCACCATTCTCTCCAAAATTGGTCCTGAATTCTCTATATTCATATCCACATTCAATTCTATCAGATTCTCCTCTGGAGCCACCTGGAAGATGCCTTCTCTTGAGGAATTTATCAAATCCCTGACACAAGAGAAAAACAAGCTCATCAACATGGGAAAAATAAAAGGCCTAAAGGCACATGCACTCACTGTGAAAGATGGAAGCCATAAATATCAGAAATATAAATATAAATACAAAATTAAATTTCATGTAAATCCAAAGAAGGAAGGGTACACAAAACCCCTCACCGATGCCTCCGGATCCAAAGGGGAAAAGGGAAGAAAAGGGGAGAAATGCATGTACTTTCACAAAGGGTTCCATCCAGAATCTGCATGCATGCAAAAAAAATTATATCTAATGACTCAAATACTTTAGCAAAATAACCTTGGAGATCGCATCCCCGAGGGTGCCAAGAAGAAGAAGCCAGAAGATCTTAATCCCAAGAAAGGCAGTTCTAGCCATGCCTTGATTACCATAAACTCCTCTCCCGATGCTTGGATCATAGATTCAGGAGCATCACATTACATGGCTTCCTCAAAAGAAGTATATTCTTCATTGTATGCATGCAAAGGTCCTCCTATTATGATGTGGGACAACTCTTCTGTCGAAGTCAACGACAAAGGAAGGATTGAACTCACCATCGGAAGCTTCGAGAATGTGCTGCACGTTCCCAAAATTTTCATCAACCTTCTCTCCATGTATCAGATGACGAATTCTGGCATCGGAAAGAAAGTCATATTCACACCAAATGTCGTGGAAATCCATGACATGAAAACCAACTCCAGGGCTGCTACCGATGAGGTAAATCATCAGTCTAAATTGTATACATTTTCTGAATTCATTGGTGTTAAGAAGCAAATATCAAGATAGCATAGAAAAACCTCAGAATAAGTACTCGACACCTTGAAAAAGATATAATTTCAGATAATAAGCCTATTCGAGGGGGAAACCTCCTTATACACCACATGAATTTCCGAATACAAGATGATTCCAAATGAAAATGTCTCCTTGGTATATATAGGATACTAGGAGGTACAATTACAACTAATGGACCCAAGCTGACATAAATAAAATAACATTACTAATGTAATATGCCCCAATTAAGGGGTAATGTGCCACTATTTAGGGCTTATAATGCCCCTCCCCTTGAGACAAGTGTTGTCCGCAACACTTGAGTAATTATGGATGCTTATGTATAAAAGAATCATCTTCCCAAGTGGAATCTCCAGTAGGTATTTTCCTCCACTGAATGAGATACTCTGAAATGGATCTATTCCTCAACTGGAAAATTCTTGTGTCAATGATGGCTTTAAGCTCCAATATGATTTTTTCTTCCTCATCAAGTTCTGGAAATATATTTTGAACTGGGATCTTGTCACATATAACCTTCTTTAAGCATGAAACATGGAAAACTGGGTGTACTCGTGAGCATGCAGGAAACTCCAATTTGTATGTCATAGTACCAATCTTTTGAAACACCTTATAAGGGCCATAGTACTTTGGTGATAATTTATTATCCTTCTTGGCTTGCTTGAGGGACATTTGTTTGTATGGTTGTAGTATTAAAAACACCCAATCCCCTACTTCAAAACTTCTTTCACTACGATGTTGATCTTATTGTTGTTTCATGTGATTATGTGCCATGGTCAGGTTGTCCTTTGATATTTGGAGAACTTGTTGTTGATGCTCGATGTGATATTCCACTGCTTGAACATTATGTTTTTTCTTTTAGAGAAGAAGTGATGGAAGGAGGGTGGTATCCATAAAGTGCCATAAATGGTGTCATTTTTTTTTGCAGTATGAAAGGATGTTCTATACCACCATTCTGCCAAGGGTAACCATTTGAACCATTGTGTTTTTTTATCAAAGACAAAGCAACGAAGGTAGTCTTCTAGACATTTGTTCACTATCTTGGTTTTTCCATCAGATTGAGGATGATAGGATGAGCTATGAGCCAATTGAGTACCCAAAAAAGAAAATAATTATGTCCAAAAATTTCCAATGAAGATAGGATATCTGTCACTTACAATAATCTTTGGTATTCCATGTAGTTTTTGAACTGTCTCCATGAATGCGGTGGAAACTGTACTGGATTTGAAGGGATTAGAGAGTGCAAAAAAGTGTGTGTACTTGTTCAGTCTATCATCAATCACCATTATGACACTCTTTCCTTCATACTTCGGTAACCATCTGATGAAATCCATGGAAACCTCCTCCCAGTGCTGACTTGGGATGGCTAATGGTTGTAAAATACCTGGGGTCTTAATTTTTTCCACCTTATTTTGTTGGCAAACCAAAAACTCTGCTACAAACCTTTGAACATCAGTTTTAAGTCCATCCCAAAAAAATTCCTTCTTGACCCTATGGTAGGTTTTCAAATATCCTGAGTGCCCTCCTACCGAAGAGGTGTGCAATTCCAATAGTAAATTTTGTTCGAGTTGGGAGTTCTTATATAAATATAAGTGACCTTTGTACCATAGTGAATCATTTTTCCGTGTAAATGTATCTCATGCATTTGAATCCTGTTGAAACCTTTGAATGAGAGTCCACACGTTTTCGTCATTCTTCCATTCATCCCTCACTTCTATTATCCAATCAGGTTGGATGATTGAGATAGCACAAAAAAAGGCCTCAACATCTTCATCATTTCTTGAGAGTGCATCTTCCACAACATTTTTCTTCCCTTTTTTATAGATGATTTCAAAATCATAACCTAATATCTTGGTCACCCATTTTTGTTGTTCTTTTGAAGATAGTCTTTGTTCCAAGAAGTATTTAAGACTATCATGATTTGTTTTGACCTTGAATTGCCTACCTATTAGGTAAGGGTGTCATTTCTTCAATGCATGTAGTATTTCCATCATTTCCTTCTCATAAATGGGTTTCTGTAAGTCATTTCCCTTGAGTGGCTGAATTTAAAAATCCAATGTCCTTCCTTCTTGCATCAGGACGACACCAATGCCATTTCTTGAGGCATCACATTCCACAATAAATCTTTTTTTGAAGTTTGGTGTGGTCAATATAGGATCTTTGCACATCACCTCTTTAAGTTGTTCAAAATCTTTAGTTTCCTCTAGAGTCCATGAAAATTCATCCTTATTAGTTATTTTCATTAAAGGTGATGCTATTCTCCCATAGTTCCGAACAAACTTGCAATAGTAACCTGTCAAACCCAAAAATCCTCTAAGATTATTCAATGTTTTGGGAATCGGACAGTCCATCATGGCCTTAATATTGTTAGGGTATACCTTGACACCTTCATGAGATAATACAATGTGACCCAAATAATCTACCTCCTTCACCCCAAAGAAACATTTGGATGGTTTTCCATATAGTTGTTGTTCCTTTAGTAGTTGTAGCACCTTGTCAACATGTCACACATGGTCCTCCCAATACTTGATATAAATTAGTATATCATCAAAAAATACTAGCACAAATTTTCGAAGGAAGGGATTGAAAATGAAATTCATCAACCCTTGGAATGTGGAAGGTGCATTTGTAAGGCCAAAAGGCATGACCAAAAATTCATAATGGCCTTCATGAGTTCGGAATGTTGTTTTTGGGATATCTTCTTCCTTCATTCTAATATTATGATACCCTAAACAAAGATCCAACTTTGTGAAATAGATTGCTCCATGTAGTTCATCTAACAATTCATCAATGACGGGAATGGGAAACTTATCTTTAATAATGATCTTGTTGAGCCCGCTATAATCTAGACACATACACCATGAGCCATCTTTCTTGAATACCATTACCACCAGTCCAGAGTAAGAAATTTGGCTAGGTCTAATAATGTCAGCCTCTAACATTTATTCAACCATGCGCTCAATTTCACTCTTCTGGGCATAAGGGTATCTATACAACCTGAAGTTAGGAGGAACAGTCCCAATAATTAGGTGAATATCATGATCATAATTTCGAGTGGGTGGAATACCTTTGGGAATATATTCAAATATTTTAGAATTCTTATCAATGATACCTTGGATATCTAGGGGAATAGGTGGCTTAGATGTTTGAACATCTAGTGAGCATAGTTGTGCAATTGCACCTTGTTGCCCCTTTTTCAATAATTTTGTCATGCCATTAGAACTTATCACCTTACTAGGTTTCCCTGTGATATCTCTTAACTCAATTTCTTTTCCTTCCAATGAAAATATCATGAAAAGTTCTTGAAAATTAAAATCCATTGTTCCTAATGATTGTAACCATTGGATTCCTAGTACAACATCAGCACCACCCATGGGTATAACAATCATGTTAGGATATTTAGACACTTAGGAGTTAGTTAAGATCTACTTGGTCTATTGTTTCATTAGGTAAAAGTGTGTTTTCTAGTGTGTTTCTTTAGTATGCATTAGTATGCATTTGTAGTTATGAAATCCGACGGTCACGATATGATCCCGACATAGAGTGATCCGATGATTCATACTCTCCTCTATCTTAATGGCCATTGATCTGTGGCTTAACACCTGATTGGTCCATGATCTCTATTTAAATAGCATGGAGGGTCATTTTCTGATGATCGATTGTGAGAAAATCTCTTGTAAAATTTCTTTGTAATATTTTTCTTTGCATTAATAAGTTGCTCCAAGTGGTCGCGTTGGCTAGGGTTGTGGATGTTTCACCGTAGGGGTTTTACCATGTGAAAACATCATTGTGTTGATATTTGATCTGGTTATGTGAGTGGTTACAGAAGGTGTTCTTCCTCTGTTGGAATACCTTTGTTTTCGAACATGGTATCAGAGCTTGTTTGAAGACCCACTCATGTTGTAGATCGAGATCGTGAAGCCAAGTTTCCTCATCTCCATTTTTTGTCATTTTCGTACATTTATGGGCTGAGAGGACGATTCCATTGCATCTGGAGCACTCATTTCATTTAGGAACACTTTTTGTTTCACTCGAAAAGGTTTTTGTTTTCCCAAGATACGACCATTACAGTCAAATCCAGAGGTATAAAGCCTGAATACGCATTTTTTAAATTTTTGCAAAGTTTTATTTTGGTTTTATTTCGATTTGTATTTTTTTTATTTCTAGGTTGCTACTCTTTTAGATCTGCATATTCTCTTTTCCCTGCGCCATGTGTGATCTCGGAAAATCAGAAACATATAGGAAAAGGTGCATCTTTAAGGTAAGCTAACTGAGATCTAACCCTTGTTGTCATCGAGAAGCGAAATTTTTTTCTTCTGTGAAAAGAGTTTGTTTTTAGCACAACAACAACAACAACCCCAATCCTCCTTCTGAACATTACAATATGTTTTGCTAGACCATTTGGTTAAAACTTTCCTTATTAAGTAAAAGGTATTGAGTTCAAGTCCCTCTTTTGTTACTTTTTTGAAAAATTTCATTCTAAAATTGTAAAGTGTATTTCACTTCAAGTATAAAAGTGAATCACTATAAGTAGCTTTAATATTTTATTTTAGAGTTATTTATTTTGCATGCAACTTTTCTGTTATAAAGTAACTTCATTGTAAAAGTGATCCCCACTTCTCTTTATAAAAGTGGGTCACTTCATAAAGAAACTTACACTATCACATGGTCAGTTGGTTGTCATTTATGCCTTTTTTTAAAAGGGCATAACTCTCACATCGGAAGTCCATTTTCAGTGTTGTTTTTTATAAAACCACATAATGTTTCGAGATATTTCCATCCAGATCATCAGTTTCAATTTTTAAATCCACATTATCTGCATATTTAATATGGCTTCTACAAGTAATGTCTTGCATACCAGCAACAACTACTTCCAATGGAAATCTCATATGGAAGATTTATTAATAAGTAAAGCCTTGTACTGGATTACCTTGGGAAAGGAAAAAGAACCCATTGATGATGATAAGAAATCCAAATGGGCTAATAGGAGTGATGAAGCATGTGGACTAATCAGAATGTCCATCTCTCTTGATTTAAGGTACCACCTTCAAGAAATTAATGACCCTGAAGAATCTTGAGACAAGATTGAATATGTGTTTGGTAAACTCAATATTATTCGAGCACAACAGTTAGAAAATCAAGTACTGACCTTGAGTCCAAGTAATTTTTCTTGCCTTGGATACTATCTATCTAGGTTTAAAACACTCAGAATTTTATGTGAAGAATGTAAGATAAAAATGGAGGAAGAGCATTGCATCTATCTTATTCTTTGTAATCTAGGTAGTGCATATTCTGTGTTTGTATCTACCTTTTATGCCATGAGAGAGGCTCTAGGGAAATCTTATGAAAAACCCACTCTGGAGTCCTTTTTTGCTGCTTTGATTAGAGAGGAATATAAGCTTGTACAAATTGGAGTGGTCAACATTGCAGGTACCTCTAACAAAGCCTTAGTTGCCCAGCAGAAAGATAAACCCAAGAATATCAAGAAGCAACATCCTCGCCACAACAACAAGCAATATAAGGGTCCCAAACCCACTCAGACATCTTTTGCTCCAAATGGAGACAAATAAGAAAAATATAAAAATAAGAAGACTGACAGACATTGCAACTTTTGTGATAAAGATGGTTATCATGAGTCCGAATGTTTCAAGAAAATGGAATCTTTAGAAGCATCGATGAAGAAGCACAACATTATTCTTCTTCTTCTCATGGACATGCACTTTCTGCTTCTGGTTTCTCCTTCAATACACCTTTTACTTCTACTTCTACTTCTGATAAGTGGCTTATTGATTCTGGAGCATCTTATCGTATGGCTAAGGATAGAGACATATTTTCTACTCTAAATGAATGTAACACCAAGAAAATATTTGTTGGTAATGATAGATCTCTTAGTGTTGAAGGATCTAGAACAGTACAAGTATAAAATGGCCATTTCAATTATGTATTATGTGTTCCAAGTCTTTCTTGTAACCTTCTATTAGTATATCAAATCACTCATTCAAGTGAAGGTAAAACTGTAGAGTTTTCACCTCACAAAGTTGTAATCAAGGATCTAAAAGATCCTAATCATATTCTTGCAACTAGAATTGCTGATGATATTTCCAGGTTGTACAAGTTTGACAACTTTGAGTCATCATCTTTTTCATCATTTTTTATTGCTCATAGCGATGACTTGAGAAAACTTTGGCATGAGTGGTTTGGTCATATAAATTATCTCTCATTACAACAACTATGTAATCAACAGATGGTGATTGGTCTTCCTCTTGTTTCATGCATAGATGGTGTTTTTGTCGATTTTGTTCTCGCCAAACATCATCGGGACCATTTTGAAAAAAGTGCCTCTTGGCATGCCTCGGGTCCTTTGCAGCTTGTTCAAAGTGATTTGTGTGGTCCACTTTCTTCTCCTTCTTTTTCTGGGTGCAAGTATTTCTTAACTTTCATTCATGACTTTTCCAGACGTACTTGGGTTTACTTCTTAAAACTTAAGAGCAAAGTTTTTGACAAGTTTTTGGCCTACAAGGCCCTTGTAGAAAATCAATCTGGACATCAAATTCAAAGGTTAAGAACAGATAATGGAGGTGAATATGTGAACAATAATTTTACAAATTACTGCACTACACAGGGAATCTAAATGCAACACACTATTCCATATACACCACAACAAAATGATGTTGCTGAGAGAAAGAACCGCACATTAAAAGAAATGGCTAATTCTGTGATCCAATCTAAGGGATTAAGTTTAAAGTATTGGGTGGAAGCCGTCAACTGTGAAAATTACATAGTAAATCGCACTCCCACAAAAGCTCTTAAAAATATAACACCGGAAGAAGCTTGGACTAAAATTAAACCAGATGTAAGTCACTTCTGTGTATTTGGCAGTATAGCATGGGCTCACATTCCTGATGAGAAAAGGAAAGCATTTCAACCTAAAAGTGAGAAGTGTATATTTGTTGGTTATTCTAAAGATGTCAAAGGTTACAGACTTCTTCAATCACAATGTAATTAAATTATTATTAGAATATATGTTAAATTTGATGAAAATCTCTTGGCCTGCGAGCCTAATTTGGTGTTTGTGCCTTATTTGGCCTGTGAGCCTAATTCGACGGTTGTGCCTTCTTCGGCTTGCGATCCATCTTTGATGTTTGTGCCTTCTTTTGATCTGGTTTCTTCTTCACATGATGACACCAAGGATGAAAATCCACCTCTGCCTGCTCACCTTCCTCCAAATGAGTCCTTTGAACCTGAACCAACACCAACTCCACCGCCTCCTATATGGGTCCGTTAAACACGAGAAGTAGCTGGTGATCTTGTCGGTGATCCTTCAGATCAGCATCGGACACATTCACAGTTCTAGCGAGCCTCTTCTCTTTTGGCTCAAGTTTCAGAAACTCATGATCCATAGACATTTGCAGAAGCTTCGGGTCATCCAGATTGGGATACAACAATGAATGAAGAGTATCATTCTTTAATGGAAAACGATACTTGGGATCTTGTACCTCTTCCAAAAGGAAGAAAACTTGTCATATGTAAATGGGTCTACAGAACTAAGTATGCATCAAATGGAAGTGTTGAAAGACACAAGGCTCGTTTAGTTGCCAAAGTATTTTCCCAAGTTCAAGGAATTGACTATCATGAAACCTTTGCCCCTGTAGCCAAAATGAATTCCATCTACCTTGTTCTTTCCCTTGCTTCCTCACATAAATGGGAGGTCCATCAGATAGATGTTAAATTCGCCTTCTTGCATGGAGATTTGAAAGAATAAATATACATGGAATAACCTCTTAGCTATGTCCAAAATTACTCTAGCCTTGTTTGTCGCCTTAAGAAATCTCTTTATGGTCTCAAGAAAGCTCCTGATCTTGGTATGCCAAAATGGACACCTTTCTTATTGCCACTGGATTCTCTAGATGAAATTCTAATCCTAATGTCTATACCCAGAAAGTAGGAAGACATCTCATAATCCTTGTCCTTTATGTTGATGACCTTATCCTTACTAGTAGTGACTCAAAAATTTTAAACCATGTGAAACCCAACCTTAAGAAGAAATTTGAAATGACAGACTTAGGATTTTTGCACTATTTCCTTTGCCTCCAGGTTTTGCAAACCAATAAAGGAATTTTTCTTTCCTAGTCTATGTATGCTTGTGACCTTCTTCGTCACTTTCACATGGATGATTGTAAACCAACCCCTTCTCCCTTCCATTCTAGAGTCAAGTTTACAGCCACCTATACTTCTCCTGAAGTTGATGCCACTCTGTATCTTCAGTTAGTTGGTAGCCTCTTATACTTGACTCATACCTGTCCTAATATTTCCTTTATTGTTTGTCTTGTTTCCCAATATATGAAAACACCCCATGAAATCCATTGGAAAGTAGCTAAAAGGATACTTCGCTATGTTCGTGGTACTGTTCAATTTAGGATACATTACAGTTCAAGGGGGACTCCTTTATTGGTTGGTTTCACTGATTTAGATTGGGTCGACAACCCTGATGATCGAAAGTCTACTACAGTTTATGTTTTCAGCCTTGGTTCAGGACTTGTCACTTGGGCCTGTAAGAAACAATGGGCTATTGCACTTTCTTCAGCAAAAGCAGAGTACTGAGCAACAATAAATGAAAGTCAGGAAGCCCTATGGCTTCGACAGATCCTTTCAAATTTTGGATTCCAGCACCATCATCATACCAGCCTTTGGTGTGACAATCAAAGTGCCATCAAGCTCGTTAAAGACCCAATTCAACATCAGTGTAGCAAACACATCGAGCTACACATGCACTTCATCAGAAATATCATTCATGATCAAGTTATTGAAGTTTTTTTTTTCCCTACAGAAGATCAAGTTGCAGACATTTTCACAAAGTCTCTCATAGAAGTGAAGTTTTCCAAACTTCGATCTATGTTAGGATTTCAGGAAGTTGTCATTAAGGGGGGGTGGCTCTAATGCCTCCTTCCTTCTCCTACTGTGTCACTATTGTAAATCCTTCAATCCTATCCCAAGTTGTTCTTAAGGGAGGATGTTAGGATATTTAGATACTTAGGAGTTAGTTAAGATCTACTTGGTATATTGTGTTGTTAGGTAAAAGTGTGTTTTCTAGTGTGTTTCTTTAGTATGCATTAGTATGCATTTGTAGTTAGGAAATCCGATGGTCATGATATGTTCCCAACATAGAGTGATCCAACGGTTCATACTCTCCTCGATATTAACGAACATTGATCTGTGGCTTAACACCCTATTGGTCCATGATCTCTATTTAAAGAGCATGGAGGGTCATTTGTCGATGATCAATTGTGACAAAATCTCTTGTCAAATCTCTCTGTAATATTTTTCTTTGCATTAATAAAATGCTCCAAGTGGCTTCATTGTATGGGGCCATGGATGTTTCCCCATAGGGTTTTTACCACATGAAAACATCGGTGTGTTGATATTTAATCAGGTTTTGTGAGTGGTTACTGAAGGTGTTCGTCCTCTATTGGAATACCTGTGTTGTCGAACAAATCATTGGACTATTCATTACATATTCCCCCATAGTAAGATTGATCTTATTGCATTTTTTTGAGAAATTGATAGTTCCTCCATCTGCAATCATTACTTGAAACTATGGTGCTAGATATACAAAGCAATTGAGAGCTTTGGCTAATTTATAGTGAATGAAATTATGAGTACTACCAGAATCAATTAGGACTATTACCTTTTTATTTTTGATATATCCTTCGATCTTGAGGGTTTGAGGAGTGCTAATTCCATCCAATGCATTACATGATATCGTGGGAGTCAACTCTTCAGAAGAAATCACGTCTATGTTTTCATCTTGAGATTGTTCTTGTTCTTGTTCTTATTCCTCTTCACAATCTATGTAGAATAATTTCTTCTCACCACACTTATGTCCCTTACTATACTTGTTGTCACAATTAAAGCATAAACCTTTTGATTTTCTTTCCTCCAATTGTTGAGGTCTCAATTTTACTTTCAACATTTATTGCCACCCTAAACGGATTCTCCAATGATTTGGGTTCCCAAAGGAAAACTTCATGTTGAATGTTATCCCTTAAAGTTCCTATGAATACATCAGTCAAGTGCTCATCTGGAATATCTATTACCTTTATATTCAAGCTTTAGAATTTCTCAATGTGCTTTGTAATTGAACCCTTTTTCTTGAGATTTATCAATTGGATAATAAGGTATTGCTCCTTGTATCTTCATAGTGTGTTATCATTTCTTCCATGAAAATTGTCCAAGTGACGAGTGATTTGCGAGAACAAAGCCATCGATACCACACAAATTGATTGGGTTCTAAATATAAAGAAGTTATCCGTACCTTTTGTGTATGTGGCACATTATGTAGATCAAAGAATTGCTCCATCTGATTGGGTCCTTGACATCAAACTTCCTCATATCAATCTTAAGAAAGTGGTTGGTCTTCAACCCAAAGTTAGAGTTTCTCCATTATTGAATCATCTTCCTTGTGTCCTCATCATGAATTTCATGGGATATATTTTCACTTTCAGGTGTCCTCTCTATTAGGAAATTTTTCAATCCTTCCATCATCTCCCTTTTTAAACCATCCATCTTAGTATCCATTATTTCCTCGAACTTAGCTTCCGTTGAATCCATCATCCCTTGTAGTTCATATTTTGTTACTGTCTTCTTTTGTAAATCATTTATGTCCCTACACATTTCTTCACCTTCATCAAGAGTCCAAGTAGGGTTGTCCAGAGACTTATTTGGTGTAGAAGTTCCCATTTTTGGTGGCATGTTGGCCAAGTATCACTTTAAACATTGATTTTGAGGTGGTTCTATTAAACAATATTTATTTTATTTTATCTCCAAAATTTCGGCCCTTTTGGGTATGAAAATTTCTTTTTTGTAGTTCTCTGATATTTCTTCTCTGCAATGCCACTGGTCTGATCAAAATTGGATGTGCCAAGTGGAATTTATGGTAACTTCCCAACAAATTGTCAATTTTTGGCCTTTCCAGGAGATATCACTTGTATAGAGTGCCCCACACAAAATAATTGATATAAAATCCTGACAATTGTACCCGAAATACTACAAACTATCCACTATCTAATGAAACTAGTCTCACTCAATTTGGATACTCAAGGAAGAATTTATGATTGTTTTACCCGGAACATATTATTGAGACTAGTCAATAGGACTACTCAGATACCCTCTATTTCACAGGGTGTATATACAAATTTAATATGACCAAGAAGCTTAAATTTTTATCAAAGATACCTTAATAAGTTCTATGAATATCCTCCAGATTTCAGAGTCTGAAACTTTCCAGAAAAAAATTCATAGCGAAAATTCCGCAATGACTAAATTCAGGATGATTCCAGAACCCTATTATCTCTGAAAGTATAGGGCCTCAGGAGCTGAAATTTGAACCCAACCTACCTTGATCTGTCTAATAAATATCCTCCAAGGGGTTCCTTCTTAAACATTGTAGAAAAAAATTATAGCGAAAACTCCAAGGTGTCTCAGATGTAGCAGCAAAACCCCAAGACCTTGAGCTCTAATACCAAATGTTAAGAAACAAATATCAAGATAGCCTAGAAAAACCTTAGAATAAGTACTCAACACCTTGAAAAGGATATAATTTCAAATAATAATCCTCTTCGAGGGGGCAACCTCCTTATACACCACATAAATTTTCCAATACAAGATGATTCCAAATGAAATGTCTCCTTGGTATATATAAGAGACTAGGACGTACAATTACAACTAATGGACCCAAGCTGACATAAATAAAATAACACTACTAATGTAATATGCCTCAATTAAGGGGTAATGTGCCACTATTTAGGGCTTAACAATTGAACCTAATTATGATTTACTGCTTACTCATGCTGATGAAAGTAGTAGGATATGGCACAAAAGGTTTGGACATTTGAATTTAAGATAAATGCAACAACTTAGCAAGAAAATATTGGTTCATGGTCTACCAAACATCCATTTCTCCAAGGGAGTATGTGAGGGATGTATTCTCGGAAAACACCCTCAAGAGAAATTCGACAAAGGAAAGTCTTAGAGAGCTTCTGCGGCTTTAGATCTAATCCACAGTGACCTTATGGGTCCTTTTCCACATCCATCCATCAACAAAGAGAGGTTTGTTCTGATTTTTGTTGATGATTTCTCACGTTTTACATGGATCTACTTTCTCAGGAAAAAATACGAGGTCTTTCAACACTTCAAAGATTTCAAAGCCCTGGTTGAGACATAGTCCGGAAAGAAGATCAAAGTCCTCCAAACTAATAATGGGGGAGAGTATGTCAATCATGATATCCATGATATTTTCCATGAGGCGGGGATTCAGTTGTAGCACACAATTCCATATACTCCGCAGCAAAACGGAGTTGTTGAGAGGAAAAACAAATCTCTAAAGGAGATGGCATCTTGCATGTTGCATGCAAATTCACTACCACAGAGACTATGGGCCGAAGCACTTAAGTTTGAAACATACATCCAAAATAGATCTCTACATAGATCTTTCAAGGATAAGACCCCCTACGAGGCTTGGAGCGGCCTCAAACCGGAAGTGACCCACTTTCACATTTTTGATTCACGTGCATGGGCCCGGATTCCTTCTGAAAAGAGGAAGGCACTTGATCCACAGAGCAATGAGTGTATTTTTGTTGGATACCCCGACGATGTGAAAGGCTATAGGATTATTGATCTTTCCTTGGACCGATTCATCATTGACCGAAATGTCCAATTTGAGGAAAGTGTCTCGCATGTACCTCAACAGTCGCATGCAGACACCTTCATTCTTCCACCTGTCCGAGATGATGAGCATGCCCATGCCGATTATTCTTCATATGAGAGTTTTGATTCAGAGGAGTTAGATGATTCAGATTCAAATTCAGTACAGTTAGATGTAGAGTTAGATCATTAAGATGTAGTTGTAGAGCCAGAGCAGAGGCCCAAGTGGGCACAGACTACTATTCAGGATGCAGGGGATCTCGTTGGTGATCTAGTCGACACTAGGAGGACTCGATATGATTTCAAGGAGACTCCTGTTGCACTCACTTCCACTAAACAATTTCCCTGGAGGCATATTTTCTTGGTTCAGTCTTCAGATCCACAGTCTTATGGAGAGGCTGTTGGAAATCCATTTTGGGAATCCGCCATGCAGGAGAAGTACAACTCCCTCCTTGAGAACCAAACTTGGGATCTAGTTCCCATTCCTTATGGGAGGAAACTTGCCAGATGCAGATGCATCTACAGGACCAAGAGCATAGCGGATGGATAGATTAGCAGATACAAATCTAGGCTTGTTTCCAAAGGATTTCATTAGGTGTAATGTATTGACTATGATGAGACCTTCCCTCTAGTAGTGAAGATGGATTCCATATGACTGACACTTTCCATTGAGGAATCCAAGGGATGGGAAGTCCATCATATGGACGTGAAGAATGAATTTCTTCATGGTGATCTCTATGATGAGATCTATATGGATCAGCCCTAGGGATTTATGCAGGACTCATCTTTGGTCTGTCGACTAAAGAATTCCATTTATGGTCTTAAGTAGGCTCTGAGAGCATGGTATTCCAAGATGGACTCCTACCTCTTGTCACAGAACTTTGTACATTGTAAATCAAACTTGGATGTCTACATGCTCAAGATGGTTGATTCACTTCTACTCTTAGTTCTGTATGTTGATGATTTGTTGATCATCAGTTGCTCGACTTCAGCGATTGCTGCATTCAAGAGGATTCTACATGATAGGTTTTTGATGAAGGACATGGTTCCTCTACACTTCTTCCTTGGACTCTAGATCAATCAGGATGTATCAGGCATCAAACTATCTCAGGCCAAGTATGCACGAGATCTCCTTAAGAGATTTCACATGACAAACTGCAAGTCTTCTTTGACTCCTTTCCCATAAGGAGTCAAACTTGAGGATGGCGGGGAGACTCCATTGGTTGAAAAGACACTGTATAGACAGCTAGTGTGGAGCTTGTTGTATCTCACACATTCCATACCAAACCTCTCCTATGTTGTTGGCATAGTTTCTAGGTTCATGCAGGAGCCACAAGAGCTACATTGGAAGGCTGCAAAGTGTATCTTTCGATATGTACAGGGAACCATCGCCTTTTGGATTCATTATGATGCACACTCTACATTAGATCTCATCAGTTTTACTGATTCTGATTGGGTTGTCAATAGCACAGATCGCAAGTCCACATATGGTTACTCACTCAGTATTGGTTCTAGGCCTATATGTTGGTCGAGCAAGAAGCAAGCTACCATTTCTCTATCTTCAGCCGAGGCAGAGTACAGAGGGGTAGTTAACATAACCATTCAAGCTATGTGGCTACAACATTTTCTCACTAAGTTGGGCATTCAGTTTCATCGGTCGATCATCATCTGGTGTGACAACCAGAGCACTTTGAAGTTATGAAAAGATCTAGTTCAGAGGTAGCAGACAAAGAACATAGATATCCACATGAACTACATCTGGGACTTAGTACACAAGGGGAATATCGACCTACAATTTTTTCCTTCAGCAGAATAGACGACACACATCTTCACCGAGACCTTTACTCAGTAGAAGTTTCATTCTCTATGAAGTCATGTTGGAGTGAAGGACACAGTTTCCTAGCAACTGTAGTTCTTATTTTTACATACATTGTATGTTGAGGGGTGGGTTTCCCACGAGTTTTTCCCTCGTTCCTCACTTTATTTCAGTGTATCTTTTGTATTTGGGTACCTAACATGGCCTTGTTGCCGAGACCCATTCTTTATTTTCACCATAGTGATGTTCAGGGAGCGTGCTGGAGTTACTTCACACACACCTAGGATTTATTTTTCCTAAGGTTTTTCCTTGTTTATTATTCATAATTAGTCATTATCTAGTATCCTATATTTTAGGATAGAATATTCCACCTGGAGAATATTCTCTTTAAGTTGACACTTCGGTTTGACTAGTTGATTTGAGTCTAGATGCTCCATTGGTTTTGTCACCATGCAACATTGGGATCATCACCATGATAATGTGCACTTGCCTTGGGATCATCATCAGACTATCACATTACCCTTGATTCCTTGATATACTCCTCACTACACTTTGTTTCAATCAGTTAACTAAAGACTAGTTGACTAGTTAACTCAACTAGGTGGTAGTTCACTCTCGTAACGGCCTAAGAGACTAGACTAGGTGGAAATTCACTCTCCTAACTACTAGTGTGTGCCCAGATCACTCTAGACCACCACTATGGTGCATTGGTTCTCCTCCAGTGCACATTGATTGAGTTATACATAGTATTTCATGTGTAAATTAATCATTATTCATAACGGTTAATGAGAATTCTTCTATTTTTTCTCTCCTTCTTCTTCTTTCTCAATTTATCTCTGAAAATGTGTGTAGTATTTTCTATATAGATATATTATGTGCAGGTTCAACACATTTACAGTTCATAGATCATTCTTCCCTAAAATATTTAGTCAACAATCCAGTGTTGGGGGGAGGATCTATAGATGGTTGTTGTTATTTCAAGAATTTGATTTTGAAGTGATAGTCAAACTAGGGAAGTTGAATGCAGGACTAGATCACCTATCAAGAGTCACTAATGGAGAGGAACCTACCAGCTTGGAAGAAAACTTCCTTGATGCGCAGTTGTTTTCGGTACAAATAACTGATGAATATTTTGTTGATATCATTGAATACTTGAGCACAGGGATTGCGCCACAAGAATTTATCACTGTGCAAAAGAAGAATCTGATAGTCATAGATGTAGACTATCAACTGATTGTAGGACACTTATATAAAATGGGTGCAGACAACATTTTGAGAAGGTTTGTAATATAAGATGAAAGGCCTACAATTTTGGTAGAAGCTCATAAGGGAATAGCTGGAGGACATTATGAAGGAAAAGCTATCGCGCAAAAAGTGGTGTGTGCACGACTATGGTGGCCAACAATTCATAGAGATTATAAGGAATATTTCCATAAATGTGATGTCTATCATAGGGTTGGTAAACCTAACAGAAGGCATGATATGCCCCTGAGACCACAAGTAACCTTGCAGGTATTTGAAAAATGGGAAATAGACTTTGTTGGGCCAATCCATCCACCAACAAAAAGGTCAGGAGCGAGATATATCATCACTACGAAATAATATTTAACAATATGGGCATAAGCAACATCGGTCAAAGACTGCAGCACAGAGACAACAAAACACTTCTTGTTTGAGAAAGTGATCACTAGTTTTGGATGTCCAAGAATTTTGAAGAGTGACCAAGTTACTCACTTTATCAACAATAACATTAGGGCTATGACTAAGGAGTTTGAGGTTTATCACCAGAATATTACACCATACCATCCTCAGGAAAATGGAACAGTAAAAGCCTTGAATAAGATCTTGGAGAACACTCTGACAATGATCTGCACCATCAACAGGGATGATTGGGATTTGAAAAAACCAGCAGTACTATGGGAATACATGACTACATGCAAGAATTTGACAGGACATACACCATTCGTATTGGTGTGTGGGCAGGAAGCAGTAGTACCATTAGAATTTCTAGTCACCAGTCTACATGTAGCAGCAATCACCAACATGACAGAAAGAGGCACAGTGAAGGAGAGGTTGAATCAACTAATGGAAATGGAAGAGGATAGGATTCTAGAAGGATTTCACCAAGAAATACAAAAATCCTATTACAAGGAAAAATCTCTCTATGGCCAAGGGTAAACCACAACAGGTAGGTATGACTGTAGAAATCAACTCAATTCCAACATGTGCTATATAAACTAATGTGCAATACGAGGAAGAAACCTACCACAATCCAATCGTTTGATGTCGTTACACTGTTGAGCACTTTGACCCAAAG
This sequence comes from Picea engelmannii, assembly GCA_009831015.1. Classification (NCBI taxonomy): domain Eukaryota; kingdom Viridiplantae; phylum Streptophyta; class Pinopsida; order Pinales; family Pinaceae; genus Picea; species Picea engelmannii. Next base: position 76,556 of record ML799547.1, read on the forward strand.
ATTTACACCTGCAAGAACTTCTCAACAAACAAGCGATGCAAGTATATAGTGACAATATATAAAATGAGTTAGCACATCAGATAGCACAATCCATTAATAAACATTACAAATATGCCCATGGATAATAATCATATATTTTCAAGATATCCATAGGACAGGAAAGGAGTAATTCTATTAATAATTGATCAACAGAAGTATCAACATTACAAACTTCCGTGCCAGCATGGTTCGAAACCAAGAAACCAAGTTCCTTCCAACTGGGTCTCCACCACTTTAATCCTCCACCAAAGGCAAGATCATAGCAAAGAGGTAATGAGGTCCTCTCAACAATAAGGAAAGAGCTTGGGGGTTGAACACTGTGTTCATACTTGAGGGACAAAGGGATGCAGACTCAATATGAAGTAATTTCTCCAGAGTAACTTTTCTCTCAAAGTTGAATGATTTCTCCTCTTTTTCCATAGCTCGAAATTGTGCTCTAATAGCCTCCAGAATGCAACTGAATGGCTGAGTCGAAATGTTTCCAGTATATGGAATGCCAAAGATTAGAGATCGTTTGTCGTGACATGGAAACTCGACCTCATTTTGTATTTTCTGGCACAAATCCTGATATACGTGATCTGTAGTGGAGCAGCAAGCATATACGCATCTTGAAAAGTAGTTAGGGAGCATATATGTGGAAAAATATATATTTTTGGCTATGGATTTATCAAAAGGGGGTTGATAAGTCTGCATAGGGAAATGGAAAAAGGCCCTCTGTGCAAGATAGAAATGGTGAGGAAAATCTTGCTATAATAGATGCCCCCTAATGTGTGAGATCAGATGAGTATTTGCGATGGTTGAAATACATTATAAATAACCCAGAAGTGGAGTGGTAGAGAACCAGCTGGATGAACTCAATTTCTCATTACATTATGTACTGACTTTCCATACATGGTTTCCAAGAATACAATGCAGATCCATGTGGAAAATATACCAACAAGTGTGCATGGCCATGAGCAGGCAAGTATAAATGTGGTTATATGCCAATAGTTGTCATAGTCACGAACAAGCCCTAGTGAAACCAGTCTTAAAATCAATCTGAAGAAATCTGTATACCATGGACTACAATCTAATCTCCCATGATCCCTGAAGTCAAATAGGTACTGGTTCAATGAAATGGAAGCAACAGCTCAGGAAAGTTGCATCCACAAAGTGATGTCTTCAAGTCTTCAATACAATCCACCAATGGTGCAAGTCTACATCATGTGAATAAATGAGTTGAGGTCAAACACGATGAGACATCATTTGATTACCGACCATTGAGGTAGACCATTAACAAACGTGAGACAGCCTACCAATGATGAAAGTAGGTATCAAGACACTGAGTACATCTCTACAAATGTGAATAAAGGAGCTGGTTTTGAACACTTGAGAGATCCATTGATCAGGAGACATTGATGTATTCCCATATGTCAATGGAGAGAGAGCCTACCACTAATGACTGCAAGCCTCAAGGTACTCATAAAACTCTAGGTCTCACATCCAGAATATATGAGCTGAAGTCGATAGAAAGAGACCCGCTGAAAGGAGAGCATTAAGGCATCTCACATCAGTCAGCACGAGGAACAAAGAAGGAGCTTCATGATTTGGTGGAGATCGGATGAAGAACATGTTCACGAACCAATGACCATGTGCATCTTTCATGTGCGCCAAATGAAAGCAGTACACGAAAAAGACCCTCTGAATAGCATAAAATGATGAAAACTGCTGACAAAGGCGAGGAAACCACCAATAAGGCTAATGGAATCCAAGACACTGCATGAATCCCAAAGTGTGAATAGATGTCTTGCCGTCGAACACAAAGGAAACTACCCAGTCAACAACCCATGATGAAATGTCTGTTGTTGGGTTCAAGGTGACCTACCAATAATGAAAGTAGGGCTAGGGTGCATCATAAGACCAAAGTATCATGTGATTATGAGACAAACTGAGGGTATGGTCGACATGCAAAGTTAAGATTTATGAGGAGTGGCTGACACAGGTTGATAGACTTCCTTTGAACAAGAGCATGAGAGATACAGTGGACTCCGATAGCATAGACTTAATGATGTGACAACTAGATGCAGGAGGCATCCATAATGTTCTCTATAGTGACTGGAAGATTAACCAGTCGGTAGAGAAAGTTCTATAATGAGATCAGCTTCCTAAGGCCATGATAAACCCAAAATTATGATGACGTAATGACTCAATAATGTTTTTCTCTATTCAAAGGTGACACGACTGTTTCCAATTACAATATAGTACTCCCTTCCCACCCGTCTTTTTTTGTTTTTTCATAAAAATTGAATGCTATGATACAGAGGAGGGAACGAGTGTCGCAAGTAAGAAAAACTAGTTCCAATAGTGGAACGTACCTATGCTCAATGCAAGGAAAAGTATGCGGGAGATGGACACTCAGGGTGATGTTCCCTCCAGAGTATAGGGTGTCAAATTGCAAAGGATATAAACAAGGCTCTGCTTGGTTGAGGATGAAAACTGCTTGGGCCATGGTTTATAACGCAAAGCGAGAACCGGCTAAAGGCTCAATACTACAAGCAAGGGCATGCGATGCAGTCACAATTTAACGCCAAAAAATGTCCTTTTTTATATCTTTTAGTCTACTTGGTGTGAAAAAGGGGTAAACTTGTGCCAAATAGACATCTTTTCAAATCCAATTTACGAGTGTAAAAAAGACAAGTTCACTCAGCGATCTTTTTCATTTTTGATAGCAAGTCGGAAAAGAGCTTAACTAAGACTCATGATCTTTCAAATCCAATTTTAACAAGTGTGAAAGGGAAAAATCACTCAGCGATCTTTTCAATTTTTAATAACGAGTCAGAAAAGTGCTTAGCTAAGACTCGTTTTTTGGGAGTCTGTGGGTAATAAGGTCGTGTGTGCATGAATGAGAAATGAGGCTCATTGTAAAGTCATGAATCGAATTCTAATGGACTCCCGGTCCTAAGAAAAAATATCGGAATGGGCACCAAATGACAAAGAGGTTCTAACTAGGGTACCCATGTTTGGTGAGTCTCTACCATTTATTAACGATGCTATGATAGAAGATGGAGGTTAATGCATCACAATAAATGGGTTTGTATCTAAGGCGTAAAAAGTGGTAATTGAAGGATAATGCAAAATTGCATGATGTAGTGAATACATATCCTATATTCTAGGTTATGAATATACCTACCTGAGGAGACGAACGACCAACCATGACGTTGAATCTATAACAAAAATGAGTTGAAACTACAAAAACCAGCTTAAAACCATTTTTTATTTAGTCCACTAGACAAAATAATAGCATAAAACTATATCAAATGGGTAAAAATGTTTTATAAATAGTAATAAAATCAAAATTTACTATGTCATTTTCATTTTCACCCAAAATAGTGCAATTTGGACTAACATACCTCCAAAATTCAAATGGCGATCGCGGGGGAAATAGGCAATGGAATCGCACACCGTCTGGACTAGGTAACTCTTCATCCCATCCTATTCAAATTCAATGGTTTACAATTTTGAATTAGGCTCCATTTTTTTAGTTTTTAAGGGCGCAAATTGAGTTTTTCGGTATACGCAGGTTTCTACTAATATGTCGCGTATACGACCAGATATATGCCCCTGTGTGAACTACAAGGAGTGTATATCGGGCCCTACCCACAACTGTTCTTGGATAACCCGCATATACTTGCGCAAAATGGAAAAAAATAAGCTTCTAACTCAAAAATTGATTTGGTTTTTGCAGGATGGTGTTAGAGAGGAGGGAGAGAGAACATGAGGAGGTGGATGCAGTAGTGGATCAGGATCCGATGGCTCAAGCAGCATTAAAAAGATGTGGTCTATACAAGTTTTGGGCTCTCAAAGGAATCAGCGCCCAAGTGAGGTTATTGGAAATGTTGGTGGGCAATTGGGATCCAGATAGCGAGACCTTTATCCTTGATGGACAACCATTAAGGATCGAAATAGAGGACATCTACTTCTTGACAGGACTTTCCCGCTGAGGAGAGGTCATGGACCTTAAGTCACGCGGGGTCGGGAGTGGGATGAAGATCGAAGAATACATCGAGGCCCACTATGTTGTAGGGAATCCCATGGTGGGAAGTCAAATCCCTATCCGAGCTATAGGTAACCTCAGCCTGAAGACTATTATTCTCGTGCTTACCAGGATCATAGGGTTGGCCTCGTTTCATCAAGCATTAAGACCACTTATTTTTTACGCACTGGAGTGTGTGATACCTACCGTGTACGATTGGTGTACCTCACTACTGACCAATATGAAAGGTCAGCTGACAGAGTGCAAGCAGGGGGCAAAGCAAAATTTTGGGTTTGCCTCAATCCTTTGTAGCTTCTTGTTCGAGTAGATCCCAATCCTGGGACATAGAATGGATATCATTCCTAGAGGGCCACGTGATCCAGCTATGGCACGATGGATTGAGGTCATGAAACGACAGGGGGAAGGTAGGGTGGAGACACCCTACAAAGATGATTTTTTCTTCTGGTGGAGGAGACAAATCATAGCTCTGGATGATTATCCCTATGCGAGAATCGATTTCAAAGGTGATCCTGATATGCTGCTTCCATCAGGAGCCACCTATGGTGCCATAGGTAAACAATATTTTTTATATATTTCATTTTTTGTATTTTTGTATTTAAAAGAACAAAAATATTTTTTGGATGGTGTTTTTAAATATTAACTCGATACTTGTGTGGTTGCAGATGTGGGTCCGCAACGGCCAGAGGGATTCCTACGACATAGACGGAGGCACTAGGGAGATGAGGCAGTGGGAGGAGAGGTGGAGAGAGTCCTTCAGAACGTGTAGGGAAATCTGTCACGTTTGACACAGAGGATTCCTATGGTTCAGGTGGAGGATCTACCTAAATCCATGCAGAGGCAGGTTGTCGGTGTACCTAGAGCATGGGTACGACTCTTCCGGTGTATCACCAACGTTGTGGTTTTCTATCATGAGACTCATTCGGCGCCACCGGCGTAGATGTCATGGGACATGTATATCGGTTGTATATGTATTTTTGAGGGTTTTAGCCCCAATTTTGTAATATAAAACACCATATTTTTTGGAAATATATAAAGAGGGATCTTTGAATGTACTTATATCTTACAATGTGTACATTGATTTAATGGTTTTCTTTTCTTTATTAATGTGACAAATGCCAATCCAAAACATAATTAGCGTAGGCATCAGATACATGATTAGAACTTCTAAGAATGTGAAAGTATGTAGTAAAATCAAATTGTCATTCTAAAAGACGTACCCGTAGGAATCAATGGAGTAACGTCGAATCACACACACGATAACGACCATTCAACTGACATATGACTAACTAAGAATCCATGCGCACGTCTATAGAGAGAATACCATGTGAGATAGCATCGTGCAATAATTCTATTATGGCGGTGTATTTGGACACATTATTCGTGGATGGCCCTAGGCATACACCACCTGAAGACACCAGCTAACCCTCAAGCGATTAAATCACCCAAGCAACGAAAGCTAAGTTCCATGTATGACGACTGGCTCCATCTTCGAATCCTACGTAGACCAAAGACTCCGTTGACATCTGCCAACAAAAGGGAAAACTCAATAAGCAAGCCAAAGAAAAAAAAGGGGAAAAGGTGTATATACACTAAATTTACATTAGTATACAAAGGGTTTCGCCCAAGCCCAAGTCTCAAGCATAATACCTTTTTAAGTAGAGCCCGTTTCTGGGCTCAGCCAATTTATTCCCTTCATAATCTTCCAACTTGTAGGCTCATTTTTCTAGAACACGTCACATGATATAAGGGTCGTGCCACATGGGTTTAAACTTGCCTGCCCCTAGCGGTTCTTTGGCTTGGTCATACAAGAGGACCAATTCACCCTCAGCATACAACCAGGGATAGACATACTTATCGTACTGAACCTTGACACGTTTATTGTTTGCCTCAATAGCCGTAAAGGCATCCTGACGTTGCTCGTCAAGACTCTCTAGGTGTACAAGGCATCGCTCTAAATACGAAGTGTTGGGTAGGAGCTCAACTACTAATTTGAGAGAAGGGATTTTGCGGTCAATGGGAAGTATCGACTCCACACTGTGTACTAACTAAAAAGGAGAAAAAATGGTGGTAGTATTAACCGAGGTTTGGTATGCCCAAAGTGTGGGATATAACATGATGTGCCAGTTGGAATTGCTCTGACTGGCAGTTTTTTGCAAGATGGTCTTGAGAGACTTATTGATGGCCTCTACTTGCCCATTTGACTGGGGGTAATAAGGAGACGAGTGATCATGTTTAAACCCCAGTTTAGGCGTTAGTTCTATCATCATTTCATTTTGAAAATGACTGCCATGATCAGTGACAATCTCACTCGGGATACCGAACTGGGCGATAATTTGGTTGAATATGAAAAAAGTTGCAGTCTTCCCATCGGATTTCACGGTAGGCATGGCTTCAGCCCACTTGGTGAAGTAGTTGACAACCATGATAATTTGTTGATGCCCCCCAGCAGAAGTTGGGTTGCAATCAACGAAATCTACTCCCCACTTGGTGAAGGGACCGACGGTAATGACTGGGTGAAGAGGGGTTGGGTGTAAGTGCATTTTTTGAGTGAACACTTGGCAGGGGTGACACTTCTTAACCTCTTTAATACAATATTTAAAGATGGTGGGCCAAAAGTAACCAGCTCGCAAGATTTTTTGGGTTGTCGCAAGCCCGGATAGATGATCACCACAAGCCCCTTTGTGGCAATCGTTAAGGACTAACTCAGCTTCCTCGTGATTTAAGCAATGACGTAAGATACTATCTATTCCTCGGCTATACAAAGTGTCGCCGACGATTGTACACTTTTTGGCTTGGTATCTAACACGTCGTCGATCATATCACGAGAGATGTTGAGCAAACTTCAAGGTTTGAAGATACAAAAAAATATCTCCATACCATGGGTCAGACGACGAGACGAGGAAAATGTGTTCATCTGTGAACGAATTGACATGAATAACATCTTCATCTAATCGTGGGAAATCATATATTAACTCTGCAAAAACTAGTTATTACTTGGACTTGGTCGAAGCAAAGTCAAGATCAAATTCTTGTAAGATAACAATCCATTTATTATATTTTCCGCCTATGATACGTCTAGTGAGGATGTATTGAAATGGATTAACATTGGAAACCACAGTAGTTTTGAAAAGCAATATATAGTGTCGTAAACGTTGGACTACATGGACGGTAGCCAAAGCTATCTTTTCAACATGCGAGTAATTACTTTCAGGACCGACTAAATTTTGGCTGAGATAGTAGATGACATGCTTACAGAGTTCATCATCCGTCTGAACTAGAACCATACCAATGGTCTCTTTAGACGCGGCGATATACAACAAGTAATCTCTACTGTAATCAGGAGATTTCAGCAGAGGGGCCGATACCAAGGCTTTCTTTAAAGAATCAAAATACTGTTGGGCTCGCTCATCCCAGATAAACAGGGTGTCTTTCTTCAATAAGCGCATGAAACCCTTAGTGATATTAGCATAATTCACAATAAACCGGCGCAATAAATTAGCTTTCCCCTGTAAACCTTGAAGTTGTCTAATCGTGCGCGGGGGAGGCAACTGAAGAATTACCTCAACCTTAAGTGGATCTACCATGATCCCTGTCTCGGAGACTAAGAATCCTAAGAGATGGCCAGATCTAATGCAAAAGATGCATTTATGAGGATTGATTTGGACTCTATAGTAGCAGCATCTTTCAAAAACTAGTCAAAGGTGTGTAGCATGATCCATTCTCTTACAAGAGTGAGCACCAATATTATCGAGGTAAGTTTCGACTATGTGCTTGAGATCATGAAAAATGAAACTCATGGCTCGTTGGAAGGTTTCTCTAGAGTTTTTCAAGCCGAACGGCATTTTCCGGTATGCAAACGTGCCCCAAGGACATATGAATGTCGTCTTATGTTGGTCTTTGTGTTTGATATGGATTTGGTTATAGCCTGAAAATCTATCCATAAAAGAAAATATTTCGCTTCCCGCACACTCATCGAGAATATGATTAATGAAAGGCATGGGGAAGCTATCTTTAAGATAGGCCTTTTTCAAGTCGTGAAATTCCATACACACGCAGATGGTTCCTTGCTTTTTATTCATGGGAACGGGGTTCGATACCCATTCATTCAAGGGAACCCGGTAGATAAATCCGACATTAAGTAGCTTCTCTACTTCTACCTTAATAGCAGGGGCCTTCCTAGGATTAACATATCTAAGACATTGTCGAAAGGGTTTAGCATCCGGGTAAGTCCTAATCTCATGTTCGACAATACGAGGGTCGATCCCTAGCATCTCTTCATATGACCAAGCAAATATGTCTTGAAATTATTTGAAGAGGTTGGTGTAGATCATAATCTCTTCTGGTGAACAATATGCACCTGTATTTACATTTTCGATCTTGCCAGGGGTACGAGAGATATCGATCTGGATAGTAGGAGAAATACTTGCCACATTCCCTTTGCTGTAAATTCCATGTGTATCAAGTGGAACTACGGCATGACCGACTATCTCACTCAGGGTAGATCTAAAATCATCTTGCTCGATTCTTTCAAGACTTGGGAGAAAATAAGATCGATGATGCATATCATCCCAGGGTCTCTCAAAAACATTCATGGCTTCAAGGATGGCTTCGTCTGAACACAAAGTCTCATCCAAGAAATCATGTGAACAAGATAACGAAGTGGCCCACATGGGCCTAAGAACTGGATCCTCCTCGACCGTCTGCGAGGGAATAGGATCGAGATCGGCAGAAGAGTCAAGGATAGATTGATATGCAATCTTTGCTTCCAATAGTGGCATAGCCATGCCAGCATGCAACTAGCCTTCAATCGACGAAGTTGGAGAAGGTAGGGTCCAAGGGTCACTAAAAGAAGAAGTGTGGAAAGGGATGGACTCCTCTACTGAAGAGGGCGTACTGGACATGGCATAAATATGGTGAGTCGGTGATGAGAAGTCGAAAGTACCCATGAGGGAAGAATACATTCTGACACTGATATTCTCAGTTGTCGGCTGAGAATTATCGACCACAGGGATCAACGGTCCAACAGATGCGTTCAGGCTAGAGTACGCAAAGGACAACTGGTCGATCGTAACTATCTCCCCTTGATGAGGAAAACAAGGCGTGCAGAAAATGGACGATACGACGGCGACCATAACATAAGTCCAATTGTGACCTAGTAACAGGTTATAATCGAGAGGTGCATCAACTACCTCTACTTCCACCTCTACCATCTTCCCACCTAACTGGACCGGAAAGGTAGGGAAAATACCATGAGGGCGGAAGGAATGACCGTCGAATGTGGTCAACATGGTCGATGACTTTGAAAGGGTTGGAGAACCGATAGCTTTCCAAAAAACTAAGGACATCTCGCAAGTGGTAGCACATTCATCAACAACCACTCGTTTGATGGTATATTTAGAATACTCCACGTGGATTTGGAAAGCCACATGGTAGGGTAAGTGAGGCTTCACGTCCGTGACATCAAACTTGATGATCTTCGAGCCACTAGGTTCTAGAGATCCTAAGGCAGAGAGTAAGGCATTCATCTATGATGGACACATCTAGAGTACGTCCAAAGCAGACATCACGCAAGGTGTTTGGCCTAGATGCTCAACAATAGAGTACTTTTGGGAGGCTCTAGCTTTAGGGTTATGGGTAGAGCGCTTGAATACTCCTTTCGGAATACGAGGTGGTGGCTCTGGTTTCTCGATCTATAAATTTGTCTCTGGGGGTGGAGGAGGAGATTCTAGGATGGTACTATATTTTGAAGAGCTGTAATCTTGAGAGCGAGTGGCTATATCAATTTTTGCATCGACCAAATTGAAACAAACACGGTCGCCATCTTGCGGTGGTGGGTTTTGACTCCCACCAAGCGCATTACCAATGTTCAAAGAACTCGAGGTTAAGTGTTGGTTGTGAGGAAAAGGATTCGTAAGCACAGTGGATATAAGATTTAAGAGCCCCGCAGCCTCTGCAAGTTTGGGGCATAAGTGTGTAAGGTGATCATCAGTACAAAGTTTACAAGGAAACTTAACCTTATGCTTTTATTTCGTGCCCTCTCCAGCATTATCATTCTATTTTCCATTATTATTCTTTTCCTTGGGTTTATTCTTCCCACCTCTATGATTATTTCGACCTTTCCATTTATTCCCATCTGGTTTCTCATCACCATTTGGGTTTTTCGACGACTACACAGAATGTACATCCACTGATTGGGTGGGTCTGGAGGATCTAGATGAAGCTGGTCCTCCAGCAGACTTCGTTGCCGAGTCTATGGACTTTACATTGGTGGACCCCACAATGCCATCAGCATGGGGCCCAACACTCTGTCTAGGATCATGAGTCGACCGTGGTGTGTCGGGAAGAAGGTGGTATAACATCCCAGACTGAGCATAGATCAAATCTAATTGATGGGCTCTAAAAATGGCCTCTTCCTCATTGAAGACCCTGGAAGTAGCAATATCCTTTGAAATAGGAGCGTGTAAAGAATTTAAAAACCATTCTAAAAGAAAATATGGGGGTATGGGGGTCTTAACTAACCATCTTCACCTACGCCATTCCTAGATATGGTCTGAAATATGAGTGTCGGAACCCTGGCATAAAGTTGACAAAAGTTCAGGGCCAGCATCATAACGAATGGGTAGTTGAAAATGGTTAAGAAAGGCTAGCAATAACTATTGAAAAGACCCATATGTCCCCCTAGGTAGCTCAATATACCATTATGATGCAATCCCAATAAGAGTGTGCTGAAACAATTGTAATCTAATAGAATTTTGAATCAAAGAATTCGATGAGTACCAGAGGTGAAAAGTAGTGACGTGATCACCAGGGTCCTCGCCACTCTTACCTTCAAACTTTGGAATGTCTTACGGAAGCTTGGTGGGGACAGGGGGGCATGTGGGATCATGACTAATCGGGTCATTCATTAGTTTAGACAAATCTGGCACATCAAACGTGGCTAGGAAGGGAATACAGGGTTGTGACACCTGACCCCATCCTCTCGCAAAAGACTGAGTATTAGGAGCTGTGTTCCATCCAAGATTCTGGTAAGGACCAGAACCTTGTCCAAAATTAAGAGACCCTCGTCTGAGAATATTTGTGAATGAAGGATTGGGCATCATTCCAGCAAGAATGTTCTGATAAGGGTTACGAAAATTTCCCCCAGTTGGATTAGCTCCAAACTGAGGGTTGTTAAAACTACCCCCAACTGGATTTGATCCAGGTTGGGAGGTGCCCAAGACATAAGATTGACCTCCTCCGGGTGGGAATCGAGAGGATTGAAGTGGATTCATTATGCCAAAAGTATTGGTCAAATTCAGCACCGAGGGGATAGGGATATAGGGTGGAACTTGTCCACCATCTTGGTTGTTCCATCCAACCGTAGAAAGATTAGACCCGGGGTTAAGGAAGGGGATACTTCCTACATTAGGATTTTCTTAGGGAACATGAGAGATACCAAACGGAAAAGGAGTGTAAGGAGGTGTAGTTCCCCCATGTCCAAGGCTAGTGTTATGGCCAGCAGATGGGATGGCAGTCGAATACTGCGAAGTGAAACTTGGCATACCATAAGAAAATGGACTAGTATCCATGGGGGTGGTATGAACATTGTAACTCGCTGAGTGGCCAAAACCGCCAAAAGGGTTAGAGGCAAGAGACGAAGCATTGACTACGGGCCGAGCTATAGTACCGATGTAGGCCTCTGGTGTTGCAACTGTCGTGGTTGTAGGTGTCGAAGGAGTGAAATTAACTATAGTGGAATTGGGAGTTGATGAACTCCCAGTGTTCTGAAGACTAGACTCAGTACTCATCCTTGTGGGATCACAAGTCTGAAAAGTGGATGTGTGTGTACCACTCCCGATAACTCTACGCCTTTTAGAAAGAAATAGCTCAAAACTGATGGTAACTGTAAGAACCGACGAGACCTATGAGGAAGTTAGTCCGACTCCACGATGACTTATGACTCTCAACAAATAAAAATATATCCTAAGGCCAACTAGTAATCAAAGAGCATACCAAAAAGTCAAACAGCCAATATGCATGCAAATGGGCTAAAGTGGTTGAGTGGACTCCCTCACTAAAGAAGGTATGCCTCGTCCGGGAGGGACTTGAGACTTGCTGCTAAAGTTTTGAGGTAACAGAATCAGTTATAAGGGCCCTCATAGGCTTAACAACCAGTCGTTCAGATCACCCCAGAGAGGTAATCCTCCATAAAGGTTGTGTGTTGTCCAACCCCTATCTGACTCAGGATACAAGCATAATAACCCCTGCATGTAACCTATGAGAAACCCAAGTCAAGAAACTAATCAACCACTATATAATCGATGCACAAGCGGACAGTCCTAAGTCTGGATTATCCATACCTCTCACAGAGGTATGGATACTAGCAAGATCCCCAAATATGAATAAATCCACGGAAATATCTCTCACGCTAGGTGAGTATCCAGGGGTTATCCCTTCAACGAACTTCACACGACCTCGTGCTTAACTCCTGTGTGAGACGAGCCTCCTGATATTACCAATTATACAATGGATTTCTCAACTCCCTATTTCAGACACATATGTTGATTTAATTGCCTTGGAGAAGTTTACTCACAAAATCCTATTCCAAGGCACTAAATCTCAGGCTAGTTTGTGCACCCTAAATAATAAAATCGTTACTAATCAATTTTATTTTAAAGCGTAAATTTTATTGGCCGTGATTACTCAAAGAGGTATGGAAATGAAACTCATGGTGTTATGACTCTGCATGAAAAATAAAAATAGATATAATGCAAAGCTTAACTTTAACTTTTCAGTGAATGATATGCTAAATAA
>ML799547.1:89470-103876 GCA_009831015.1 Picea engelmannii
TGATAAAGGTTCCAAGACAAAAATACCAACCAATGCAAAATACCTATTTTTTTGTATTTTCAATGTATTAAAAAGAAAATGCATGGACTGATAAGCGACTTGATATATAACTTCTACTGTGTATAAAAGAAATCACTCGAGCAGAATACCAAGCAGCTAAGAAGACAGCCCAACTACCAAGGAAAAATCAAAAACGGAAAACAAAGAAAAAAAAACGTTTCCCAAAAATTCATCTCCAAACAGGTTTCCTATCATCCCAGATAATCTCAACAGGCACCACAGAGACCTAAGAAGACTCAGTGATCCTCAAAACCTACCCAGCAGTCACTAAACCAAACAAGCAAGAAAGGGGAAGTGGTATACATGGTTTTTCAAGAGAACAAGGTGTATATACACTTCTTGTAGTGGGACAAAAAGTGTGTATTCGCCACTGTCAAGGTAAAAAGGGTGTATATGCTTTAAAACAAGGCCAGGCAAGGGTAAAAGGCTGAAAAACTCAAACCCAGAGTGAACATACTCTGTCCAACTATGATACGACAAGAAACACAAAGGAACAAGAGCAATGTAAGAAGGAAAAATACTTCAACCCTTAGAAGGAAGATCTCTACCTAGTGGAGTCGCCAATTCTGTTACATGGGAAAAACTCTCTATGGCCAAGGGTAAACCACAACAGATAGGTATGACTGCAGAAATCAACTTAATTCCAACATGTGCTATATAAACTAATGTGCAATATGAGGAAGAAACCTACCTCAATCCAATCATTTGATTTCGTTCCATCGTTGAGCACTTTGACCCAAAGCTTTACACCTGCAAGAACTTCTCAACAAACAAGCGATGCAAGCATATAGTGACAATATATAGAATGAGTTAGCACATCAGATAGCACAATCCATTAATAAACATTACAAACATGCCCATGGATAATAATCATATATTTTCAAGATATCGATAGGATGGGAAATGAGTATTTCTATTAATAATTGATCAACGGAAGTATCAACATTACAAACTTTCGTTCCGCCACGGTTCGAAACCAAGAAAACAAGTTCCTTCCAACTAGGTCTCCACCTCTTCAATTCTCCACCAAAGGCAAGCTCATAGCAAAGAGGTAATGAGGTCCTCTCGACAATAAGGAAAGAGCTTGGGGGCTGAACACTGTGTTCAGACTTGAGGGACAAAGGGATGCAGACTCAATATGAGGTAACTTCTCCAGAGTAACTTTGCTCTCAAAGTTGAATTCTTTCTCCTCTTTTTCCATAGCTCGAAATTGTGCTCTTATAGCTTCCAGAATGCAACTGAAGGGTCGAGTCGGAATGTTTCCAGTATATGGAAGGCCAAAGATCAGAGATATTTTGTCGTGACATGGAAACCCGACCTAATTTTCTATTTTCTGGCACAAATCCTAATATATACGATTTGTAGTGGAGAAGCAAGTGTATACGCATCTTGCAAAGCAGTTAGGGAGCGTATATGTGGAAAAATATATATTTTTGGCTCTGGATTTATCAAAAAGGGGTTTATAATTCTGCATAGGGAAATGGAAAAAGGCCCTCTATGAAAGATAGCAATGGTGAGGCAAATCTTGCTATAACAAAGCCAGAGACAAATCCTGACATGATAGATATATGAAGAGGAAGATTTTCAAGGAAGGAGACCTAGTCTTTCTCTATGACAGTAAAAATTTTCATCTTCCTGGTAAATTCAGAATGCACTGGTTGGGGCCATACAAAGTAAAGACTGTTGCAAATGGGGGATATGTACAGCTAAAGGATCTGGCATGACCATAACTCAAGGTAATGATCAATGGTAGTCAACTGAAAATGCACAGGGATAGTCAACCTCCTGAAGATTGAAAGTTCCAATGCAGTGGGACATACATGTACATAGTGTAATATAGTAGAAGCTAGGATAGAAAAATGAAAAAAAAAAAAAGAAAAAAAGAAAGAAAAAGAAAGAAAACGAAATACAAAATTAGAAAAAAAGAAAATACAAAAACACTGGGAAAAGTTGCACACAATAATTACCGCAACAGACATCAGAAGATCGTGCATAGTAAAAAGTGAAGTCAACACAAATGCATGAAAAAAGTGAAAAGTGAGCACAACCCAATCTATAAAAGGAGGAAAGCACATAGTATTCAACACTTAGAAAAATTTGGAGCTCAGAGTGAGAGAAAGATTACAAGCCCTAGTTTCTGATTAACGAAGTAGCAATCCAGGTTGTAAAAGTTGGAAAATATGACTCCACCAAAGTTTGGTTCACCAGGACAGTTTTTCTGGGTTACACGACAAGGGCCAAAGGTGCAAGGAACGAATGCAGCAACTGAAGAATATAGTCAAGCTCAAGGATTTTACCACCTCAGACTCGAAATCTATTAGCTCGACGTAGGTTGAGGAAGAGCTTCCTACATCACAACAAGGTGAGATAAGGTAGAGCTACGGGGTCGGGAACGATGCTCCAAACCCTAAACCTGAAGCACCTGCAAAACCTGATAACATAGTGGGACGATAGTCCCAGGCACAAAATGAAGTTTTGGTCGAAGAGATCATCGATCGACTATAGTTCGACAGGGAGGAAGAAGACACAGATGCAGCAGAGGAAGGAACATATGCTATGGGGAAAATAAGAAATAAATCTGATAGTATGGAGATTACCCTCCCTTTTCTCCCAGACGCAGTCCCAACTGTCGACAACATGCTGGGAAAGGTACCCAAGATAAGGTAAGCAAACCATGACATGCACGACACGACCAAATTTCTAGAGTAAGTCGAGGAGAACTATTTGATTAACTCAATGGAAATTGGACCCCTAGGACAACCAGTGTTGGAGCCCGCACAGTGGATCACGGGACTTTATAACTCAAGGATTATGAATCTTTTGGACATACCGCACTTTGGGCACGGTAAGAATGTCAGCCTTTGCATCAAACAACTGGTCTACTGGGTCCACAGAGGAATCATATGGATGGATATACCTGTGCAGATCGACGTGGCATTGACTTTCAAGATCGCAGGACTGCCCACATTCGGTGTGCAACGAGAAGAGTATATAGATAACAAAGCGCGTAAGAAATAACTGGAGGAACAAGTTAAAATGTAGTTCATCATGACCAGGGGAAATAAAGGCATTGTCATCAAAGACATTAATAACAATGCGACAAGTTTCAAAAGAAATTTTATGGCATGTAAGATGCTAAGATAATGTCACAGAGAGGAAGCGCTAGCAGGTGTGATCACAGTGGCAGCGCAATATGCTAAGAGAATGATGTTCAGTTGGGCGTCGTACCTGTTGAACCGGTTTCTACTTGAATGTTGTGATGTGCAGGACAATCGAACTGAGTTCCATTACTAATGGTTAATAATACTGATAGCCTTGGCAGGGTGGAAGGATCCCAAGTTCTCAGCATTTTTGGATAGGGTGGGAAAATGCTATGTGGCCAAGTATGAGTCTCTTTGGAAATCAAAGGACAACAAGATGCAGCAAGAAAACAACACTTTGTTTTCCATGCTGTTAGAATAAATCCATCATTTCACAACAAATGTGTGGCACATAACTATGGAGGTAGCATAGGAGACAGAGGGGATAGCCAAATTCAAGGCATCCCGACATCATGTATGGATCCAAGTTGTAAGGGATATCAAAAAGGAGTGGCTAAAGATGTAGTATTGCATCATGAGGGAGGAAGTGGACTAGATTATCAAAGACTAGCCTGCACAGTGGCAGTTACCAATAGCGAAACCAACCACAAGGACAGGAACGACGTAGTCCTCCAATCCCATAGAAATGACCAAGGCATGCTCATCATCCCAAACGGGTAGCCCAGCTGATAATACCAGAACAGCCACAGCACAAGCTCAACCAAGTGAAAGCAGCACATTACCAAAAAGGCTGAGGAGAATTCCCACAACAGTACGAATAGGAACTCAACTGCAGACTCCATAAAAGGAGACAGTACAGACTCCACAAGAAAGAATCCAATGAACAATAAGAGAGGTGCAGCCCTCATAGATAGCAGGGAATATTGTGCAAGGAAAAGATGCACACAACAAGTGCAAGTATGAGACAAAGGACCCAGACATCACCTTGACATGGGATGATGTAGATCTTGTCGCGGACAAGGTCCAAGACAAGAGTGAAGAAGTGGCCAAAACTGCAGAGGTGCGGAGGGAAGAAATTATGACCAAGCTCCTAGAGGTTCATGAAAACATACAGCAACTACAGATCCAAGTAGAATCATAGGCCATCGTGCAGCAACAGGAGAAGGTACAGAGGCCACCTGTGTAGAAAGAGGGCAAAGAGACTATGTAATTTGTTTTCCACGGTAGGGAAACATTCACCATAACACATCAAATGATCATATTCGATCAAGAGACAATGCAGAAACCCCTAGAGGAAGTAGCGTAAGTGGATATGGTGATGGCACAGATCCCCACAAAGGCCTTATACGGGCTACAGGCCAGTGTCATCCAAACATGAATTCTAGGGAGTGTGCGGATGCCACGAATATAGAGGTGGGAAGAAGGGTCACAAAGATTCTCCCAATAACCTGCAACCATTTGACTACAGAGAACAAGGAAGAGAAAGAACGCACAGATGGGTTGGAGCAAGGATTGACAGTGGCATACAACTGCATCCTCAACAATGCGCAGATAACAGAGAGAAGCACAGAGGAGAATATCAACCTCATTGCGCAGAAAATCAATCAGTATAGGCAGGAGATTGAGGAACTCAAGGAGAATCTCAATCCCATGAATTTACATGAGGTCCAATAATAGAGGAAAGAAGAATATGTAATTCAAATAGTAGAGATGGAGAAACAAGTCAGCACAGTAGCAGAATTGTTCGACCAAGCAGCGTAGTTTTGGACAGCGCTGGAGGAGGATGAACAAGTCCAGAAGTGGGACCAGGAAGAAGAAAGAGTAATCACATCTATCGAAGACCTCAAGCAGAGGAAGACAACAATGAGTACCCCATAACACCTTAAAGGTACTCAAGATATAAAGAAGCTACAGTCTGAGTTGAAAGAAGCGCAGATGAAAAAACAAGAGAGATAAGCGGAAGTGGAACCACTCCAGGAGAAACCAACAAATATGATCATGCAATTGGAGGATGAAAAGAGAAACATGACGCAAACATAGACAGAGTGTGAAACATTAGCCCAGGAGGATATCACAGCGCAAGCATTAGAAGAGATTGCAGGAAATTCTACATAGGTCCAAGCAAGAGGAAGGTAACTTGCAGACAAGTTCCACATCCTAGCAGAGGTTATTCAGGGCGTGCACAATGCCTAGGTGGCTTAGGACAATCCACATGTCAATGTTGGAGGCATGTTGAGCGCAGGACTATTTTGAGGAAATACCTATTTTTGAAAGGTAAAACCCGGTTTTGGAGAAGAATAGATGGCAGAAAAAGTAGCACGTGCGAGGGAAAGCCACATGCAAAGGAAAGCATGCAAGGCGCGCAAGTAGAAAAACCTAACCATATTAGGGTTAGGGTTTTGGTAAGATATTGTAACAACTTGTAAAGTAGTATAAATAAGAACCTAGGAGGTCTAGGTTGGAGGTAGTGGTTGATTCATGATTTTGGTTCAAAGGTTGTTCCAAGTTAGTTTTGAATTGTAATAAGTTGTGTGATACATTTTTGTAAGTTGTTGAGTAGTAGAATGGAAAGGTAGCTAGATATTGAGGGTTATATCATAGGCTGAGGATCCTGGTGTGATCTAGTCTGCCTCTCAGAGGTTGTGGAACCTATTTCTTGATTGTATGATTAGAATTGTAGTGTGTATAGTGCCATATGTTGCAGCATACCTAATAAAAGAGCCTAAGAATCCAGATATGGGTGGACATAGCCCAGGAGGGGGTGAACCACAGTAAAACCTGTGTACTATATGATGATTGAATGTCTATTTACTTTATGTTAATGGTTGATCATCTTTAATTCTTGTTAATTATTTATTTAAACATATGTGGTTGGCTAGATATATTAGATTGCATGCAAGGGAATAATAGATGAATGGATCTTAAGAATAATAGACTGAGTAATCATTTTAAGGCCTGAGAAAGATCACTTACAATACCATATCCCCACTCTTTACTAGACTGCAAGCACTTGAGAATTACAGTCACCCATAGAAATATCTTGGGTGAGACTGCGTAGTACATTCTGTGTGGTGTGTTTCCTTTTAGTTTACCATGAGGGATGATAGTTTTAGAGGGTTTTGTTGGAAACCTGTCAAATCTAAACCTGGGTGTTGGCCCTTGGTTATGGAAGTAAGAGAAAATTGAGGAAGAAAAGGCAGAATGAGAACTACGCGGAAGACACGGTGACTGTTACTGGGTCGAAGTGAGCAAAGAGAAAAAAAAGATGGAGTGAAGTAAAAGGAAGCAATCTGTTGGATGAGGATATCGAGGATGATAGATCAGCAAGGAAGAAGGATCATGGACAACTTAGCAAGTGAAAAAAACCATCATTGTATTCTTTGGAGCACCGAGCGAGAAGGAAGGAAAGACAGGCTGGAGAAGCCCTCAAAACATGGGCCAAGTTGACCTAGGGTTTTGGTATCTAGGGTTTTTACACCTAGGTTTCGGCCTAAGGATGTCATTGAGTGATTGTAATGTATAATAGAGGTCAAGAGAACCTGGGATGGGTTGTTTTCATTGTTATTACTATTTTTGATGTTGCTATTGTTATGGTGCAATTGGGAGAGTAACATTGGGTGAGAGAGAGAAAAGTGATGAGTACGAGAGCCTTATGTATTGTAAGTTCTTCAGCTGGGTGCTCAAGGAGGGGAGAGATAGAGAGAATAATAAAGAATATTTGTTAGCTAAGAGCGCAGACAAAAACTATATGCTTCATCTTAATACATTATAAAGCACAGTTATGTCGACGTAACCCTAGAGAGAGGGTGAACCACGTATATCTTGTCTTGTGTGTGTGATTGATGCCATGTTCTTTTTCTTTGATATACTGTTATTGCATTGTTGTGGTAGATATGATAGATGTGTGGAATATATATAAGCTGATAAGTGATATATGCATGTTGTATTGTTCTAGTGTTGGATCCACTTGATACTTCCCTTAGTTGTACACATCCCTGTCCTGCAACCCTCCCATAGTTACTTTGGGTGAGACTGCATCTACTTCGTAGGTGTAGCCGAAAGGGCCAGTAGTTAGGGATTGTTGGTGCGCTCTTGGAGCTGAACCCTGGGTCTGGTCTTCTCTTGTGCCAACAAATGGTTCTGTTGCTAGGAAAAGAATATTCTTGAGGGAATGTCAAGGTGGTTCCCATCAAAGATAGAGATTCAGAAGTGGATAGAAGATCAAGAAAAGGACTTTGTTGAAACCTAGAACAAGAACCCTAATCTTAGTACAGAGGATTGGTTGGAGAAATATATATTTACTGATATAAACGAAATTTTCTTTGGAGGAATCCATCTGGAGCTATACGAGTGGTTAGCTAGGTTAGAAGATACCCAGTTTGAGATCAGATCTAGACCTCCTGTGATTTGGACATCAACATTGATCAAGAAGGTCAAGATATTTGATAATGTCATATGAAGAGCAGTAGATCATTGGTTTGATAGCACCATTGGAGGGTACATCACTGAGTTTGTTGTTGACAGAGTAGAGTCATATAGCCAAGCCAAGAGAAATTTATTCAAGGAAACCAGAGGAAAATTTTTACATTTTCTGAAGTTGAGGATCAAGATGCTATTACATGAAAAGAACATCTTGAAGATACAGTAGATTGGTCATATCTGGAAAATTTGATGTTCAAAAATTCGGACAGTGACAGCGACACAGAAGATGGACATACGTGCAGTGGAAGAGAGTTTAGACAAGTTCATCTTGCGAACCTATTTAAGAAGAACTATGGGGACAAGGGTTTCTATAGTGGAGAAGAGGTAGATCTGACAGACGAAGAGCATTCAGAAATCGCTAGGGCAGAGGAAGGAAAAGTTGAAGAACCTTTTCGGGATGATCTAGAAACTCCAAGAACTGCGCAGACTATTGAAGTAAGTACTATTATCCCTCTTGTTGTTTAATTAGCAATAAGCAATCAGAATAGTCAGAGTCACCAGAGTCCTTAGAGTACTATTTCTAGCAATTCAGCATATACTCAGACAGGAAACCTAGGAAGATCTATGGTAGATGAGATGAGGCTCCCTATCTTTAGGGGAGATGGGTCTAAAGATCTTGATCAACATTGGTTTCTATGTGAAGCCGTATGAAATATTAAGAATTTCACTGATGAAGATGTTAAAATAACTCAGTTTAGTACTACCCTAAGGGATTTCACACTCAGCTGGTACATGAAGCTTGTCCAAGGACTTGCACAACCTAAGCTGCTGAATCAGATCAAGAATGTGTTGATTGTAGACTTCAAGAAACCCAAATCAAAATCATAATGTATTACAGAGATGAAAGAGATCAAGCAGAAGGTAGCCGAACCCATATGGGAATTCAATCAGAGATTCAAGACCTTAACAGGTCGATTGAATTTTCAGATCCCAGATGAGAAGAACAAAGAATGGTTCATTGCTGCCCTTTTACCACACATCATAGTTCCTCTGATGCAATAGAATATGTATTCACAGGTTGAGGCAGTGGATATCTCCATGAAGTTATAATCATCCCCTATGGGAGAATCCATCTCAGGTATGAGTCAGATCTTGAGTCAACTAACTAGTTTGTCTCTGCAGGTTGAAGATATGAAAAAAGACAAGGGAAAAGATAAAAGAGAAGATATCTGGTGTGTCATATGCAGATCAAAAGGCCATGAAAAGGATCATTTCCCCCTATTCCATGAATACTTTTCCTCTGGAGCTCCGAGCCCTTTGAAGCAAGTCACCTTACCCTGGTGAGAAGTATGCAGGAATAGACATTGCCCTGGTGAGTGCTATTACATGCAAAAATATGTTCAAACACCCACAAATTTGTATTGCACATTCTGTAAGTCTGTGGGACATGATGATAGAGATTGTAGGGCTTATGATCTCGTGCATGAAAGGTCAAGAGACATATACAAAATTCAAGGCGGAGTATAGCAAGAAGGAAACACTACATAGTATAAATCCCCTGGGAGAGGAAAATTCAATCCTCGTAGTGGATTCAGAGGACGAGGACGAGGAGAAGGTATGGTTCGAGGCCAAGGATAGATAATACGTTATAACTGCACACAACCAGGACACCTAGAAAGAGACTGTCAGAACCCTTGTACCACTTGCAGCTATTGCAACTCCTTCGAGTATGTTATCGAGGAATGTCCAGCACTGTTGACTAAGCTTCAAGAAAGATGAGGACCTCAGTAGAACCTGCAAGTGAAACTTATATATTTCGAAACTCGTGGAGAAGACCCTAGAGTCGCTTTTATAACTAGAGGAGGCGTTGTTACAGAAGAAGATAGACTGACCCAAGGAAAGACTACAGAAGACTTAGGAATCAGGAAAGCTACAGAGAAGACCCAAGATTTTGATGCAAAGAGAGAAAGACATATATTTGAGGAGGCAAGAAAAGATTTCAAAGCATATCAAGGCTCTTCATCAAAGACACGGCCAGAAGTAAGGGAATATGGGATGACTTGGGCATTTGATCAGTTTGTTTCGCCAAGAGAAGGAAAAGAGGTAAGCAAGCTCATGGAATTTCTATATACTCGTATTAAGTTGATTCATGATGAGAGCATTGTAAAAGAACTACACAATTTAATCAGACAATATGAGCTTGGAAAGATGGACCCCTTACTGAATAGGGAAGTACACCAAATATCTAAAAAGAGAAGGAAAAATAAGGAATTACACTTGAATGCTCAAATAGGAGAATATGATATAGACTATGTAGTCATCAACTTAGGGTCGGTGGTCAATGTCATGATGAAGAAAACCTGGGCACTAATGGGGAAACTGAAGCTGATCTATTCCCCTATCAGGCTCAGGATGGTTAATCAGCAAGTTGTAATCCCCTTTGGCAAACTAGAACATGTCCCTATGGACATCGACGAAGTAAGAATGTTTACAGATTTTGAGGTAATTGAGATAGTTGATGATAACTTCCCTTACCCTGTGTTGTTAGGAATTGATTGGGCTTTCAATAATTCCACTGTGGTTGATTTAAAGAAAATACGTATGACTTTTGAAAGAGATGGCCTTAGGTTCATTTCACCCTTAGATCCAGATGAAGGTTAGTGATACACAGAGCCCATCAAAGAAGAAGATCGCGCACATGAACTGGAAAACATATACAAATTAATAGCTAGATAGTAGGATTACATTAATCCTACGGCCGATGGAAACCTAAGCTGGTGAAGTGACAGTGCATGTTCATCGGACTCAAAAGAAGCACTGGAGAACTGGCAGAATAAAATGTATGAAGTATCTACAAGAATATGTGCTATATTAACCAGAGAAGTTTGTTGGATCAACACAACAGTAAGTAACTTACCCACCTTTGATGGTCTGAATCCTTTATAAACCTTCTTAACGGACTTTGAAGAAAGTGTACCAATGCAACAAATATTGTTAGCAATGGATGAGGCTCTAAAAGAAACCCCAACAAGATGGTGGGGGACACACAAAAACAACATTACAGAATGGGTACAATGCCATACCTTGATGACAGCGCAGTCTCGGCACAAGTAGAAGGTTGTGAAGTTCGCTACACAGGTCAAAGTTGCCCAAAAGACCATGTGCGAAGTTGCAAAGAAGCCTAGAGAAACATTCCTCAAGAGAAGTGGGTGCACAGATTCATTAACACATTGGACACGACACCTATCAACAAGTACCTTCAAGCGAGATGCGCCTCATCACTACAGATTGGGAAGGTATGACTCAAAATTTTGTAACCACCTTCTTATTTGAAATTCAATATCCTTTAGTAGATCAAGCATTGTAGATTGTAAGATAGAAAGTATTCAAGGAGACCTCTAACCTCCCTTTGGAGCAAGAAGAGGATGAATAGATTGCGCCTCTCCAGAAACTGCAAGGCTGTTACAACATCAATGTTGATGAAGACGATGATCCTAGGAAAGTGAACATTGCCAAAACAGAAGGCCAAAGAGATGTGGAATGACTAGGAGTTGAGCTACCATTCATTGGACAGCCAATCAAGATTAGGAAAGTCAATATTGGAACAGAACAGACACTGAAGCTTGCAAATGTTGGAGATTATTGGGATGCTACCACTATTGACAAGATTATAGAATTATTGCATGAATATCAGGACTTTTTTCCAACCAATTTCACTAATATGAAGGGAATTAAAGGGCCTCTGGGAGAGATGAGGATCCCTTTGAAACCGGATGTAAGACCAGTCAAACAGAGACCCTACAGATTGAACCCTAAATATAAGGAGAAAGGGAAGATTGAGCTCGACGGAATGCTGGAAGAAAGATGGAGCACTACTTCAAATTCAAGAGGACTAAATGTCCTCAAAGGATGAAACTCACTAGTACAAAACTGAAAAGACATGTTGCCATATGGTGGGATTATATGTAGCATGAGAAAATTCGAAAGGGTAAAAATAAAATTCTAAGTTGGGGTAAAATGTTTAAAAATCTTTGAGAGAAGTTTCTACATATAGATTAGCAATGTGCATTTTTCAAGATATTGCAATTTTGATGAAGAAATCATAGAGTGTACAAGAGTAATTTGATGTACTCTACAAAATATCCATTCATGTGGCATATGGAGAATATGAACATCGGTGAGCATCAAGGTATGTGAGGATACTTGGGTAGGTAGGATAAAAACATTTCTCCCAACAACCCGAGTTAAACCCAATTGACTAAGGCTTGATAAAGCATGCTTATTGAAAAAAAAAAAAAAACCTTCCACTGCAATGGGAGGAGGTTCTTTCAAGGTTTGGGAGAGCTTACACTCCTTGACCATTAACATATTGTATTTTCTATTTCATGGGGAAAAACAAATATAAGCATGTGAAAAACTAAGTCCCTACTCAAGGTGTCTCCCTTGAAGTAGCCAACCTATATGTATAAGGTCCCAAGGGTTGGATAGCTTCATGAGTCAATGCTTTCAATCAAGTCACTACATCTATACAAAGGGATACAATATGCAATGCCATTATTAGGTGAATGAAACACAAGGAAGTAAAATAGAAGTTGGAAAAATGAGAGTGATGGTTGTAATTCAATCCTTATAATGAGAACATATAGGTAGCCTTGATTAGCTAATACATTCTCTAAAAAGAAAAAAAAAATTCTAAGGCCTAAAGGGAAAAAATTGCACTAGACTTCACTGGCTCAAAGTAGGGGACAAGACCAAAAAATCCCTTTTAAAATCCCTGGCTTATTAAGCAATAAAGAGTATGAAATCCCTCAAAATCTTGTTCAATGCCCAACCAACCAAGAGGACATTGAGAAAGCATCACTAACCATTACAAATAGCATTCTAATCTACACAGGGATGGGAATACAAAGGTTCTTCGAGGTTGACCCTCATCCAATGTTGTCAAACCATCAATGTTTATATGAGCAAGACATGACTTTGGATGAGTTGACATTGTTGTTAATGAAGATGGTTGATGATAATTCCACATGGTTTGATAGATACTCATGTGATTTCTATAAGGCCATGTATCATTTCGTCAGGCCCGACTTACTACTAGTGTACAAGGAAGGAGTGAAAAATCAATCACTAGGGGAGCATATAAATAAAGGGATTATTTGATTTATCTTCATCTTCAAGCATCCTGAGTTGATCCACAATGGGCACCCAATCACTTTGGTTAATGTTTTGTGAAAAATCTATCCAAAACACTAACACTACCACTAAATCTCATTCTCCCAAAAATTATCAACCTTGAGTTGATATGCTTCATCAGACATCAGTACATTCTTAACAGTGCCATTGATGTCATGGAAGGGATTTTATGGCCAAGAGGCATAAGGCTAGATAACATGCTTATTAAAATTGATTTTCAAAAAACATAAAACAAAATGGAATGGTCTTTCAATATTGTTATGCTTAAGTCTCTTGGTTTTGGCCCTTTTTTATCAAAGTTGTGGAGACCTTTGTCGATGTTGTAGTTTATCTATCTAAAAATTAGGTAAAATTTATAGAAATCAACCTCTTAAAGTTGATCATAGAGAATTTTCGGTTGATGCATGCCCTTTATGAGATGGTTATAGAAGCTTTAGGATAACTTATCTACAATATAATGGCCCAATATATCATCAAGAGTGTTCATTTGTTGAGACCTAAGCATGCCCAACGTGTATTGCCACTTCACTAATTACTCCTTCCTTTGCCTACTTGAAGCAAAGGAAACATTAGATAGCATGATTTACTTCCTTCACATTTAACTTGTCGATGCTTCTAGGTATAAATTACAAATGAATTAAATGCAATGCTTCAAGTCAAGCCAAAAGGATACCCCTGATGACTTGCAAGTCAAGGTTGTGCCTGGATTTAGCCAAGAAATGTGTTTAACTTTTTTTGCGATCTTGTTTGCATTCCATGCCTTGCTAAGGGAACTTTGGAAGGTATTCATTCAAAGTTTAGCTAAAAGATTAATAAATGGATAACAAGTCTCATGTCTTTCGCTGCCAAATTTTATAGTTTCACTAAGCCCTAGGTATGAATTATATTTACTATTCATCACATTGGATGCCCTCAACTAGAACTTGTTATCATTATCCAAATTTTCTTGGAGGATTTCTTTGGAATAATTCAAATGGAGAGAAAGGATTTCGCAATTGGTGCACCTAAGGATTGGAGAGGAATTAGCATTATTTCTAATCAACTCATGTGAAATTACTATGTCTCAATTGGGTCATCAAATTTATTAAAAGGAGAGAAGAATGCAATATTATACTTAGAAACGACATTACCTCTAGACTCTTGTTGACCAAAAATCGGTCAATTTTATTTTCCTACTCCTAGAATAATAAACAAATTGACATCATAAGATGAAAAATTTTGAACTATTATGATTTCATTATGTACCCCTCATTCTCAGCTTCGCCACACATTTATCATATTCAAAATCTGAGTTTGTATGCTCAAGATATCCAGGTTTACGTCCAAACTCCCAAAGAGTGCTTCTTCATTATGTTGTAAAGTAAATTTTTCGTGGAACCACGATTAATATCTTGTCTTGGTTCATAATTCCTTGGAACATGGTTTCTTAGGACTCAATATTTTCTTGGAGCTACATTACTCCACTCTTCTCTACACTTCCACACTAAGTGTTCTCTTACACTATATATATTTAGTCAAATTCTCGTTCTTCCCCTCTCTAATACTCTACTATATCACTCTCTTACACTTAAAAATATTTCAAATTTTCTTCACTCTCCCACCTCCCCTCATCTTCCATTCCATTCCTCCCCTCTTCCACTCTATATATCACCAGTACTTAGATATTTTTTAGATTAATTCCCCCCCCCCC